>CM042897.1:30992500-31482500 GCA_023653625.1 Triadica sebifera | reverse complement strand
AGATAATATATATAACAGCAAATACTTATTCACAAAATACATATAAGGACTAATCAACTTCAACTCAAATCTTCTTCTACTTCTACTTCTTTTTACCTTTTTCTTTTATAATTTCTTTTATTTATTTATTGGGCAAGGGAGTAGGGGGTTGTCTTACTAGTTCTACCCATAATTGAAGTTCCAAATAAAACTGCTGAATTTCATAAAATTGAGCTGGTTATATCATGCATGAACATAATCATGATATACTCAGCTAAAAAATTCCTTATTGATTTATTCCATTCAATTTTATATTTGAAGTGAAAAATAATCATTTATCTAAAAAAATTCCGAGAATAATAACACTAATATTAAGTGATGTTATAATTTCTTCTTTTTAAAATTAAAAATGTTATAATTTGATCCTGATCAGAGAAGTGGAATTACAGGTACCATTAATTAAAATCGTAAGTGGAGAATTATTGTAATTTGTAAAAGAAAAATGCTTTATGAAATCTCTGATGCTTAGTCCAAAGTTTAACGTATAATTAGCATGAAATTAAGTCTGGAAAAGAGTATTTTAAAAACAAATGTTTTTCTCCCTTTTGCTTTTTAATTTCTTTCTTCTCGCCAGAGTAAAAAGAAGCAAAGCCAAGATATATAAAAAGTATTTGGTTCTTTACTAAATATTTCTAATGATCTAACCAGTAGACAGATTGTCTCTCTGACATATCTTTTCTGTAAATTATAACTGAGCTTGGGAAGCTTCCTATGAAGCGAGAGGAGAAATTTTAAAAACAAAAAAGGCATATCACTTTTTTTCCCCCTTTATGTTGGGTAGGGGGATTCTCATAATATTAATTTCAAAGTGAAATACTAATTGCCTATATATATATATATATATATATATATATACTGCAAACCAACAAAGAGGAAGCTCCCATTTCTTGATGCAGCTCTAATACCAATTTATATTGGTCTTGAAACCTGTAACAAAAATTAAAATTCCAGTTTTTAATGATTTCTTTTGAGGTATATTTCATGAACTAATTATTAACTAAAAAAAATAATAGTATATTTCAGAAATCAAGAGACAAGAGAGTTGGGAACTGTCACAAGTGTATTAAAGTATAGTTTCTTTTTTTTTTACTGCTAAAAACTGAGCTTAGAAACCCTAATAATAGTCTTTAATTTTATTCATGTATCTTAATTAGTGGAATTCCTAACTGTATACAGCAGTTTATACACCTTAATTACCTTTTTGAATCTGAAACTGAATAAATTACAATAAAAAGATCCCACCTTTGAATTCTTTGATTTACGTGAAAACTGAACTGTGAAATGCTGAGTTTAGAGAGAAAAGACAGTTTTCATGGAATTCAAAAAATTCCCTCTTACCCGTATTAAGTAAGAAAATTTTTAACCAAATTTGAACACATTACTTGGATCCAATTAATTAAGTTTCCTCCAAATTAACAGAAAATGAATAATAATTTCAACACGGACAGAACAGAAGAACAAAAGTTGAAGCTAGCAGCTTCACAGTGTTGAAGAAGAGATCTTTTGATGAGGGTTTTCTTAAATTAATTTTGAATACAAAAAGAAGAAATACAGCAATAAATATATAGTAATTAGTGGAATTAATTTAGCTTCCGGTAGGAGATGTTTACCAGGAAATAGCTTTCACCAGGCTGCAAACTCTGCATTAGAAACCCAAATTCATTAATGGGAAGTGGCACACCAGAGGAATGAACCAATATTACATCTTCACCAAACACTGCCTTCATATCCAATGGTCCCCTTGGAACTTCTGTTGGCACCCCATTGATAAAAACTGAGATGAACCCTACACCAAATTCCAACATTTTAATTAAGTACGACCAATTTCAACAAATTAAATATTTTAATTATATATAAACTCTAAATGCTCTTGTTTTTGCCCGATTTTCTTGGCTATTTTCTTTTTTTTTTTTTTAAAAAGAGCCAGAGATTCCTAGAATGCAGCTGTAAAGTTTATTTTTTAACTTGTATAATCCGGTGATGCTGTTTTTCATAATAAAATATAAATTTATAAGGAAATTGAAACAAATATTTTAAGGGCGTAATTAAGAGAGTTACATTAAGATTTGATATGGAATTTTTCTAAAAGAACGGAGGGGGGGACCATTGTGTTTCATGGAAAAGTACAAATCCTGTTTTATGCATCATTAATTAAACAGTTGCTACTTCTAACTCTCATGAAACCTAGATTGAAACAAGTGTGTGATATGTGTGTTTGTGTGTGTATGTGTGTGTGTGTATATATATTCGTAATAGATGGACTATATACTTCAGTGGAAAGAATTTTTGGAATGAAGAATTAAAGAAATCAAAGGTAGCAGCTTTTAATTAGCTAGCCATGCATTTAATTAATTACCAGTTTGGTAGTGCAAATTTGAAGTATCTGATGAGCACAGAATGGAAGATATAGCAGAAGCTGGTTCAATTTCTTGAAAACCCATTTGATTTGGGATCGAAAACAGATTGTGTACCCCATCTCCATGACCAATAACTCCACAAGAGGCGGTAGAAGAAGAACCAACGAGGTAAGAAGAAGGAGATACAGATACAGTACTGATCAAAGATGGAGAATTTTCAAATCCAATGGAAGAAGAAGATACAGTGCCGCCGCCTTCGTATTGAATTGAACCGCCACTAGCTTGTGCCTGTTGATTTCTTTGTTCTTCAGCGAGGGTGGCCTGCATCTGGCGTTGCCGGCGGCGAGATCTTGAGCGTCTGTTTTGGAACCAGTAGAAAACATTTGCGTCCCCAACAGAACCAAATTTCTCAAGAAGTTTCCTAATCCTCACAGTTTCATCCTTAGGAGGATTTACCATTCCACTATTGAAGATGGACTCGAGAATCAAGATTTGCTCTGGCTTTGGTGTCCATCTTGATCTTACTGGTTCACTTCTTTCAGTGCTATGGCTTCTTGGACTATTAGCATCTTGACCTTGATTTTCTTCCATTACTGTAAACAAAAGAAAAGAGAAAAAAAAATGTTGTTTGATCTTAACGCCAAAAACTAGGTTTTAAAATAATAATAACAAAGAGAAACAAAAAAGGGCACATAAACACATAAGAGAGAATGCATCGAAGGGGTGAAGAAGCTATATAAAGGGGTGGAAAGAATGTCACTTTGTATGAGATTACTAAATCAACCTTAGAGTTGGAATTTCTTTTCTTTTCTTTTTTGTAATTTATTAATGTTTAAGGTAGATTTCAAAATGTGATATGATATTATCTTGATCATATAAGTCAACTGTACGTCTTACACCTGTCTTAATTTATATGTTCCAACATAATTAGTCAAAGAAGTTAATTAATCCAAATCTAATACAAAATACTATTAGTTGTTGTCTACAATTCCACATCATCTAAATTATAATGATATACTTAGTTTGCTGAATCTTTATATGATTTGAAAATGTGAGTATAATCTTTCTCTCATCACATTATACATTTATATTTATTTATTTCCTTATCAAGATATATATATATATATATATAAGTCTCTTATATATGTTTATCATAATATAATGTTGATCCTAATTATTTTAAAATTATAACACCTCTAATTCTTCTTCTAATTTACTTTATAATATGAAGTTCAGAGATTAAGTGTAAGTTAATTTAATAATTTATGAACTATATAGAGTGAAGAATTTAATCTAAAATAAAAATATGCATGAATATAAAGAGTAGCTAAAATTTTTAATTAATTAGGGAAATAAATTTGAAAGAATTGTATTTTATAGATATTGTGATGAGAAGAATATTGTTAGATAAATGAAGGTTGCATGGGAAAAAAAGAAAAAGGGTGGGTCAAAAAAGGGAAGTAAAATTAAGAGGAAAGAAGGAAAATAAAAAAGGGTTAGGGTTTTCGGGTGGGGGAAGTGCATGTGAAGGAATGCATGGAAAGTAGAGTCAAGAAAATTATTTTTTTAAAAAAAAAAAGAAAGAAAGAATCCAAATAGACGGTCAAGAAATCGTGCAATTATTTATTAACAATGACGTAAAAGCAAACATGGCTTAGAGTGTATACACTGCCGAGCCCTCTTTTCTAATTGCAAAATTCCCCCTTTTTATATTAAACCATAGGCCCAGAAACCCCTCCTCAAGGTTGGCTTAAACTTCGAGCACTTCTTCTTTCTTTAATTAATTTTACCTCATTATTCTTATTATTATTATATTTATTTAATAGCATTTCTTGTGTTTAATATTTCTTTATTTTTTTAAAAAAAATTACTATTATTCCATGGGTACGAACTGAAACCGACCTCCTGCAGTTCCAGACGCGGTTGCCGCCTCTGTTTTTTTGCCTTTGCCTTCGTTTTTAAGGATTCTCTTAATTTTATTTAAGCCCCGAATAGAATTAACATTAGACCATACAACGAATGTTTACATAAAAAATTTAATTCCAATGAATATATATAATGCTTTGGCTTTATATTCAATTTTATATTTAAAATTTAAAATATATAATAAAAATTTATAATAAATGTGAAGCTAATTTTAGAATAATTTAAGTCATTTCTTATAACAATAAATTTAAAATTATTAAATCCAACTCACTAAATTCACGAAATTCTAAACATATACTTTGCGATTTTATTTTAATATTTTTACCTTATGGTACCTAATGAAAATGATCAAAATTTAAACCATTTAATAGTAAAATGTACGGTACATTGTACATATAGGAGACAATTTTTTTCCAAGAACACTATTTTTTTTTCTTATTTTTTAAAAGGGTAATTATATTTACACAAATATATTATAGTAATTGAGGTTCAGGTTCTGAAAAAGTTTTTGAAGTTGATAAAAATTCTTACTAATATCATAGTGCTAGTTCAAGTTGAGAGTTGCGTTGCATATATTCAAACCTGAATCTTTTCAAGAAAACCATAATAATAATAATAATAATAATAATAATAATAATAATAATAATAATAATAATAATAATAATAATAAATAAAAGTTATAAAACTTCAATTGTACGCTTATAGTTTGTTTTTCCCTTTTTTTCTTTTTTCTTCATATATATATATAATTTTTTATTTTGTTCAGGAAACCATCCAAGTAGGACATGAAAGTGAGTGAATATATGAACTTGTTTCTTTTGCAAATATTGCAGACGTTACAAAGGTAACTAACATAAAAAAAATGTTTGATCATATGGAAAGTAGGAAAAAAAAAGTAATATTTTCACGTTTGAATACATATTTGTCGTACTGGTAAAAATTTGAATTGATTACTCGAATTGTGGCTTTAGATACTTTTCATTTTTTAATTTAAAAACATAATTTCTAAAAATACATCACGGGAATAACATTTTAGAAATTTTTATCAACTAATTATAATTTTCTAACCCATTTTGTGATTTAGCTAGCTCAAGTACAAGATTTTCATTTTTTTTAAATGTAAAAAATTATCCTATAATTGATTCATTTCAATATTAAATTTTTGATACTTTATACCACAATAAATATAAAATGACAATTTTTATAGTACCAGATCACTTCTCAAGAGTGCATTTCTTTTCTCTGGTGACAACAATCAAAAACCCAAAAATTAGTATCGATTCCAAACAACATCAAAATATGCGTAGATTTATATATGAACTATTTTTTATTATTATTATTCTAATGTCTTTTAGGAGAAGAATGTGGAAATTAAACTCATAACTCCACATGTAATTATCGATCAACAAAAATGCTAATTAAATTGAACCCGATTGGCAATTTATTTTGTATTAATCCATTAATTCCATATATGTTCTGGTTACATGGATGTGACTTTTTTCACTATGGATCCTAATATAATAATTTCAGATGATTTCACTTTAACCAACATTATTTCTACTTGTTATCCACTATTACCTTGAAAAGATTAAAACAAAACCAACAATAATAATTAATTAAAACCAAAGACCATGCTTGATGTTGGATAATTAAGGAAAATAACAACATTAAAAGTACTTATGTCCTTAAAAACTTTAGATGTTGGTCTCAATTTATTGTTGTTTTAAGTCAAAGTTGCACGCTTATGTTCTGTCTACACTGCGAGCATAAATCCTATCTCCTGCCACCAAAATTATAATTAAGAATAATTTGGAGAAACACATACACATGTTATTTGTTAAAGCTCTCTACCAATTTAAACCTAAATTGCTCACTCCATGTGCCCTAAAAGCAGAACCAGATGTTGGTCGGTGTCCATTAAAGATATATCGAATTGAAATTCTGCTAAAATTTTTTAAAAAAAAAAAGGAAAGAAAGATACTTTCTTTGAGAAAGGAAAAATTTAATAAAAATAATTTTATATAATTAAAATGTTGAATAAGTGAAGGGTGAGCTTTGTAGGTTACCATAGTGTCAACTTTACAAAGTTTTCTAGGGTTTTGTACTGTAACTACAAATGGAAAACTGCCTACTTAGTGTTTACAGTAAAAGGAATCTCCACTGTTATTATACTGCTGGTCATGGGGACAGCTTTTAAATTTTTTTTTATGACTATACACTAATGTTTAATTAGCTTTTAGTAGTTGAGCAACTGTGTGAGTTGGAGTTGTAAATTTGATTGATATGATATGATAGGCAGATGCCTTAACCATTTTGTCTTCATTAAGGTGTCCTGGGAATTCATCAATCTCTGCCAACTTTCTGCCGTCCGATCTTCATTTGTTTTAATTTTTCAATCATGTAAGCTACTGTGGCCAGAAATCAAGGGCATCAACTCATGAATTCTCTTGAGATTATCCTTTCTTATTATATATATATATATTATTTCATGTTCTAAATTATGTGTATATACTATACTAATTGTTCTGATTAGTTCTTCATAAATATACCCTTGACGTTACATTTTAGTGCAATATAAAAATGAAATTAATTTGCATCTTTCATGTAAGCCAAGGACTTCTGCGCATGTGAGGCTTTCAGGTTCAAATTCAACCCTATCTGCAGTAAGTGAAAAAACAATCCCCTCCCCAATAGAAAAAAATGAAGAACTCGCATTTAATTTAATTTATTCATAGTTCTAAAGTTATTATAACTTATTAAAAAAGTTATCAATTATTTTACCCAAAAAAAGTTATTAATTAGACTGCAAATTAAAAAATGTTATTATATTTTCCGGTCGTACGTAATTATTGATCATTTCACGTTAGTAACTTAGTATGCCTTACAAATCTTTCTAATTCTTATTTTGTGATATAGCAAAGAGAGGACACGTGATTGTGATTATATATATTCAGATTAACAGGTTGTTTTTAGGACTACACATTTTTTACTGATTAGTGTCCTTTTATTGTAATGCTTTATAGTAATATTAACCAAATTCATAATTTACTTCACTCCTAAATTTTAAAAAATATATATATTATTTTTATGGTTTAAATTGAGTTCATAAATTTATACAAAATAATAATTATTCTATGGACATAAAGATGATTTGTAAATTTATAATAAACTTCCATATATACAAAATTATAACTAACTTTAATTATTATTATTATTATTATTATTATTATTATTATTATTATTATTATTATTATTATTATTATTATTATATATATATATATATATATATATATATATGAGTTACAAATACATTAATAAATTTGATTTCAATAAATATTATCCTTTTAAATCGCTAAAGTTTGATGCTAACTTTTTTTATACATCTTGTAGAGGTTGGGTTTTGAACCAAAAATATTCCTCCCTCTTATAACTACTTCATAACTTTCCTAATGCCAAAATTGAGAAAACCATAATTCAGACCAAGTTAATATCTTTGAGCCTTTGATATCTCTCCGATGATCTTGAGACAATGACAGATCAAAAACATGGTATTTCAGTTTTGACTGATGTTTGATGAAACGAAGTTAAGCATAGCCCTCTTTTGTTTAAAACACAGTCATTATAGATAATATCAATATGTGATATATCAAACTAAAAACAAATTGCTAAGTAGTTAAAAATTCTTATATGATGATATTTTCATAGATAATGTGTTCAAACAGTAAATTATCAAGGGATAAAATTTATTAGTGAGTTGAAAATTTTCTTGAAAAAGATGCAATTCAATATTAGATATCATTGTCTTATTAATTTCGTAAGCTAAGAAATAAACATATTCAAACGATTGAACTGAGGAATTATTAAATTATTGATAAAAAACTAAAATACTAAAAAAAATTAATTTCTGTCATGCAAAATAGCATTCAAAGTATTGAACTGCAAGAGTAGTACAGATGATCCCTTGAAATAATTGAGCAGCAACTTGGATACCGTGAAGGCCAAAAAGCAAAAACTGATTGCTAATTGTAGAAACAAGATCCGCAAGATCATCCCCAGAGAGAGAGAGAGAGAGAAGCAATATTGTTAGGGATTAAGTTTTTGAATAAGTTGAGGATAAATAATTGACTAATAGGAGTATTAGATTGCTGATATGTCGTCAAATTAAGGAGGCAAGAGATCAGATTAGATAGCATCGTTGAGGATAATGCTTCTGAATATTTATGTTTAAATTTAATTTATTTACTTACAAGATTATGTTATCTAATTTTGAATAATTCTGAATAAATGTAACAAGTATGAATACCTTGTAACTCACTACAATACAGTGGAAAATACTTTTATTCTAAATCCCTATTAACTTCTTTTATATATATATATATATATATATATATATATATATATATATATATATATATATATATATATATATTATACTATTTGCATTTTCATCCATTTTATGGTCTGAAATTAATCATGTTCGGAGTATAATCACAATCAAAGTTTTTTGCTCCTCCCTCAATAATATGTTTTATGGGGAATAAACTCAAAATCTCCCGCTCACAAATTCACAAATTCAGCTTGTGTTGTTAACTTAGTCACAATACTTGGATTATATATATTTTTTCTATTAATTATAAAGTAGCACAGTCTTTGCTTCTTCCACCTTTTCCTCCTCTACTATCTATACCATAGTTTTTCCATTAAACTCAGATGCCAAATATCACTTAATCTAAAAATTTCAAATTGTTCCACTTCTTAATAATTAGCTATCAAAATTTTACTGGGTTAAATTAAAGAAGCCCCAAGAGATTGCATATGCAATTAATATGGAATTATTCCAGCTAAATAGAGCATAAGTTTATATACATATATATAACATCGAATGCATTTAATAATTCTTGAAACAATTAGTAGCTTATAAGAACTTAAGATTTTCATTGGGACTAGGGTAAAATTTAATCACCGAAGTAGAATTTCAGAAAGAAGAAGGTTAATTGGTAAAAATACTGTATAGAAAAACAGGCAGATAATGGCTTATAATTTGCATATATATCATACCAATGCCACTTTAAAAATTCGCATATTAATTAATTACAAAAATTATAGTAAATATAGGGCATATATCTGTGATTATAACACATTATTATGGAAAAACCATGCATGTAATGGTAAAGTGCAAGTCCATAATTTAACTGAGTAGCTATCATTTCCTTCATCATAAAAATAAGTTTACAATGTAATCAATAAGTATGGTATCATATTAAGGCTACAAATATTTAAAAGAAAACTTAATTGTGTTTGCAATACATCAAACCTCTCTCTTTATGGTTCTTCGGCGCAATATGATAACATATATCATTAGCACCCTAAAATTGTAAACAAAAAGCAATGATATATATACTTTCAAAATACACATTTATAACATTAAGGGCGTATTTGGTATGCCCGATTTTGAAATAAGAATAGGATTTTCATTTCAATTTTAGGTTTGGTACTTATTTTCTATGGGAATAGGAATTTGATTGCTCAATATTCTAAGAATCCTATTACCTAGTTTTTTTTACGGTATTTGGACTCTATTTCCTTATTTTAAAAACTACCATTACAATTGCAAAGTATTTTCCTTTAAGTGTTCTTTTTTTTTTTTGGAATTGCATTTTTTACTTTTAAATTTTCTGAATTTATTTTATTAAGACTATCGACTATATTTTTTAAAAATTCTCAATTAAAATTTTATTTTTTGAGATTTTATATTTCAATTTTTATTCATTTTATTTATGAAATCACACAAAACATAAAAATACGAATAAAATTTTATATTTCAATAATTAATTTTTTAATTTTATTCTTCTTATTTATAGAATCACACCAAAAATAAAAATAGAATTTCAATTTCTATTATATGACATACTAAAGAGAAATTAATATTAGAATTCCAAACCATCATCTTGGGAATAGAATTCTATTTTCTTTTTTTTGTATACCAAACATCACCTAAGTATATTTAGATACAACTAGCGTCATTAACAATCTATACATAATTAAGCAAAATGTTTTAATGAGAAAAGGAGGATGCAATCATTTTCATTTTTTTTTAAAAAATTTCAAATACATGGTAGAATCTTAACTTTGATTGATTTTTTTTCCTTTTTTTTT
The DNA here is from genome assembly GCA_023653625.1 of Triadica sebifera. NCBI lineage: Eukaryota > Viridiplantae > Streptophyta > Magnoliopsida > Malpighiales > Euphorbiaceae > Triadica > Triadica sebifera. The sequence continues at coordinate 31,472,022 of CM042897.1, read as the reverse complement.
TACAAACAGTTCAACTAGAATTCAAACTTGAGAACTTATATCGTACTAATCATTAAATTTATTTGATAGAATCCGAGCCTTAATGAACACTACACTAACCATGAAATGTCAAACTTTACCGCTATATATTACGAAGTAGAATTTCTAATTAAAGGATTAATTTGGAAACTTTTAGATTCATCTTTTGAATGAGTGGACATTGTTAAGTGGGTAATTAATTGCCAGATACATATTTAGCAGAAAAGTTTCATCAAGATGCGCTTATATGTCCTATATAATTAATTAATATAAACCAAACATGTAAAACTTTACCTCAATTGAGTATATTAAGGATATGTTTGGTATCCTAAATTTTAGAAAAATGATATTGTCATTTCAAATTTGAGTTTAATAACTAAAACACTTGAGAATGAAAATTTTAATTTTTGTATAAGGATTTCTAATATTTCAAATTTGTTAGTATTTGGAATTCTTTCTATGTTTTTTTAAATAAAACATTTTATATTTTCAAAATATAAAAAAAAAATATTGAAATCTCAAACCACCAATTTGGGAATATGATTTTATTACTCATAGAATTCTGTTCATCTATTATACCAAACATGTCATAAGGTAATATATCATCATATCAAAGAAATGAAAATCATTAGCCTCTCCACACTAAATTAGCTGCACTTATTAATGTCTAAGTTAGATGAATGATATGAGTAAGAGAATATTCCAAGAAGACAAGGAAGAGAAATAACAGTAAAAATTTAAATTAAAAAAAAAAGTGTGGACAAAACAAAAATTGTGAAATAATGATGGAAGGAGTGAAATAAGCAAATCCTAAGCAAAAGTTTAGGTAAATGTCGGGACTTGGACAACAATGCTAATCGAATATGGCCTCTGCTCCTGTCTACACTTTATTATGTTTCATTCTTTGATTTTAGGGCATGATTTCTGAATCTATTAATCATTACCACACGAGAGATACCCATAATTAACATTTCTTTCAATCTTTTTTTTTTATTTATTTTTCCATATATATAAAGATCCTTCACCATTAACTTATATATATAACTCCGTTTTCTCTTATTATATTTTTCAGGACAATCTTCCATTCATGTAGCATAATGATATATACTCTGTAATTGAATAGCTTATCAAATTGTTTATAACACAAAGATTAATTTTACATTTAGATTATGGGCCTGTTAATAAGGAATATGCTTTTATTATGCATAGAAAGCCAATATATGAAAGACTATTTCTATTGTGTGATATATTTTGAATATAAACATTAGTTTATTATTCTCGTATAAGATAATAAGTTTTCATATGCAATTTATATATTTTTCTTATATATTATCATGTTTTTCTACTAAGAATCTATTTATTATTTATATAAATATGTAGTTGATATTAATAATATTTAAGCTTTTGAACTTTTTAATTATCTGTTTTGTTCATACGCAACAAAATATACAAAAAAAAAATACCTCATAATTCACAAGACATTTTGATGAGCTAAAAAAATTGAAGAAAAGAAAAGGTAAGGAAAAGCCTTATAACAAGCAGATTCTAATATTCCAATTAGGCATGTATATAATGTACGAAATCAAGGCATTTGAAGCCTTTATCAATTAATTAATTTTAATTTTGTTATATGGAGGAAACATGAAACAGTGCAAGTAATTAAATTTTAACTTTATCTTTTCTCTTCTTTAAAATAAATTAAACAAACTCAAGTAATCTTAACATAACCTTAATAGTGAGTATTGGTGGCTGCAGATTTTAGCTTAGATAATTAATTAATTAGAGAGTAATTAATTAAAAATCAGAAAAAAATTGAACCGGCCAAGATTACCAATCCAAAGCAGACGAATGTTTGTTTGACCATTTCTTCACTTTGATTCTCAAATATTACCGCACATTTCCTTCGAAGTATCATGTGATTATCTACCTGCATCTAAAATTTAAAAAAAAAAAATATTGGTTGCCTTAACTAAAAACTCATTTTTTATTATTTATTAAAATATCAAATTAATGATATATGGTAAATTAGAAACAGATTAAATTTCCATAAATTAAATAATTTAAACTTGGCTAAATTTTTTTAACAATGTATTCTGAATATTCTTCACAAAACCAATTAAGCTAATAAAATATGTTTCACAATTACTCAAATTCTTTAATCTTTATTATTGTTTTAGATTCTACTATGTACATTAATGTTTCTAATTAAAATTTTACATTTGTCAGTAATTTTAGACATGCTTTTCCTAAGGCTATCTACTTTGAAACTGAAGATTTCAAATTGTCAGCACCCATTAATATAATCAAAGTATGCAGAAGCATAATGTTGAAATTAATTGGAAAAATGCATATTTAGCCTTCGTAATTTTTCTTTATTTTTTATTTTCTATTAAATTTCTATGGGTTTATATACTAAAATCGAGTCTTTGTACTTTCCATTGTTTCGCTATTGAATACCATATTTTTATTTAACGGAGTTAAGTGACCCTTTAAAAAATATATACAAAAAATATATGTCGTTAAAGTTTTAATAATTTTTATTATTATTAAAAATCTGCAATTATTATTTAATAATTTTTCTGAAAAAAATATAATAGAAGTGGAAGATTTGAATCTCACCAATCCACCCAAATCCCTGATTTACCCAAATCTAAAGCGCAGCTCAACAAGAACAACACGCCCTCTTTGAGTCCAACATGAGTCCAGACCAACTGAATCTATCCCCAGTCAGCCCATGATAAGACCCAAAAGCCAACCTGCCTCAGTCCATGTTGATTTCTATCTATGTTGAATATCAGGCATGGACAAAACCTCATGATTAGGCCCAAAAGCCAACATGTCTGCAAATTATATCATGGATGTATTATGGACCCGGATCTAAATGCCACCGTATTGTTTTTTTTATTAAATGAATACATTTTAATGCAATTTTTATTGTGCAGTTGGTATTTTTTCCATCGTATTATTATTATTCTTTTCCAAAAAAATAAAAGAAAAAATGAAAAATCATTTGTCTATTCAATATCTGTTTTAGAGAAAATAAAACTTTTTAATTTGCATATTTGATTTTAATTTTAATATATTTGAATATTTTAGTTAATGTTATTATTATTTGAAATGAAAAACCATTAGTTTTGATATATTTGTGGATGAAAATAGTTGAAAATTAATATATTTAAACTAAAAATAAGTTGTATAAAAAGATAAAATCAAGTTGTTAGAAGTTGAAAACGATGAATTTAGTAGATTATTCTTATAGGAATTTTGTGAACCTATTATTTAATGAATCTATAACTTAACGATAATAAACCTATAAATTATATATGATGAACTTATAAGTTGAAAATGATAAACCGATAAGTTAAAAATAATTAACTTGTAAATAATGAAACTTTTCAGTTATAGATGATGAACCTACAATTATAATGAATTGAATTTGTGTGTTTAAACGTATAAACCAATTATTTATAACTTATGAATTTGATGATGAACTTTATATTTAATTATGATGAACCTATAAATTTTAACAAATGAATCTGTTAATTTAGATTAATGAACCTATAGTTTTAAATTTATAAATTTCATGATAAACCATATGTTTAATTACGACAACTTGTAAACTATAGAAGATAAACCTATAACTTATAAATGATGAAACTGTAACTTCTAAATAATGAAATTGTTAAGTGATTAATCTGTTGGATATTCATTAATTCACCAAAATCCAATTCCAAAAAAACACACTGAATTTTATTTTATTTCGCACATATAAAACATAAAAATTAATAATGCAAAATGAATCTGGATCTAAAATATAAGAATTGTCAACCTACCTGGGTCTATATTGATTTATATTCTATGCTAATTTATTAAAAGAACACTAAATTCATTAAATGTTGAATGTAATTTTAATATCTCTCATGAATAAATATTGGCAATTTACAGTAATATTTGTTGTTCAACCTACTCATACAAATTACTATGTTTTTTTTTTTGTCCTAATAATATAAAATCAGTTTGTATGTCGGTTTTTGTTTTCCAAGAGATAGGTGGTACAAAGTTTGAACAGCTATCAAAACCAACGTTGCTTGCGTATATAAATTAATATAAAATGATGATTGTCAATTTAACATATATTATTAAAATGACAAAAAAATAAAAGCAAAAGGCAGTCTCATTAGTTATGGATTGTTTCGAATTGTTTATGCTTCAGTAATTGACTAAATCCGCAAGAACAAAGCAACTTCACAAAAAATTTTACAGAAATTTTAAAAAAATAATCAACAAAACCTCATTTAACAACCCTTTGAAATCGACATTATGTCCAATTTCAATATTATGTAATCAAATTAAACTAAAATTAGGATTATAATAATATCCTCTACCAAAAAAAAAAACTATACAACCATCATATCGAAGAAAAAATAATTCAATGAATAGTCAATTTGCTTTTAGAATTTTGATTAAAAAAAGTCTTTGAGCATTTTTAGAGCTGTCAATTCTTATTTTATAATTAACTTTTAACCTAATTAGTATACAATTTTTAATTTGCGACTATTTTAGCTCATTTAAAATTCAAAAATACTTTTTAATTTTTTTTTTCAAAGTTCTTTCCTATAATGAATTTTATTATAATTTTTCAAATAAATATACAATGTCAAATCAAATATAAAATAAAGGTTTTTTTAAGATGGGATCTAATATAATGATCTCAAAATTAAAAAAAAATGCCATACTAATTGAATTTGAAGATTAATTTGTATACAAATTAATCATAAAAAAAATATCTGAGAGGTCAAATCATTACTTCATCCAACACAAACACAATCTGTGCTTAATTATTAATGTTGAAGTAGATGTGAGCAACACAACTCAAAAATTACACATCAAATTGTCAATCAATAAGCAAATTAATGTTTGAATATATAGATAATGTAGTAGGTGAAAAAACAGACATACCAATCAGAAAACTCTGATTTTACACTTGGTTAAAAAGATGCAATAGAAAGAACTTCTCCATCAACTCAATCAACATTCATACACAATAATACCCTACTTGATGTTGCCATCGCCAACCCAATAACCTTTCATTGATCCTTCATTATTTCTACATTTTTCAACTTTTCTTCCTTTATTTTCTCTATTTATACTCTTCTCATTCTCGTTTCATCATTTCATAAATAGAGAATTTCATCACTCAACTTTTCATCCTATATACTTATTGTTAAATTAATTAAAGTTAACATAGGAATTTTAACCTTAAAACTTCTTATGTTTCACAATAGTACTGATTTAAATGTAATATGATTAAATGTGATATGAGTATGATGATCAATATCGTAGAATTTTATATTCTATTAAATGTATTTGAATATTGGTTTTCATAAATTAGTTCACCCTCTACCATGACTCCATCTTTGGATTAATCATGATCTCTGTATGATGTTCACAGCTAAGTAGTTTTGGGGCTGATGCTCCATTTTGTATAAAAAAAATGTGATAATCAGTATAGTGAAATATTAATAGAGTGTTTGGAATTGTTGTTTTTCTTTAAGAATTTTTTTTTAAAATTCAAAAAATTTAAAAGTAATTTTTTTTCCAAAATTTATCTTTTTCCAAAAATACTTTGGACGATGAATATAGTGAAATCTTATATTCCAATTCCTAGTCAGACTTTTCTTAAACAATAAATTTTGATTTAGGAACACTTATGTCAATCAAAATACCCATCATTATATTTGAACCACAGAATAAAATGTATGTAAAATATCACTGCTGAATGAAAACTCAAAAAAAGTAAGAAAAGTGAAAAAACAATCACCCATAGACATGCATAGCACTGGCAAGGATTGAAAGAAAAGTCATGAAAGATTGGCAGAGCAGAGCTTCATTCATTCATATATTATGAGTCAGTATTTTTCATGAGAGAACTTCAACTCAGGCTTTCATCTCTCTCTTTTACAAAGATACCATCAACCCATTTATACATCAGACCCCTCTTCTCTTTTCTTTTTTCTTTTTTTTTTTTCTTTAAGCTGCATAAGTCCAGAACTAAGAAAGCCTTTTCTTTTTTGTTTCTCTTTTTATTTTCCAAATTCACATGGCTAGCTGTTGCTGCTCTTACTAATTATCTCTCGCTCTCTCTGTTTTTTCCTGCTCTCTCCCCCACTCTTTTTGAACTATTTTTACTGTCCTCACTTTTTCTACTTACGGTAACTAACTGTATATCAGACATTGTATCAATGAAGACCTGAAGCTGAAATTTAGACCCTCTTCTCTTCTTTTTTTCCCCTTTTCACCTTGTTGATTTCTCTAATTTTATAACAAAATCATCTCTTTCAAGCTCCTACCCCGAGGAAGTCAATGAAAGGTACATTCATTTTCTCATTCTCATTTTCATTATCACCAGATAGAGATGGATCGATCCTGTTGGTTCCAACTGACTCAGACTCAGTTGCAGAAACTTCTGAGTTTGAATCTGACCGTCCAGATTGGTCATTAATTCCACCACCTCCAATCATGCACCCGACCTCTTTTTCTGCATATAAACCTGCAAACACATTAATCCGATTAACAACAAAATCAACTAATTAGTTAATACCCATTATCAAAAATTGCGTACAAATTAGCATACCCATTATATTGTGTGATCCTTTGGGTGTGGTACTGATGAATTTAGTGAAAAGGATAGGGGGTGGTTTGGATGATGAAGGAGTAAGGGAAAGATCAGTGCATGTTGAGTTAGATTCATCAGCTGTGCTAGATATGTTTGTTGATTCACTAGAGGCATTGTTTTGCAGATTAATGACATCAATTTTCTTGGTGGGTGGGTTTATTTGAGCAGCAGAAGAGGGTTTTCTTCTCCTGTAAATGCTGGATTGCTCTCTATGTTTTCTGGCCATGATCACATGCCAGTGATTCTTCACTGCATTATCAGTCCTGCCAGGGAACAGCCTAGCAATCATAGCCCATTTGTTACCATAAAGTCTATGAGCTGCTAACAATCTCTCCTCTTCTTCCTCCGTGAAAGCCCTCCTGTTGATTCTTGGATCCAGCTGATTAAACCACCTTAATCTGCAGCTTTTTCCTGAAAATCAAAAACATGATCAATGGTTAACCACTGGAATCTTGTTAATCATCATAAAAAGAGATTTTCATTTTCAAAATTCGATAGCCTAGGCCATCATGAAAAAGAAAAAAAGGTAAAGCCTTTTTCTTTGTTCTATGAGGGTGATCAATGCAAAAACGTACTATTTTTTTCTTTTTTATTTGCCTCAAAATAGTTACCGTCCACTTTCCTTGTTGAAGTTGCTTACCTGATCTTCCTTCAAGATTCTCAGCAATCAAATTCCAGTTTTGGGGACCATATAGGGCCACAAGCTCTTTCAGCTTAGCATCTTCAACTGGTCTCCAATGGCCTCTAGCACAAAGCTTTGTGTGCCCATTTTTACCAGGAACAGAGGAGCTCTTAGGCCCTTCTTCTTCTTCTTCCCCTAAATTCAAAGACAGATCCTTATTTTGAACTCCAAATAGCCCATCATTCCCATCTTTACGTCTCTTATCTCCCCTGCAATCTGACTGCTGAATAGGACATGGTTTTCCATTTAGGTCCATTGAATGGCTCAAAATCCGAAAACCCATATGAGGATGTTTGGTGTCTGTCTCTCCAGGATTACCCATTACCCCAAATGTGTTAGAGAGAGAAAGTTGATAAGGAGGAGGTGAAGGTAAAAAGTTCTTATCTTGGTACCCATTGAAACCATTAGTCTCACTCCTTAGGTGTTGCAGATTCATTTTGACCCAAAAAATAAATAAATAAAAAAGAACACCCAGAAAGGAAAATAGAATAAAACTGTTTCCTTTTCTATAATGCCTCACAAGCAGAGCAAAAGACCAGATTTTTGAAGCAAAACAGGGAAAAACAGAACTGGGTTCTTCTCTTCTTTCACAGAGAGAGGAGAAAATTGATTAAAAGAAGAAAGCTACTCGTTTGCATTCTTAGCATTGATTCACTGTCTCCTCTCTCTCACTCTCTTATATACAAAGGTTAAAACTTGATAACCAATTAATAGATAGAAAAAAAAAGAACAAAAAAACGGAAGAAGGATAAAGGAGAAGGCTTTCTTCAAGTTTGAAGCTTCGAATCTTTGAACAAAGGAATAAAAGAAGAAGCCGCACGATTCTCTGTTTCTATCTTCTGTTTATAACACAGATGAATACAGAAAGATTGAAAGAAGGAGAGAGAGAGAAAAATGAGGTAAGTGAGAGAGAAAGAGAGGTGCTTCAAATTTAAAGAGAGGGGGAGAGAGAGAGAGAGAGGCGAAGTTTGATTTGCATGGAAGTGTTGGAACCACTCGTGTGGTTGGGTTGGTGCGTCCCTCAAAAACAAAAACATATGCTTCGGCTTTGGGTTTGGGTTTGGGGCATTGGTATTGCTGTTTTAGCTTTGTTTTTCTTTTGGTCTTTCTTGTGTTCTGTACTCAAACCAGAATCTGTTTGTCTCCTTTTATTTTCAAAACTTAAAACGGAAATTTTCTTAAACCAACCAAATTCTCTCTCTCTCTCTCCCACCATTACCCCCTCTGCCCAGTGCTATTCTTTTTTTTTTTTTTTTTATAGTGCTTTTGAACTTATTTTTGTAACATTTTGAATCTTAAAACTTCAATTTATGACCAAAAAAATATCTTGAATTTAGCAGAAATATGTAACATTAACATGTTGAAGGTAAATTTTTACCTGAATTTGATATAGTAATTTATTTTTTCTCATGTCAACTTTTTTTTGAGTCTCTTCTATTACTATTTTTTCTCTTAAATTTAGTCAATTAACCAATATTAAAAATAAATAAATTTTTATTATATTTTAATAAATAAATATATTTTCACATTCTTTATAGAGTTGAAAAATATTTAAATAATAGATTTTTATTTTAAATAGCCTAACAAATAGATATTATTAATAAAGTTAATTTATAAAAATATTTTTATTCTTTTATTTTTTTCATTTATTTGATTTTTTTAATAATATTAATTTTCTTTTGGTAAAATATATTGAAGTTTATAGTTTAATTTTTCTTAATGGGTGGAAAGAGAAAATAAGGAAGAAATAGAATTTTAAAAAATACTGACATGTGAGTAAAAAAAAATATTATATCATTTTAAAAAAATTATTATATTTATGTTAAATTTAAATATTTTTTTTATTACAAATTAAAGTTTAAGCGTTAAAATGTTATGAAAATTCAGAAGTGGTTAGTGAAATTTACCCCTTATATAATAAAACTAGGTATCCAGGATACTCAACCCCAATCATTAATATTATCTAATTTCTAACTCTATTGAAACTAGCAAGAATATCAGGTCAATTCGATTACTTAATCTAATTTTTTTGAGTAAATAATAAAACAACTACCCAATTGAACAGATCTAGATATGTGAATTTAATCTCTTAAAAATCCTACACAAACAACTTGAATTGATTTTATCGATTTAGTTCAGGATTAATTTTGATTTGCGCATCCCTAAATTTAACAAGTTTTCTTTTTTAAGTGTTTTAAGATTTAAATTTGAAAATTTCTAATTTTTGTTCATTAGAACTTTTTTTTTTTTTTGTAAAATGTTCATTAAATACCTCATGGATATTTTTTTATTAATCAATTTTATGTTATGCTTATTAGAAAATGATATGAATTTAACTCATCAAAAAATATATTCTGATAAGACAATGGACTAAATCGTTCCGAGAAACACCATCTCATGTAATGAAATGATAATCTAATTGCGGATTTTATTTGTCGGCTTTATTGAATATTTTTGAATTTTTGCTAAAAAGGGATATTTTGCTTTTTTTTTTTCCTTAATCCTTTTAATTATTTAGCCTCTAAAAGTGTTTTTTTTAATTATATCCCTGATATTGGTTTGATGTTTTTTTCCTTTCAAATGGTTAAGCATGCATGTTTTTATTGGTCCAAAGTCTCCAAAAAGGCACCACAAATAATGGTATAAATTTTGTATAATCTAGCTAATCCAGATTAGATTATAAGCATACTATTTTTAAAAATAATTTGGTTCAATAATTATGTTGCGTGTCAAAAGTATACTTGCAATTAGAAGATATATATCTAGAAATGAATATATATTTTTGTTGGTAACTATTAAATAATATTAAATATTAAAAGTTATTTAAATTTATTATGAATATTATATTTTTAATCAAGTACTAATGATATTTTTTTCTTAATTATTAAAAAGAGAAGAGAAGAGTCATTAAGCTTGGATATGATGGGGAACATATATATATATATATATATATATATATATATATATATATATATATATATATGAAAGCATTTAATGATGCTTCCCAACCTGATTGTCACTAAAAACTGAATTCACAATAATATTTTAAGTTGAAATAAAAATAAATAAACTAATTTACATATCAACTGCGGGAGTTCTTATTAAGCAAAGTTCTTGACCAGTACATTCAACAATCAAATAGTACATATTTTTTTCTATTTTTATTATAAAATTATAAATTAACATAATCTTCTTAATTTTGATCAGGGGTGACCTACCCCAATCTCCTTTCTCTACCAACTTTTGATCGGTTTTTATGCTCACTTTATATTGCATGTATATAATTCATTATGATAATGTTCTGTTATCCAAACCTACAAAAATGCACAATTAATTATTCTATTTTTGCATTCTTTCCTCCCCCTTAATGTTTTTGACTGTTGAAATGATTGACCCACTTCATTTATGCCTTTCAAATTTTTCTTTGACCTTGGCTTTTAGGTTTTTTAAAATTTTTAAAATTCTTTTTTACAAAGAAAACATATTTTTTACTTGATAAAAACAATTTATAAAATTAATTTTATAGCCAACAGCAACCCGAACACCCTTTTATATTGTTTTCTTTTTTATATTTTATTTTCATTAATTTGGCCTACATAATTATATTAATTATCTAGATAAAACCCACAAATTATATCCATATACCATGATTTTATTTTCACATGCTTGGGAGAGGGGGCCCTCCGCGCATTTATATACCCTCATGGATCCACAGATAGATGATTCTAGACTATTGATGGATGATGTAACTAATCATTTTGATCATATAATATTTTGATATACATATATGTGTATGTGAATATTAATTTGATTTCCTAAATTGAATGTCTAGTCATTCCTTGTACTTAAAATGAAAATTGTGCCAAAAAAAATGTCATTTCCCAATGCTTTGCCTTCCAAAGATGTGGTGGTGGACCTCCTCCTCAATGTTAATAAAGATTTTGATTTTTATGATAATATGTTCTCTAGCATAATTAAACATGTCGCCTCAATTAAAACAATATCTTTTTTTTTCTTGTCTACATCTAGATGTCTATATATATATATATATATGAAAAATGTGTAAAATTATTTGGATTAGAGTTTTGTTCCAAAATATTTAATATTTGTCAGTTATTTATAAATATTAATTATTTTTTTTATCTATTTTACCCTTATATAAAGATATTTATTTATTACTTGATGGAGATCAATTATTTAAGGGTAATATAATATTTTATCTATGTTTTAAATATATTTCTTAATTATTATGTAAAAATTTTCCACGACATTTATTTAGGAAATATAGAGTAATAATTTTTTTATTTCATTTTGCATTAATTTATTTTATTCAAAACTTCTATATCTTAGTGATAAATAGTTTCGTAAATTGTAAGGCTAAAGAACTTAAAACGTATTAACACAGCTCAATTTCAAGTCTTTTGTCCCTTATAAAATTTTTCACTTTTACATAAAAAAGAGTTATATTAATAAATAAATACTATTTTAATCTCTCTCTGTTTCTTTTTTTTTAATTATTTTTACATAGAATACATTATTGTAGAAGAGCAGTATATGTATAAGCGGCGAAACTCAAAATCAATACCTCACACAACTTTTAAAAGAGAATTTATCATCAAACTAAATTTTAATTGACCGATTATGTCCCTTTTTAAGTGTCTTTCAAAAGATTTTTTTTTATATATATATTACACTTTCAGTATATATCTTTTTAAAAAATTAAATAAGCATTAATTATTTTTTCCAATTTTACCATTTTTCTTGTTATTTCCATTACATTTATTATATCTTCATTTCCCTCCTGGATCACTCTTCTCTATCTTTATTGAAGACGCAAAAGCAATTTGGTTAATTATCATTCAGTTTTTTTTTTTTTAAATGTATGCTAACAAGTAACTGTTGGTAGTATGTAAAAGGAAAAAAAGGGGGTTCATATATGCTTGGAAACTCTAATTACTTGGAATTTGTAGGAATAAAAAAGGAAGAATAACAATAATAAGTAGTCTATAATTTCACCAAATCAAAACCTTTCAAAAATTTAAAAATAAAAGACCTTTAATTTAATTACAGTACTCCTTTGTTAAGAAAAGAAAAATGTAAAGAGGAAGAATAGTCAGCCACCAAACTGCACATGCACGTGAAAACAACTCTACATAAATAAATTACACAATAATAAGTACTATTTAGTTTTGATTTTGTTGAAAAGTAATGATGGGTTTTGCTTGTTTTGACAGTGGAAGAGATGATGAGAGGAGACACCAAAAGCATCTGTTTCCTTCTTTCCTTTGCTTCCTCTGTAACATATACGTATTAGTGTTAATTTAATTATAATGATTTTTACCATGTTTAATATTCATTATTCAATTATTCCTTTCTCATTTCTTGCAAGTTTTTCTCATTTTATTCCTTATATGGTCTAATCGCATCATCGCCAATATATATATATGCTATCTGAGAGCTATTAGAAGCTTAAGAGGTATGGAGTTTGACCTTGCAGCGGATCCCACCAGCATCTTCTTTCTATTATTCTCCCCTTATATACTTAATGTCAAATAAACAGCCAAAAACAACTAAAGCTAAAAACCTATCGTTTCAATGCGTTACAGTACGTTACTTTCAGGCAAAAATATGCATAAGACTCTCAATGCAGAGACAACATAGTAGATACCTCTTTTCTTTTAATAAAATATTTCGAATTCAAAATTAAAATATGAAAAAAAAAAATTTAATTTCTTTAATAGATTTTTACGAAGCCAATTTAAATTATTCTGAAACTTTTTAAATTATAGGATGCTGAATTATTAAAGCAAAAAATTACATACGCATAAAGTTTTGTCTCTTCTTTTTTTGGCTTAAAAGTTAAAATCATAATATCTTTTATTTATTATTTTATACGGAAATATATATTAATATTATATATAGGGCTAATGCCTAATTCAATTGGGGTTGCCCTCGTGCATGCTTTTTGTCTGTACTCAGAAACCGTTGCCCCTTCTTGTCGTTTTGCACTTTTGATGACGATGATGAGGAGGGCGTTACACGTGCGGCTAGATTTTCACCGAACACGTGTACGGTTTCGATCTTAGTAGGTTTGTTCTTAACGATTTTTTAATTATTATTATCAGCTTTAAAAAAAAAAAAAGCTGAAAATATGCAGTCTCCTGTAACGAAATGAAATCTCCCTGAATTTTTCGAAGTGGGGCATGCTGCTGTTATTATTGTTTTGAATTCAATACCCCTCACGTGTTCCGAAATTTTCCTGACTGACCATATTACCCTCCTTACTTTTGCAATTTACACTTCTTGCCTGATTTTTTTTTTCTTTTTATTTTAGTTTTGTTAAAGATACCAATAATACCAGCTTATTATCAATCAAAATCGAAGTGTGATAATCAAGCGGTGGCAAAAATGATTCGAAATTTGTGTGGTCCAGATATTCATAGCCTTTCTAGTATTTAATTAAATTAGAAGTTTGGTGACTTTCCTTTCCTCTTCAATAAATTATTTCTTGATGACAACATAATCTTATTAGGATTATCTAGTTTCACTGGTTTTGTTTTTTTTTAATGAGTTTTACTCACATTTATGTATAAAAAAACAGGAATAATACTAGCTTAAGCAGCATCTTCTTCTAACATAATTCAAATGACTCTTCGATAAACAAGACGAAAAAAAAATCAAATGGCTCTTAATACTATTATCCAATTATAGGTCAAAAAAATAAATATTATGTTGTACAAAATTGATCGTATCATATTTTTATGTTTACCATATATTTGATTTGTGTATATGATTTTTATGTCATTTTTATTATCATTTTCTAACGGTATTAAGAAAGATTTGACTCATTGATAAAAATTATCTAGCTTGATAATATTAAAGCACGTGCAATTTAAAATCATAATGAATTACAAATTTAGGTACAAATTAATTACACACCACTTCGAACCTAATTGATGAAAAAGCTTGATTAATCATTTTAAAAGGGGTAATGGATAGGGTGTTAGTAAATATGGATTTTACGGGTATTTATATCTATTCGAATCCGTTAAAATTCTAATTAGTAACTTTGTTAAGATTTTAGGACGGATTTATATAGTAATATTTAAACTTATTACAGATTTGGATAATGTACGAGTAGAGGTTATCAGATATTCGCTATATGATAAATCCGATTATATATATATATATATATATATTATAATTTATTTTCTTTTAATTTATTAAATATAATGATTTAATAAATTATTTTTTCATGTGTTTTTATAGATCGATGAATTACAAATGTAATGAAAGTTTGAAATTTGAAATATAATTTTTCTATCGTAATAAATATTATTTAATTTTATTGTTTTAATGTTATTTTTAAATAATTTGATAAATTATTTTAATTTGAATGTGTTGAATTAGATTTTATGTTTTATTTGATTTGATTTTGTAATAATTTATGGTATATTGTTTGTATATTTTTAAAATTTTAATTATATAATTAGTTAAAATTTTATTTTATTTTATTTTATTTTTTTAATGATAAACGGATAATTAAGAGGATTTTCAGTATTAATCGGATAACGTTAATTGAGTTTGGAACGGATATAAATATTAACATTATAATTTAAAACAGATTCGGTACGGGTTTGGATAGATATATATATAATCAAATTCGGATTTGGATATAACAAATTTTGTAGATACTCTATCCGTTGTTATTTCTAGTAATGGAAATCGAGAATTTTTGTGCTAGCAACATATGAAATTTTATCTCTCATAAATTCTCTAGATTTTCAGAATTTCATATTAGGAAGAAAAGCCACCACAAAGATACAAATTAGGATTAAGTGGTTAGCTAGGTCTCAAATTGTTTTCTTTTGCAAACAAAAAGAGACATCAAAGCGGCCTTTGTTGAAAGATGGGCAAAAATATATGAAAAGCATACCAACCCATCAATTTTTTTACGACTTTATTTGACTCTTTTGATTTTCTCAAAGGAATATTGGCTGCCCATACCTTCCCCTTAACCCAACAAGGGAATCTTTCTTTCTTTGCTATCAAACAGCTAGCAATTATAAGTGCATATAACCTATGCAAAAACTTTGTTTCCTCCTCCAAATTAGTGAATCTTCCATTTCCATTGATATATTTATTATAAATAATAATTAACAGCTTAACAATAATACCGTTAATTAACAACATCATTAACAAAGAATATTATAGAGAGAATCCTTATGTCATAATTTATCACAAGTAATCAAGCACATAACCACTCTGTAGTCACTATGCCGAATTATAATATTTCATTGATTAATTCAAGATATATGCAACAAAAAACAACTGTGAACCAAACAATTCTTGTCCCTTGAGAATGGAACTATCAATGCCAATAATTAATTAAAAGAACCTTATTACAGTCGCTCCAACTAGTGTATCTTTTCTGTTATATAACCATCATTGATCAATTAATCATAAATTAATTAAGAATTGTTTGGTCTTGTATGAGAAAAAATTGCGGATTTAACAATATATATCAAATTATCAATTGTTTCTAGTTTAGACTAACTCCATTTTTGTTGACATACAAGCCTACGCGAACGAAAATATTTTCCTATGTATTTAAAAAAAAAGTTTTTGGTATATATATAAGAGGAGATGGGTTAGAAAAATTATGTTACTCCTTACTTATTTTCCCCTATCATAAACTATATATATGCAACAAACTCTTTATCAAATTTCTTTTTTTTTTATGGGTCATTAATTATTATCTTCTTTGTCCCACCGCCAATCTTCTTTTATAACCTTTTTCTTTTTCATAGTCGGCTGATGGCTGACCCCAATTTTGTTGCTTGCATGCATATGTGCATGTGCTTTTGAACTTAGACCATAGCCCAAAAGTTGCAATTTTGTATTATTTCGAGAATTAATTGGTAAAAATTGAAATGGTTACACTTAACCAACCCAGTGAAATCACGATTTTCTTTTTCTTTTTCTTTTTTTTTTCAAAAAAAAAAAACTACCCGCTTTAAACTTTAAAGTAATAAATACATTATACCTCACTTTTTCCGAAAGAGAACATTTGTAAGAATGTAATATTTTAGACTTTAATTATGCATGTTTCATTCAGCTCATTAATTTTTACTAATTTAGATTAAAATTTTTATTTTTTTTATTCTGTCAAAGTTAATTAAGCCTTTACTGACTAAAAGCAAATTAAAGAAAAATCATAGCTAGTTTAGATAAATTTAAAATGCTAATATAGAACAAATCAATATTCAAAGACTTAATTTTAATAAAATAAAAATGAAAAAATTTAATATAAATAAGTAAAAGTTTTAACATTCAATAGACAAAATATGCATATAATTCATGGGTCAAAATATTTATTTTTTTTAAATTTATATGTCGGCCTTATTATGGGAGAGAGCTAGGAGGCGGTTTCGTCACTGTCACTGTTACACGCGAAGTTAAAAATTCGTATTGTGTCATGTCTCAATTAGATATGACATAATTATACTAAATATAAACACAATAAGGTAAATTAATCGCATTGTATTATTAAATATATTATACACGATTATCTCTAATACAATTAATTAATTGTATCTAATTAAAACGATTATATAATTAATCCACGTAATAATTAATTCATTTAGTTTTTCACAAATTAATCAATTTAATTGACCAATTTTAACCGATCTGATTGAATAAGTTAAGTTTTGAATGCTCATAATTATTTTTTTATAGAGTTATTTAACCTGTTAGTTCATTATATTTATCGATATGGAAACTGATTATTGCAAATAAAAAGAAAATTTATACACATTGTGAAATGTGAATCATACTACAATAACAACTTTAAGTTAAAAGTTACATATATCTGTTGTGGAAATAACATACGCTTAAAATATAGACGATGACATTTTTGTAAATATGTCAAGATATATATTAGTTATATGCGTCTATTAATATAAATGACAGACATATAAAGTTTTGAACGTTTGTTTTTATCTAATAACAGACGCATATGCTATATAATAAGCGTCTGTTATACTTTAAGATAGATATCTATAAATTTTTTAAAAACCAAAACACGAACGTTTTCATCTGTCGTCTCTAACAGTACAATATATACATGCATTTCGTCTGCAATAAATTAATTTGAAAAGTACGAGTATTAATTAAAAATTGAATTAAAATAAGACAAATTGATATTTAACAAAATAAAATTTAAATTAACTAATTAAATATATGTCAGACTTAGTTAGCTAATATATATATATATATATATATATATATATATTAAATGTTGCTTACTTATAAGTTTGTATTTGTAATAGTAATAATTATTATTATTATTATGCGGATAATTAAGTTTAATTTTATATGATATATTAAATATTAAATAAAGTATAATAGGAGTCTGTCTTTACCTAATATCAGCGCACAAAAAAGTTATAGGTGTCTGTTTTTATTAGATGACAGACGCATATACTATATAATAGGCGGTGTCATTTTTGTAAATATGTCAAACTATATGTTAGTTATATACATCTGTTATTATAAATTACAGATATATAAAGTTTTAAGCGTATGTTTTTATGTAATCACATACGCATATGCTATATAATAAGTGTTTGTTATTATTTAAGACATACACCTATAAATTTTTTTAAAACAAAAAACGAACGTTTTCATCTGTCGTCTTTAACAGTACTATGACATTTCGTCTGCAACAAATCGTGCTACTCTGTCATACATTTTGCCTCGACAAATTGAGTTCGACCATCATTTCTCCCTCACTAAAGATTTGCTCGCCGATGGTATTGGGGTGAAGAGATTGGGTGTTTTGTTTCTACTGAAAAGAAGAGAGTGTTGAGTCATTTTTAGGTAATTTTTTTTTTGTATCTTTTATTTTGGTATGCAAAGTTGTTGACGAAATGCTTATGTGATGAAGTGCTTATTTTGCATTTGTTGTTCCTTTGGTTAGTTAGCAAAATTTTCAGTTTGGTATAATATTGGTTTTAGAGGGAATTACTGGTATAATCTCTCTAAAAATTTGATTCATTTTGCTTATAAATCTTTCAAAAAATTTATAACCATAACTTGAAATTATACAGGCAATTGGTAATCTACAAAAAACTTGATATATATAGTAAAGGAGCATATACTTTCAAGGATAGCAAAAATGTGTAGAGTGACAGAGTCATGTTTTTATGTGTCCACTCCAATAAATTGCTATCTACCTGTTCCAAAATATTAAAAGAATACACCTAGACATGGTCTCCAATGCACAAATCATTGAATTTATTTGAATGGGGAAATTGATAAACGGAAGGGCTAATGCAGCTGTTTATAATATTTTAATTCATGGGTACAGGAAATATGGCCGATAGGGTTGTGGGAATTTATGATAGATTGTTGAAGGATAGAGTTAAGCCTGATATGTTTACTTTTAATATCTTGATTATTAGCTATTGCAAGAATAAGATGGATTATTTGGCATTGGAGTTGTTTAGGGACATGAAGGAGAAAGTATGCAGTCCTAATGTGGTTAGTTTTAATACTTTGATTAAGGGGTTGTTTAAAGAAAGGAAGTCTGAGGAAGGGGTTAAGATGACATATGTGATGATTGATTTATGATGTGAGTTTTCAATTGTGACTTGTGAGATTTTGGTTGATGGGTTTTGTAGAGAGGGAAGAAACTTAGAGGCTTATGAATTGTTGATTGATTTTTCAAGAAAATGGGTTTTGCCAAGGAATTTTGATTTCTGCAAACTTATGGATAAGCTTTGTGAGAAAAGAAATGCAGGTGCAGCTTTGGAGTTGTTGGATGAGTTATGGAGGAATGGAAATGTTCCAACATTGATTTCTTGTACCACTTTGATAGAAGGTTTGATGAAATTGAGGAAAATAGAATAGGCATTTAGGTTGATGCAGAAGATGTTGAAAGAGAGAATGACAAGTTGAGATCACTGGTGTCTAGCAAGGGTCTGGAACCTGATGAGATGAAATATTATACTTTGGTATATGGATACACAAGAAAGGGCAAAAGAAAGGAAGGGGAAGTTTTGGTAGATGGGATGTTGGACAAAAAATTTATACTTGATATTGCTACCTATAATAGGTTAAACCTTATCATATTATAGCATTATATCATATTAATTAAATTACAAAATCAATAATTAGAAATCATTGGTTTTTTGATATAGTATTTGCTTTCAACTTAAATTTAATTGAACCATTTGCATTGAGAACATAAAAAAAATATGAAAATTTTAATTAGTCAAGATACCCATTTAAGATTTACTCATTAGATGTTTAAGGATATTATATATAATGTTTCTCCTGATTAAAAGCAATGAGACTTATATATATTGAACCTTTTTTTGTGCGGTTAGATATGGATCGAATTTGGATGTATGGTAGATACACTACATTTGAATATTTGAATGGAGGTGCGAAATTTATTAGAATTGTGGAGGAAATGCAAATACGGGAAAGAAAATAAATGATTGTATGTCCTTGTGTTGATTGTAAGAACATAAAAAAATTTTGAGATGTTCATATAGTGAATTCTCATATAATAAGGCGTGGTTTGAAGGAAGGTTACACAAGATGGATGTGACATGGTGAGAGTGTTTTAACTGGGACACATTCTAATAATAATGAATTTGAAAGTCAAGGAGAAAATAACATTGATAATGAAAAGAATGATCGTATAAATGAGATGGTAGATGATATGAAACATTTTGTGGAAAGGCCAGAATACCTTTAGAGATTGTTAAACGATATTGATAAACCTTTGTATTCTAGTTGCAGTAATTTCACAAAATTGTTTACCATTTTTAAACTCTGTAACATGAAAGAAAAAAATGGATGGAGTGATAAAAGTTTTACGACATTAGAACTGTTACAAGACATGTTTTCGAAGGGAAACCAGCTTCCCACATTTACATTTGAGGCTAAGAAAATGTTATGTCTCATGGGTATGGAATATAAGAAGATATATGCATGTCCAAATGATTGTGTATTATACCGAAATGAATATAAGGACTTGCATAAGTGTCTAAGGTGTGGAGCGTCACACTATAAAGGTGGGAAAGTTTCTTCTGAGGATAAAAAAGGGTCTCCAACTAAAGTATTATGGTATTTACCTATAATACCAAGATTCAAACATTTGATTGCAAATGGAAAATATGCAAAAAACTTAAGGTGACATGCATAAGGTAGAAAACATGATGGAAAACTGAGACATCCTGCAGATTCTCCTCAGTGGAGAACAATTGATAGAATGTTCCCTTAATTTGGTGGTGAAGTTAGGAATCTGAGAGTTAGACTTTGTACAAATGGAATCAACCCTTATGGCACACTTAGTAGTAAACATAGCATGTGGCCAGTTCTTCCTGTGGTTTACAATCTACCTCCTTGGCTGACTATGAAACATAAGTATATTATGTTGTCGTTGTTGATATCAGGGCCTAAACAATCAGAAAATGATATTAATGTTTACCTTGCACCACTTATTGATGATTTGAAACTGTTGTGGAATGAATGTGTGCTGGTGTATGATGCATATAATGAAAGCATATTTACCTTACATATCATGATATTTTACACTATAAATGATTTTCCAGCTTATGGTAACTTATCTGACTACACAGTGAAATGAGCAAAAGCGTGTTCGATTAGTGAGGACAACACAATGGACCGATGTTTAAATCATAGCCAGAAAATTGTTTATATGAGTTATCAGACATTTCTCCCTCCTAATCACTCTTATCGTAAGAAGAAAAAGTCTTTCAATGGATATACCGAAATGCGAGTAGCTCGTTTACCGTTAACAAGAAATGAGGTTTTTGAATGAGTTAAAGATATTGTAATGCATTTCGTAAACCTTTTAAGTTTGCTCAAAAAGGTCTTTAGAAGAGATCTATATTCTAGGATATTCCATATTGAGAATACTTATTGGTTCATCATTGTATTGATGTTATACATGTGGAGAAAAATGTTTGTGATGCTATAATAGAGACATTGTTGAATATACTGGGAAAAATAA
The DNA here is from genome assembly GCA_023653625.1 of Triadica sebifera. Classification (NCBI taxonomy): domain Eukaryota; kingdom Viridiplantae; phylum Streptophyta; class Magnoliopsida; order Malpighiales; family Euphorbiaceae; genus Triadica; species Triadica sebifera. The sequence goes on along the minus strand of CM042897.1, from coordinate 31,450,596 downwards.
AAGATGGTAAGTAAAAAGGAACATGTTAGAAATGGGCATATGGATGGAGTTAACGCCTCAAGATATAGGGAAACGAACTTATCTTCCCTTATCTTGTTATACTTGTCTAAAAAAAAAAGAAAACAAGCTTTTATGAGTGTCTTTATGGTGTTAAAATTCCATATGAATTTTTATCAAATATAAAAAGTCTTGTGTCAATGAAAGAATTGAAGTTGATAAGTATGAAGTCTCTTGATTGTCATGTTTTGATGCAATAATTTTTATCGATAGCAATTCGAGGCATATTACCAAATCATGTGAGGAATGTTATCACATGACTTCATTTTTTCTGCAACACAATTTGTTATAAGGTCGTTGGTCCAGAGAATTTGGATGAGTTGCAAGCCAATATTGTTGTTACTTTATGTCAAATTGAAATGTATTTTCCACCTTCCTTTTTTGACATAATGGTGCATTTAGTTGTTCATCTTGTGAGAGAGATTAAATTATGTGTTTCGGTGTATTTGAGGTATATGTATTATTTTGAGAGATTCATGGGTATCTTAAAAAGGTATGTGAGGAACCTATATCGACCTGAATGTAGTATTATTGAAGGTTACTTGGTTGAGGAGTGTATTGAATTTTGCACAGACAACTTATCAGGTGTTAAATCTATTGGCATTCCTAAGTCTCATCATGAGGGGAAGACTTGGAGGTAAAAGAATAATTAGATTTAAAATGGTGTTATCCGGTGCTTAGATGCATGAGAAAACACATCTTCTTGTGTTGCACCATCTTACACAAGTTCATCCATATTTAGAAGAGCACATGTCCATTTTAAGATGTCTGAATCCATGCAAAAGTGAAATATGGTTGGAAAATGAACATAATCGTTCTTTTATTGGATGGTTTAAAGATCGAGTGATGAGTCAGTTATCAGAAGTGCCAGAAAATGTAACTTATACCATAAAATGGTTAGTCTATGGCCCTAGGTTGAATATACGGTCTTATGAAGGATATGACATCAACAACTATACGTTTTACACTAAACGTCAAGATGAAAAAAACACAATGCAAAATAGTGGAGTTACTTTGATAGCTTCATTATAAGAATTTTCTAGTGCTAAAGACACCATGTCAATATTTGTTACGATGTCATATTATGGTGTAGTTGAAAACATTTGGGAGCTTGATTATAGGGAATTTATGATTCCTCTCTTCCGATGTAAATGGATTGAAAACCAACGCGGTGTTTGAGTGAATGAGTTAGGAATCACTATGGTCGATTTTAGCCAGTTGGAGAATTTTTTTATTTATTTATCAATTATCAATCATTTATTAATATTAATCATTATCATTATAGATGATACATGGCACTAATAAAATAGAGGGTCCAGTTTTGCGTGAACCAATTCGTGGTAAAGGTTTTGCCATATTTTATCATCTCATAAATATAAGTCAGAGGAAGATGATCCATGCATTCTTGCTTTACAAGCCAAACATGTATTTTACATTGTTGACTTTAACGATAGTAAGTGGTCTATTGTTCTTCAAGGTAAGAGGTGTATTGTTGGTATCGATGATGTGATAGATGAGGAAGAATATAATTAGTTTGATGAGACTCCTCCGTTTTCTATCGGGTTACCTATGCTAGTTGAGGAAGATATTTTAGATTCAAATTACATGCATGATGATCATACTGAAGGCTTATGGATTGAAAATTGCCAATAATTGATGCATATATGTTTATGGTAAGCTTATTTATAAATATATAATATGATTAATGTGGTTTATACTCATAATTACCAGCTTTTGTTATTGTTTATCAAATAAATCTATTGTTTTTATTTCCCATTAAAATAAAGTGTTATTATTGTGGATTATACTAACATGTTTCTTTGTTATGCTTATGTTACAGAAAATCATGTCGAATGAACAACTAGATTCTGAGCCATCAAGTAGCATGATAAAAAGGAAAACTACTAGAGCTACCACATGCAAAAAAATGAAGAAGAAAGGGGATGAACAAAAGACAATAGATTTTGATGAGTTTGATCGCCCAATAGGAACATACGCAGACAATTTTAGTTCTTACGTTGGCCTTGTAACACGTTCTGGTGTTAACATCACAATAAAAAGTTGGGATATGGTCGATAAGGGTCTTAAAAATACAGTTTGGGAAGATATCAAGGTAACTTTTCTTCAAAATTATTAATAAATTTGATAAAAAGGATTAAAACTAATTAATCTAAAATATTATTTTGCAAAAAGAGTTCAACATTCTGGATGATAAAAAAATATTGTACTAAAAACTATTGAAATGCGGTGGAAGAATTTTAAGTATCGATTGGTGGTTAAGTACATAAAAAATAAATCCATGCAAAAGTCACCATTGGAATTATATGACTTAATCACTGAGAAAGATTGAGAGGAGTTTAAATAAGCACATGAATATGAATAATATAAGGTACTAATTATGAAGTAGATTAATGCAATTTACATTTACATTTATGCAAGACATGATAATGACTTCTTTATTATTTTTTTTGTTAGCAACAAATCAGTGTCAAGGCAAAGGCAAAGCAAGCAAAGAATGTGCATCCACATTTTTTGGGTCATGTAGGCTATACCGAGAAAAGGGCTCAGTGGATTATTGAAAATCGCATCTCTTCTTTTTCATCATCACCATCCATGAGCTCTGATGTTATATCATCATATGATCAAAGTCTCGATTGAGTAAGAGCTAGAACAAAAAAGACAGAAAAAGAAAATTATATAATCATAGCAGAAAAGACAAAAGAGATGACAACAAAAATCGTAAGTATAACTTTCTAAACAAACATTAATTGCAATTATTTTTTTTTAATCTGTGATTGCTTATAACATATTGTTTATCTAGTGAATAGGAGATATTACGGAAAGAAGTCGCCTAAGGTAGCTGGGTACCAGAGAGGCATGATGACATATTGTCACGTGCACTTAAAAAACCCGAACATTCTAGCTATGTGAGAGGTGTTGGAAGTGTTGTGACCATCAAGAAATTTTATGGTAATCCTGGAAAAAGGAAACTATCATCATTTGTCTCACTTGAAGTTATAAATGGGTCATTCATTTGCTCGCCCAACTCCTAGTAGTTGTCACTCTATGGATCCATCATTTTCAATATCAGAATTACAGGTAAAAATTTTGAATTTCACTATTTTCACTTCCACTTTAATCTAGATAATATTAATTTTTTATGTTTTTGAAGACACCTACATCATGCAAACTTGCTACTATTAATGAAGGTAAGCAGATTATTATGGCAAGGGGGATGGTTTATCCATCCCTTATTGATGCTATAGTACACAATCGACCTATCATGCCCAATCATGACAAGGTATCTGTAGATGAAATATTATCTGGTTGTCATGAAGTCCAACTCCTGTGCCTACTGAATACTTTATTATAGTTGGAAAAGCAGAAAATAGTTTTGTTCAATTGCTACAATATCTCGTGGTTATTTGAGAGGTAATAATTCCTAAACTTATAAAACAATAAAATTTAGATTATCACATTTAATATATCATAATATGTCATAATTTATTATTAATTGATAGGAACTTAAATCCAACCCTTTAGAGAAGGCTCCAAAAAATAAATAAGGTAGCGGTTTATCGAAAGAACCAGCTACAAAACAACATAGGCCTTTAGTTAATGAGAAAATTTTAGCAATTTTGAGTGGTGACATGAGGTTGATGCATGAGATGGTTGCTAAATTGCCTACTGGGTACATTTTTGAAGTTTCTGCAGATATTACAGTGTTCAAGTATCTAGTAGATAATTTATTGATTTATGTTAGTATGAAAGACATCACTCAACTCTTCTCCAGGGAATGACTTGATGTCTCAATCATTCGTATATTTATGTTGTAAGATTCTACTATTTATTACTAAAATTATAAGATCAATTTAAAAAATATGAAAATAATTACTTATGTATGTATTGTGATTCATGCATGCAGGTACCTTCATAACTTGTGCAATACAATATTTATATCGCCGATCGGATTTTTTTGTCCAGGAATGCTTCGTTTAATGTTCAAGAGATCAACACAGTAGAAAAATATATTATAGAAGTTTTGAAGGAACAAAGAGATAAACATTTTATTCTACTACCATACTTTTAGGAGTAAGAAACATTTACATTCATGTTTGCATAATTTTTATTCTGAACATTTTTACTAACTTCAACATATTTGTATATCTCTAGTAACTATTGAATGTTGATTGTATTTTGCTGTGAACGGAGTGAGACATTTTTCATGGATCCTCTAGCTCGTGGCAGTCGCGATATAAGTCTGAAACTTTATATTAACCTGTAAGTTAAAATACTACTAGCTAATAGTTTCTACAATGTTTGTAGCATTTTCAATATTAATGTCAATTTTGATATACACTTATTTTTTAGAGTCTATAGCACTTATGTTATAGAAGGTGAAAAAAATAAAGGTGTCGAGTTAAAATAGAATGACATTTCAGTGAGAATTTTATATTCCTAATTACTAGTTATATTGAAGTTTTCATGATTTTATAATCATTTATTTAACTTTTTCTTTGTTTTTTTTTTCTATTTTAAGTGCCCTCAACAACAAATAGGTGTTGAATGCGGATATTACGTCATGAGGTATATGTATGAAATTGTCGTATATCATAACAGTGATACAACATTACTTAAGGTATGTTCTTTCAGATACTAGTTAATTTATATTACAAGTATGATACATAATTAACTATTAATTTATTAATTTTTAACATATTTTCTATTTTTTATTTGATTTGTCTTATAGACTTTTGAAAATGGATTATATAGTTAAGATCAAATAGATGAAATTCGACAGATGTGGTCAAATTACTTTATGAGATAGTGTATGTAATTTTTTTATTTATTTTTGTAAAATATTTCATATTAATGAGAAATGCAATTTTAAATTAATGAATTTTGAAGAAGTTGTGGATTAATTATTTTCATGTGAATTGTTTTAGGCATGTTGTATTGCTTTGATTTATTTAATTTTTGCAGTTTGTATTGTCTTGTGAATATTTTGTGAATTCTTAATTATTGAGTATTTATGACTTGAATGTTGGATGCCTATTGTGTTTTGCAATATTGAAGTAGATTTATTATGAATTTTGAAGCAGATTATATATGAATGGTAGCAATATAATATGAGTTTTAATTTAAAAAAATAATAGGTTTCTATCAATTCATTGTGACAGATGTGTATAACTTAATTATACGTATTTGTCCTTAAAAATAGCAGATGTGTATAACTTGATTATATGCATCTGCTATTATTAAATGACAGACACGTATAATCAAGTTATATACGTCTGTCACAACGACAGACACATAAAATTTATATTATATGCGTCTTTTATATATGTGTTTACTATTTAACAGATAAATAAAATATAAAATAACAGACAAGTATAATTATTTTCTGTACTAGTGATATAACGATGTGAGATTGAATTATTAATGGTTGCAAAACAAAATAATCTATTTTATGTTATATTAATATTAATAAAATAAAAAGTTTAACTCAATGTAAAATTAATTAAAAATATTAAAAAATTTGTATCTCCTAAGGGATTCATACATAATAGTAGAAAACAAACTTTTATACCGATTTAGAGCTATATTTTGCTAACTTTTCATATTAATTAAAATTAATTATAATTATATAAAATAATTATTAACATTTTTATATTATAAAATACTTATACTTACTTTTATTTATGATCATAATGCATATAATATTATATATAATAGAAAAATAATTAACTAAAATTAAAATAATAATAGTATATATATATATTACTCAATAAAAATAATTTATTAATATTTATTTATATATACAATATACTTATATAATTAATTTTATCAAAAATTATTATAAATTTATTATATATGTTATAGATATTTATTATAATTTTAAATTTTAAATATAACTGAAATTATTAAATATTTTATATATTTTTAAACGTGTGCAAACAAGTTACGCAAATAAAATTTATTTATATACATTTAATTTATTTTTGTATCGTAAACGTGTAAACATAATTATGATAAATATTTGTTTAGCTTAAATCTATAAACACTTAAGTCTATATCGTTTCGTGTCATTTAATCATATTGTGTCAAAAATTATTAGCACTAATTACATACAATCATGGATTATTTGCACGCAATATTTGCCGACTAATATATGAATTTTCTTTAATTATTATTACTCTATCTCATCCATTAGACACTTCAACAATAAAGTTACTCATCAATTCCTAGTTATAGGGTCACCGTATGGTTAGTTATTTACTTGATGATTTTAGTTTTGAGAATATTAAAATTTGAAATAATTTAAAAAAAAAGGTTTCGCAATTGTTAATTAGGGAGGCCAATTAAGAATATATAATGATGATAATAAAATCAGTGATATTTCATATTTCAATGGATATATATAGAGAAGAGAAAATCAGTTGTTTTCTTGATGTTAATTAAATCAATTAAATGGGGAGAAATAATGCAAATTTATACAGCTCAATAATATTAAAATTGTCTTTAAAATTTGAACATCAATTACGCTCTCACAAATTAAACTAATGTAAATATGAAAAATATGTAAATTAATTTGCTATATATTAAAGTTGGCTAGGATAAGTAGATAAGAATAAAATTAAGACATTAAACTCTTAGAGAGTTTTACTTAGTTAATCTCCTGATAATCTAAGACAACTAAACCGTTAACTCTCTTAACTGATTGAGCATAGATTTAAGAGTAGGATTGGTCACTAAAATTTGTCAAAATGTGGATTAAAGACAAATTTACAGAATTTATCGATCTTTATGATAACGAAAATATCTTTCTTAAAAGTTAAAAACAAAAAGCATTAATTCAAAAGTATATCAATTAATTAAGTTAATTCCAAGATTTGTTAGCAATAGGCAAAGCTCAATCACGTGGCACTAAAATTCCAGCTAATCCAACCAAAAATATAACCTAATAAAAAACCAAGAAAAACTAGTTTTTGAAATTCACATTATTCATAATAAGAGTCGTAAATATGTTAAATTATCACAAATATTAGTGAATAGTAGCTTGAGAGAAGTTTCGGACATGAAATCTCTCTAATTTTTATAAATGAGAATATAAATTAAGACACCCCCATTATCCATTAATGGAATCAAATTTAATCGGCTCAATCTACTGATTTCATGACTGTAGTTTAAAAATTGTAAATGTATAAATTAATTAAATTATATGGAGTATTTTAATATCGATATGTTTTTTTAATTTTTTTTTAATATTCTTCCTCTCATCATCAAATCCTTAATTGCATTTCCAAGAATATCAAATACCTAATATATTATATAATTACTCCACGAATCATTTTAGCCAACCACACACAAAAAATGATAAAGAACATTTCCCATAATCCAAATGGAGGGACTCTTAGCACGAGGGGACAGCTAGCGTTTATATCTATAAGACAATACAATAACTTAGTACAACAATTAGAGTTAGAAAACTAATACAATTGTCATCTTCTACCCTAATTATATAAAATAAAAACTATATATTAATTTTGTATTAACCCTTCAATCTAAACATGTTAATGTCAGCATAGAAAAAAAAACATATTAATGTCGGTTCATTTATTCCATTAAGTATTATAAATAATATGTTTGATATGCCAAAGAGCAGTCACTATCGTGGTAGTTAACTTGGAAATGGGTATCAAATTGAGTTTTGATGCCCCCATAGAATGATGTCCATTAATATCAAAGGACATGTTTTTAATTATTTAGAATTGAATCATGTTCAACTTTTGAAATAACTTAATTGTGCATCCATCATGGAAATCAAGTATGTGTAGATGAGAGAGAGAAGTCCTAATTTGATTATTTGTGGGGTTCAATTAATTGAAAAAGGCATTTTTGAAAGGGGTGAAATACTTTGAATAATAAGTCATTTTCAATTGGACTCTTTAGATCAAAATTTTCCACATTCATGAACCCTTTTTAATTTCTCATATATTGCGGAGTAGTCCTGTATATCATGGTTGATACCTATGTTTTTACCCTACAACAAATATTTTTTTAATTATATATCTATAATAAAAATTACATCTCGATTAATTATTTGTTATTTTATTTAACATAATTAGATGTAGTTATTTTCAATTATATTTTTTTCTTTATTGATTGCCATATTTATTTTTGCCAATAACATAGTTTCTTAATTATATATTTTCATTACATATTTTTCTTTATTGTATATTTTTAATTATTTTTTCAATAAAAAAAAAAAGTGAAATAGAGGGGTGATGTCTTGTGTTCCATGATGGATCAAAGTTTATATGGATCTTGGCATAGGTTGTATGCATTAGGATTTGGGCCTAAAATGGTATATGCCCTAACAAGTGTGCCACATTACAGCCACACAACACAAAATGAAGGGGATCAAATGCTAAAAGTTAGGATGAAGATGAACAATAAGTAGTGCTTCAAGAATTTTGCACCCACAAATTTAATCTTTATTTGTTTCATTTTGAGTGGTAACTTGTCCTAACTTATCAATTGGGCAAACACTTAAACAACAATCAAGAATTTCACTTGCCCATCTCAAAGAAATTAGAGGACTAAAAAGTAAGAGTGGGGAGCCACTCTATATACAAAAAGAGAGTGTTAGTGACACTTAGTGAGATTAGTTGGGGTTGTCCCATTTGTGTCCACAAAGGAACATTAAACGCGGCCTTTGTTGAAAATAAAGGGGCTTTAGGGTATCAATCTTCCTGCTTTATTTGACCATATATATAGCAACACGCAAAACTACTATAAAACTAAAATTGAAGTGACAACCTTCTTTCTTATATATATATATATATACTCTCACTTAATTTTACTTAGTTAATTAACACATAATAACTATACATCTCGTTGTGCCTGTGTTATTTCGGACTAAATGGTGAAATGTGTGACAACTTATGACAAAGAATCCACTCACTCAATTAAATAGAATATCAGCATCTCAGTAAAATTTATATATTATTCATATGAAAAAAATAGATTAATTGAAATATATGGGAAAATATATACTTGTGAAATCATATTCGTAATTTTATTTAAAAATTAAATTAGTAATAGAATGTCATATAAATGAATTAAAAAAATTATTTTTTTTACATGTCATTATTCTATAATTATCAAATAGATATAATTTCACATCCAATGGGTAAAATAAAATAATAGGAGTTTCTCAATTTCGAGTGTTTGGATAATAAACATTTTAAGAGCTTGAAAGAGAGTGATTTGCCCTCTTAATAAGCATGCTCGATATGAATTTAGATTAGTTTGTAGCCCATAAAAATTGTAATATATATATTTGATAATTTAAAAATAAATGCTATAGTTTTTTTAAAAAATAAATATTATCTGACTGTTAAGCGCTAACTGCTAAGCAATGGCATTTTAATTTTTTCTACCCAAGCTAGTGTCTCCTATTACATCATCTGTAGCAATTAATGAGTGGTCATGAGTGATAAGTATATTATCTGAAGTAACATGTTAGTAGAATGTTTCCAACCCTAACACCACAAACACAAAGGCACAAAGCAAAGACAAATTCTATAGTTTCTTTCCATATAAATTCAAAGTAACCAAAGTATCCCAAGATTCCATTAAAAAAATGGATGTCACAATTTCAACATTTAGTTTGTTCCTAATTTAGTTTGTCAAATGTTAGCTAGTGAATATATACCCATTTCTTCAACTCTATATAGTCAACCTCAATTTTCTTTGAATAAAATAATTATGGCAAGTGATCAAAGTCCATACATAGGTTGTTGTCACTTAGTAATTCAGGGAATGTATGTTGAATCGTTATATGGAAATGCTGAATAATAGGTTAAACTTTAAACACACTTTAGCATGTCAATGAAAGAACTCAAATTTTCTAAAGGGGCAGTTATGATCATTAATGGGTTCAATTCAATGTCACAACTTCTATACATTTAACCGGGCAGTCATTCTTGACTCTTTAACTTTTACCTTTCCTTAATTTAAACCTTGATTGATGTCAATTAAATGAAACAATAATTCATCATATATATATATATATATATATATATATATGCACACATTCTGCCTGCCCTACAAAACAAGACAAAGTCAGATAGGTCAAAAGACTGTAATTAGATTCATAGTGGACCCTAATTTATACTCCAAAATCTAAATTACGTACCATTAATAAAGTGAGAATTATTACCGGTCCACAGTCATTTTACTAAATCATTTAATTTTTCAATATTGATCATCTCATTGATAGGTAAAAAGAAAAATATTTTAAAAATAATTACTTTGTTCGCTCTTGTTATTAACAAATAAAACATTGATAAAATTAAAAATGCTAATAATAGATATTTTTTAAGGGATTGTGTTCATCAAATAGTACACATAAGAAGACATAAAATTCAAAAACAATTCCTTTTTTTTTTTACTATTCTTCTCAGTAATCAATGATAGATGGTAAGTGTTAACTATCTCTAACATTACTTTTAATAAAAAAGACTTTTTCTAATTGAGTCTTAAATTGAAATTCAAGTTTACATTCCTAAAATAATTAATATAAATGTTATTAAATTAAAATTTATTCATAATATAAAATTTTTAATAAAATTTAAATTTTCTTGATATATATATATATATATATATATATATATATATATATATATATATATATATAAGAAAACCCACCAAAGAAAATGAAGAAACCAAAAATTAATTTGATTTTTGTTTCTTTGGCAAACAATATAAAGGACAAAAATTGCGGCCTTTGTTGAAGGTTTACCATTTGTACAACTGTGCTTAGACTCTTCTTGTCCCCTTAAGGAATAATGTTTTTGGCTCAGTCTACACTATAAATTATTATTATTTTAGAAAAATTTTAAATATATAGAGTAAATTTTTTTATAAGTCTAATAAAGTTTTTATATTTTATATTTTATATTTTATTTTATATAAATTAATATTTAATAAAAAAAGTAAACGACTTTATTATAAAAAGAGAGAAAAATATTTTAGAAAAACATACTAATATATATTAATTATAATTAGAATAAAAAGTAAAGTTTAAAAGTAAATGATTTATTATAAGAAGAGAAAAAAAATATTTTATACACTAATATGTATTAGTTACAATTAGAATAGAAAGTGAAGTTTAAATTCGTTATAATTTTTTATTTTAAAGAGTATTTTTAGTAGAATAAAGATATTTTTAAATATGTAGAGTAAATTTTTTATAAGTCCAACAAATTTTTTATATTTTATTTTATATTATATTTTATATAAATTAATATTTAATCAAAAGAAAAAATAAATAATTTTATTGTAAAGAGAGAAAAAAATATTATAGAGAAACATACTAATATGTATTAATTATAATTCGAATATAAAGTGAAATTTATCTTACCACATATAAAAAATCAAACTCATTATCTACTCTAAATTTTAAAAATAAAAAATTTTTAAAATTTTTTTCTTTATAAAATGACTTTTTAAATAAAAAATATAGTTTGAATAAATAGATTCTAGGATTCTCCTTGTTAATCATGATGCTAATGAAGGAATAAACCATGTGTTTTTCATTCTTTTTTTTTGGGATATAATTATAATAAAATTGACCAACTGACAACTTATTTAATCAATAAATTACTTTTTCTTACATCACAATTTGTCATTAATTAGCTTCGTAAATAAATTTATACTCATTTTTTTATATTTTTTTAATAATTGCAATTCATAATTCAAATAGCACTTGCAGAGGATCATGATTAGATATTATCTTTGGTTTCTTAAGCAAAATTAATTAAAAAGATCCAAATAGATAAACAATTCGATAGCGATATTAATTAGTTCACTTGCAATCAGACTTATAGCTATACAACTAATTAGTTATCTATTTAATTAATTAAGTTTTGGAAATGACATCTAATTGAAATAATCCAAATTCGGAGTTATCTATAAATTAAATAAATAAACATATAAATCCATATGCTCTAACGAATTAACTTTATTTGGTTTTACACAAACATACAAAAATACAAAAGCCAGATCTTGTTAACAAGATTATGTATCAATTGATTTAATAAATTGATTTGCATTTTAATTTTTATCACCTCCAATATGTATCAATCAATCTATGGAATCCGTTACTAAGGTTCTTATTTAATTTCTTTATATATATATATATATATATATATATATATATATATTCAAAGTCACTGTTTTATTAGGTCCCACCATATATTCTTATGTTTTGTCTGCCATTTTTCTGTTTATTTCAATATATAAATATTTGCAGGTGCATGCATGCATGAACACTTGTGTTTTTTTAATTATTTTTAAACTGGAATTTCAAATTCGAAAATTTCCATCTCTTTATAAATCAAAATAAATTTTATTTATAAAAAATATTAAAAAATAAAAATGATGGTCTATGATTAAACAAGACATTAGATATAATTAGCGAATTAAAAAACAAGTAGAGTAATTTTTGCAACTTTGATACTGGCTTAGTGGCTGGCACCAGTAAGTATCGTCCTTGATAAAACCAGAAATTAATTAATTACGAGCAAGGCATTAGGCATATAATACCAAAAAATTTGAGCTAATAAGAACAAAATTTAATATAAAAAACCGAGAAGCAAATATTAACTTTTTCAATTAAGCCACATAATCTTAATTATACTCATTTCAAAACCGTTGAAATTAAGAATTAACAGAATGCATTTATTAAATTATTATATTCCAAATTTGATTATATAAAATAATCTGTAAGGCTAAGCTAATTAACGACCAAAAATGTCGGTTTTTAATCAGTCTTGTAATTCTCATCAAAACCCTAAACGTCACCTTCTAAGATTCGATTGAAAAATATAATCTTAGAAAGAAAATATCTAGATGCCTAGAAAATGTGCATTTCCCTTAAGCCAAAACAGATTTAGGGCAACGTGGATATCTATATGACATCGCTAAGTATGTTTTTATATATATGTAAGAATACGTTAAAATGAGTTGCAAAACTGAGCCAACTGCTGTTTACACTGAAACCATAAATACAATTTAGACTATTTTGGGTTAATAATATAAATAGTATTTGTCATTTTATTATAAATTAGTAACGAACATTTTAATTATTGCAGATTGATATAAATTCTTTTGCAAACATTACAATGTGGTACTTAAAACTAGTTTATGGTAAGAAAAAAAAAGATATGGTAGCCAAAAATATATAATTGATATATTGTCACGTCATTTTCTTCTTTTTAGAAATTGATTTCAAGTATCTCGTTGCTATATTTTCAAAACTTATCATATCAATGTAAAACAATTAAAACATTTGTTATCAATTTGTAACAAAGTTAAAAAAAATTTAGTAACATTTGGGTTATTAACTCGACTGATTTGATTAGCTTCAAATTACAAAGTCAAAGAAAAAAAATAGTACTAATTGATTTTAAAAAAAAACATAGAAAACAGTACGTACTTATTGATTAGTCCTAAGAATTTATGTTATTTAAAATTAAATAAAATGTAGGTTTATGTGAAAAAAATTCTTATTTTTATCGATAAGTTTACTTTCTTAAAATTATTTTTTGAAAATTAAAATTAAAAATTAAAGACTTTGTAAAATTTGGTAAGTAAATGGATATTTGACCTAATTCTTTTTAAAAACTAGTTCAAAAAATGAGAGTTGTTATCACGACCGGCGATTTAGGTTTTATATGGTGGGTGCGCTTCGTGACCAGTACAGTTAAATTAATAAAGATTGATCAATATAAATGCGTTATTATCTAAATTTAAATATGGTCATATAGGTATAAAAAAATATAATTTAAGTTGGAAGTGTTATAAGCGGTATGAAATCTATAGAATAAGGGCAAATTTTTGCGATTACATACTTGACTTATAAATCGATGTGATATACTTGAAGAAAAATACATAGTTTTTTTTTTCAATGAGAAAAATATGATTTAAGCACACTAAAATGTAAATAATAATATTTTAAGTTCATTGGTGAAGTTATGCATAAAAATTTTAAAGTTAAGGTTTTCAATTTGCAAAAATACAGTACCCGATGCGGATTTACGGTCCGATTTATTGACTGAAAGTTAGAAATATACATTTATTATCGTAAAGGTATTGATGTAATCGTAATTGAATTTTAAGATTTTTAACACTAATAATTTAGAAATTGAACAACGAATAAATTTTTATGGACCGAATTAAAAAAAAAAAGATTAAACTGTAAAAATACGATTTTCGTACCGAATGTTGTTTCATACTACTGAAAGACCATTTTGAAAATAAAATTATTTTATAATTTTTGGTATATTTAATTTGATAAAATTAAATTTTTTAGATGTTGGATTTTGGAGAATTAAATTATATCTTGAATTAATTTTAAGAAAATTATATGATTTGTACAAACTATGTCTAAGTCAAATTAAATTGAAATGCAATTGGGCCATTTGTCAAGCTTATCTCTTAATTAATATTTTAATTAGCCAATAGGAAGTGAAATTAAGCTTAATTATGGTTATTAGTTACTAATTATGGGTATAAAAGGTCAATTGATCTTATCAAATTATTATCTATATGTGTAATACTAATCAATAGAGTCTCATTGGTAAGTGCTACAAGATCTCGTACATCGGAACCCATGGTTATGCATCTGAATCCATTAGTATGAAACATTTTTTTTACAATTCCATATGTAAAAGGAAGAAGAAAGAAGATGACTTTAACCTCATTTCTCTTCCATTCTTGGCCGAAATTCTTTTCTCTCCTTTCTTTAAATTATTTCAATTATTTTATCTCAAATGCTCAATATTCAAGCATTAAGGAACAAGAATTTCAAGTGAAAAATGAAAGAAACTCATTTGAAGTCAAAGGGAATGGTGGCTGAATTTTGTATGATGCAGGGAGGTGAGGATTTTCTTCATTTAATTACTTAATTTCGTTAGGTTGATTTTGTTTAAATCTTATCTTAAAAATTGATTCAAGGTTGGATGTGCCTTTGAATTGATGAATTAAGGTTTGATGGATAATAATAGAAGAAAAAAATTTAATTTGATAAAAATAAAAAAAATAAGGAATTTAGAGATGAAATTGATGAGAAATGGGTAAAAATAATTTTTACAAATTTTTGTAGAATTTTTAGAAAATTTTCATAATTATGTTCAAAAATTTGGATGAACCATAGCTTGATTTGATGAAATTGGAGTTATTTGAGATATTTAGAGGTGTGAAATAATTTTTGGAGTGAATAAATAATTTTTGAGAATTTTTCAAAGTATGGCCGAATTATTGAAGAATTAATTCTTGAATATTTGGACTTAATTAAATAAAATTGGTAGTTGGAAATTAAAAAATATGGATTGAAATAGTTATAGGAATTTATTAGGGAATTTTAGAGAAATTGATTAATTAATAAAAAATTTTGAGTGGAAAATTGGAATATAAATATATAAATAATAATTATTAATAAGGGGAAAAATTAATTGTGGAAAATTATAGAGAAGAAAAATAAGGAAATTGAATTAAATAAAATTTTTGAAGATGAATTGTTGTATAATGGGTTAGTCATAGGAAAATATGACAAAAAGATGAAAAAAAAAGAAATATTATTAGGGAATAAGTGGTTTCATTGCAATAAGAGTTGGACGATTGAAATGGTAAATTACGCATTAAATGCACGTGTGAAAACCAGAAAATTTGATTAGGATATTTAATTTTAAAAATAAATATAAATATTTATTGATGAAAATAAGTAATTATAAATTGAATTATTATTAGACACAACGACAAAGTCGGCGTTGAGAGTAGATAAGGGCAAAAACCCGATAAATCATAGAAAGACATAAATAAGTTTGTACAAACTTTATTATAATAATAATAATAATAAAATAAAATTGTTGTTTTATTGATGTGATGAATATATTTTATATAAATGCTACATAGTATGCAAGTATATATCTATATAAATGGATACATATAAGGTATACGGTAGATATATATAAAGTATATGTTGGGTATATATAATGTATATGATTAATATATATTTTGTATTGGTTTAATGTTTATTATAATATTTTGTGTGAGATAACATATACAACTGGATGTTATATTATCCTATAAATGAATTTGGACTATAATAGAGTAGACTTGTTGGTATGCCAATAAAGACATATGGATTATTATATCGGTTGAAATATAAAGTTACATTCAACTCAGTTGGAACATACGGTTATATAGATATTTATCATCTACATGCGGATAAACGCCTTATTCATATAGATACGCCTTATGTCTCCCTAGCATTAAATTTAGGTAGTCAATTTATGGACACATTAGGTAAGGAACTTGAAATATAAGGTATAATAATGTTATATTAACATGTTATCATAATAACTATGAATGTAACATCCATAATATATATTGAACTATTTTGGTTATTTAAATTTATAGAATATAAATATAATGTAAAACATGTTTACTTTATTGATCTAAAATGATATGTTACGGTAGTTTAAATGATGTACATATTATGTATATAAAAGGTGTGTGATAAAAGCGTATGTTTGAAAAACATAAAGGTATATTGTAATGTTAAATCAGTTAATATGAATATTATAAGACTATCATTATAAAATTGTACCACTGAGAATTATACTTAGCACATGAGTATTTTCTCTTGCGCAGGTTGTAGATAGAAGGGTGTAAAACGATAAAAATTATAGCTAGCACCCAGAATCAGTAGAACCCATATCAGAGTAAAGCAGCAGTAATCTGGGTATTCACATTTTATTTTATAAATGATCTATGTTGTATTTAAAAAAAAATCAACGGTGACATTGTATAACTTTTATTAAATATGAAAATTTTATTTATGCATATTTAATTAGTTTAAATGTATATATTGATACATGTTGTAAATTCTATGCAAACGCTTCAGTAAGACAGCCAGAAACATTTCTTAATTTGATAGAAATTATGTTAGATTAAGGAATGTTACAGTTGTTCAAGCCATTATAGATAGTAATTTAGAATTACAACCAAACAATATGAAATATTCTAATATCCCCTCTCACGCTTGCGTCCGCTATTGGTGTACAATACAATAGAGGGTCATTTGGAGCGAGAAAATAGCATATCGTATTGTTCACATACTAACTACAGGTACTCGAGTATCGTTTGACTTTGATACCATGTAAAATTAAGAAAGTAAATGAGTATTAAATATACTTATTCCAAAAAGTTAGCTAAAAAGAAGAATGTTGTTCAAACTATTATAAACAGTAGTTTAAAGATACAACCAATGAATATGAGATATTTTATTTGAGCCGACCGAATTATGATAAATCATATATTGATTAGCGTTTTTGTATATTAACTATAGATATAATATTTGCTTATTAATTATAAGCAGGTGAAAGTCATTATCATAGTTGTTAGTAATTGAGAATGGTAAATAAATCCATTCCCTCTGAAAAATTTATGCTCTTATTAATTGGTTAATAATTAATAAACTTTAGAAAAAAAATCTGAAAAAAATAGCATAATCGGCTCAAAACGCGGATTCCATTATCAAAAGAATACCTCAGTCTATGGCCTATATGATTGAAAAAAAATGCTTTTGTTGGAAAAAAAATATTAATCTAACATAAAATCTGCGTTTTCCCCTTAATTTCCCGCCGTTGATTTCTATATCTTTGTTTTTTGAACGCGAGAAAAATGAATAATTAATGTTAAATAATAATGGAGTTGATGGGCACAAGATTAAAGAAACTTATATCAACTAAATGATGTAACTACACAACAATTAAAGAAAGAAATATAGCAGGCCCAATCCCATTACCCATTTGAAGGCCAAGAATTGGAAATACTTAATATGTATTTTGCAGCATAATAGGCCCAAGTTCTTCAATAAAGTCAAACCACAAAACAAAAATCCATTCAAGGTGGTCAAGGCCCAAATACCTAAACCAACCATCAACAACATCTAACTTCAACCAGATATTCAAAAAATAGATTTAATTTTTTTTAATTTAATTGAATAATTTTTTAATTTATTTTTTTAAATCTGCTTCTCGAAAAAATATCTATTTATCGGCTTCTTTTTAAAAACAATTTTTAAAACTCCAAAAAATTAAAAATAAAATTTATTTCCAATTTTTTTTCCAAATTGCAATGCCAAATGAACTTTAATTAGGTAAATTTGCATTGTGAAGGAATATAAAAATTTAAATAAAATATGTTTATTGAATAATTTTGTTTTAAATTGAGTTTATGAGTTTATGCATAAATAAATTAATGAAAAAAAAATTATATAAATAAAATGATATTGTTGTTGCTTATATAATATTTTTATTACTGGTTTTGTTAGATTAGTGAATGGAGAATGCATAATGTATTAGCAACAGAGTGTGAAATTCTGGAAAGTAAAAAAGAGGGTGAGCCATTTTCTTCTGTGAGACACATTTTGATATTAGAAATTAAACGAAAAAAAACAAACGTTAGGAGAAGTAAAATCAACTATTATATGCAAAGACGGTTTAGTGCTAATTTTAAAAATAATACAATGGTGGGAATAAAAAGAAAGGAGGGCATCATGAACGTTATATGAAGTGAAAATGAATCTAAGTGATTACTTTCCAACCCACGTCTAATCCAAAGCAAATAATAATAAAAAAAAATGTTAAAACACACTATCTCCATTCCAAAATCTAATTTTCCATTATCTTCTTTTATTTCTTTCTCTGAGCATCTATCCTTTTCTACTTTTCATTTCATTTCCTTACAAAATTCACATTTTACGAAATGAATCATTATATATCCCAATTACCTTTCTGGTAACTTCGTAACTCAATTCTTTATCTCATTTCAAAGTTTGTGGGTGCTCTGCTTCAAAAATTTCAGTTAGAGATGAGATTGTTGACTAAAAAAAAAGAGTCTAGTTAGGTAAAGATTCTATTATTTGCAAGCATAGACAGTACATACATGTTGAGAATAAATTGATCACTTTATAGAAATGGTGCGAAGTATTTTGTGCATGTATTTAAAATATGAGTCGGTTTTGTATTGCGTTTGACAAAAATATTTTTAAATAATTTTTTTTTTTGAGTTTTGAAAACTGATTTTGGAGATAAACAGGTAAATATATATTTTTTCCAAAAGCAATTTTGAAAAAAATAGTTTATAAAAAATTAAAAAAATCAGTTAATTAAATCAAAATAATTATAAATCTGTTTTTTTTGATATCTAATAGCAATTTCAAACATATTTTATAACTCTTATGTCATGTGAAATGCACATAGAGAGTTTTTTTGTGGAAATTCAAGTCTGAAGTAGGTACTGATTTAGGCGTTGGGTTGCTGAGAATTGTTGAAACGGTAGTGTCCATGTGAAATGCACAACTGAGTTTCCGGAGGAAATAGGCAGGGCTAAAGGGGGTCACCTTGGCAAGATGGAGCACAAAAACGGTGTGGCTTTGGAGATAGTGGTAAAACGGTACCATTTTATGGAGGAACACTCACGCTTTATATATATATATATATATATATATATATATATATTAATAGATAATAGATTGTTTTAGAAAAGTAAAATATTATTTTTATTCAAAGATATTTCCAGCGTGGAAAATGAGCGATTCTGCTTCAGCTAACCGCCAATTGTTAGCCCTCTCCAAATCTCCACTACCGCTAGGGTTTTAGTGTCACCCTCGTCATCTCCTCTCCTTATGCATTTCCGCCTCTAATTCACCACACAATGGGCGGCGCCATCAGGTTTCTCATGCTTCTCACCGTTACTCCCACTCCTTCCCCATTTCTTCACCATCGCTACCCATCTCTCCTCCGCCTCTCTCGCCACCGTCCACCACTCCGGTCTTCTGTCTCCTGCCTATCTCGCCGCCACCTTCCTTCCTCTATCTCTCCCTCTCATCCTTGCCCATCAAAAATCCAAGCCTCCCATCAACTACACACCCAAACTGCCTCCATTCATTTCACTGATCCTTCCTCCTCTTCTTTGCCTCTGGCCTCACATCCCTGGCCCGAATGGTCCAATTTTATCAACAATCTCTGGGCCGCTGGGTATTTTAATAGGCGAAGATTCAGTATTAATCTCGATGAGGAGTTCGTGGCGGGTGTTAATTTGCCGGAGGACTTCGTAGCTGCTGCCTCTGCTTGCTTGGCATATGCGCGCGAAAGACCTGACCTTTTAGGGTCAGTTATTCATAACAGCTTCTCTTCAATTACATGGTACAAGAAACCTTGTTTTACAGTGATGTTAGTCTGTTGATTCTCTTTACTTATATGTGCAGGATGCTCTCGAGAAGAGATATTGAGGTTGTTGTTGAGAAAGGAATGCCCTTTTTGTTCAAAAACGGTGATGACTCAGTAAGGAGGATGAGGTCGTTTCTTGACAGCGGCTATAGTAATGTAAGCCTTAGCGTCTTATTTTTCAATGCTTAATTGAAGTTATTAGTTTTACGGTTGAAATTTGATTTGAGTGCTTTGATTTCTTTAAATTATTAATTTGTCGCCTATTACTCAGAGGGACTGAAGGTAGATGGTGATGAGCAGCTAAAACTATGTTTTGACACAATTTCAAAAGTTCACGATGAAGTTGAAATTTGTCATGGATACTGAATGATTGTTGTAACATGCTTGTGAATTGGAAAATGATGTGAAAAAAAACTCCTACTTGTTGCCTTTTATTGAATGTTAAATATGGAACTTGTGTCACCGTAAGATATGTAAATAACAGCTAACGGGCAAAAAAAAAGTTAGATCGTGCAGGCTTATTGTGCAAGTGTCACTTGACATTAATTTTATAAATAGTTTGGATTTTACTAATAAAGAGCTAAGACAGATTAACAAAGCTATAGGAGATTTAGAAAAAGAGGATGGAGAAAGGTGGTAAGATGAAAGTCACAAAAACTATTGTAGCTATCTGCAAACCCTTTAGACCTTTCCTAAAATTTTGCTTGCTCTTAAATTTCCTAATGCGACTATGACTTCCCATAACACAGAATCATTTTAATTTCACTACATCATGGAAAATGGATAATATTTCCAACTCCATCTACACTTTATGAGTTCTGATGTCTTATCTCAACTATCTTCTGATCAAAGGATCATCTTCAATGTCTTCCTTCTACTTAGGTCAAACAGGCATGTCTTTAGGCTTAAAAAAATATTAAGATTAGTTTCTCCAAAATACTCGGGAAGAACCAACAAATTGAAAGGTACAATTGTATTCTTTATCTTGTGCATCACAAAAAGATCGTATGGATGAAACCTCACATTGCACCAGTGTTACATATAGATCTTTTGGACATGCCTATCTTTCACATGCTTACTGTTTTCAGCTTTTTATTTTCTTTTAATTTTAGGTGCAGAGTAATCAGAGAGCACACACTGTTGACTTGATGAGGTTTTTATTAAGTTATGCAAGCAATTGTGTTTCATCTGGGAGAAACAATCCATCCAATGGAGAACTTGTAGAGTCATCTGTTCTGAATGTCTTGAATGAGTTAGCCCAGCTGAGCAATGATCCAGAGACAAACCTATCTGGGTCAGTGCAAAATCAGTTCCCAGATAGATATGGACAATCATTGAGGCATATTGGTGATCCGCAGACAAACCCATATGGGTCAGTGCAAAACCAGTCCCTTGATAGATACGGACAAGCAGCAAGGCCTGTTGGGCAAAACATTGAAATGAAAAGAGGAGACTGGATTTGCCCAAGGTAGTGTCCATATTTTTTTTATGTTGCATTTCCTGGATTTTTTGTCATTGCGCATAATATCAAGTGTTATAAATGGTGTAACATTTATTTATTTTCTTGTTTTATCATGCTCTTGTGATGATTCATATATATATATACACTAGGATTCAATATTAAACTCTTTAATTTATTTATTTTCTTGTTTTATCATGCTCTTGCCATGATTCATATATCTACACTAGGATTCAATATTAAACTTTTTTAATTTTTTTAATCCATTCATTGTTGTAATTATGTCTATATTTTGTACAATCTCAAATGAGCAGGTGTAGTTTCATGAATTTTGCTAGAAATATGAAATGCCTTGAATGTGAAGAAGCACGGCCAAAGAGGCAGCTTACTGGTGGGGAGTGGGAGTGTCCTCAGTGAGCATTATTTTTTCCGTTTTCTGATCCTCTATGGGCTTGTTGGTTGATCTGTTCATTTCAATTATGTTGTGAGAAATTTTACCTTTGTGCAGATGTGATTTCTTTAATTATGGAAGGAACACGGTTTGTTTAAGGTGTGATTGCAGACGGCCTGGGGAGGTATCCCTTACTACCAACAATTCTGGATCAGGTCTAGGATATGACTATGGGAGCAGTGCAAATAAGGCTTCTGTTGATAGCAGATTGGCTGCCAATGAAGAGAAGGCTCAGCGGTGGTTTAGCAAGATTTCTCAGCTAGATAGTAATTCGGACCTGAGCAGTGCCATAGAAGATGAAGATTTTCCTGAAATCATGCCAATGAAAAAAGGAGTCAACAGATTTGTTGTCAGCACTAGGAAGACTCCACTTGAAAGGAGGCTGGCCAATGCCCAGTATAGAAGAAACTTGGCTAATGATGGCACTTCTGAAAGCTCAAGTCCAAATATGAAACCTGACCAAACAGTCAACCAGAGTTTACAGAATGCGGGAGCTAATACTACTCATTCTGCTTCTAATTCAACCTCATCGCATGCTGCCCCTAGTGGAAGTAATTACATTCCATTTGTGCCGCTACCTGCAGATATGTTTGCCAACAAACCTGATAAATCAAAAATAGATGAGAATGAGGTGGTTGAGGTGGATAATAAGTCTCTTGCTTCAATCACAGATGATCAAAGAGGTGCTTTTTCAGGAAACAATGGATATGGTAAATCTTCTGATAGTTGGCAGCCCTCTGAGAAGCCTCCGAGCAATGAAAGAGAGAAAGAACAAGCTGAGAAATCTGAGACATGGTTTAAGAGGACTGCAGAGCTGCATAACGTTACAGATCTGGCTAGTGCAATTTCAGATGAGGACTTCCCTGAGATCATGCCAATGCAAAAAGGAGAAAATCGATTTGTAGTCAGCAAAAGAAAAGATCGTTCTTTGACTTCTCCAATGTACAAGAGGCGTATGGCTATGGAACAAGCTAATGATACCAATTTTGTGCCCTTTGTGCCCTTCCCACCAAATTACTTTGCTCAAAAGGATAAGCAGCAGCCAGATGAAGCTGATTTGACTGATAATACTGTGAGTGAAACTTCAAATTCTGTAGCACTGGAGAACATCCAGCAGTTGGATGACAGTGGACCTGGTGTGTCTGTGGCAGCTCATGATCAAGGGAAGCAAAATCGAAAGTACAGTGAAGGGAGTATTGGTTCAAGAACTTGGGAGAACTCAAACAAAAGTAAGGCAGGTGCGTCTTCAATAAGTGAAAATTCAACTCAAAATGTTGATCTACAGCCTAGTGGCAGGGATAGTTGGAGCAGTGGATATTATAGGACTAGAAGTGACAATTTCAGTGAGACACCAAATATGGTGGAGAATTCTTCACAAAATTTTACTGAAACCTCAAGAAGTGGCAAGGAGAGTAGGAGCAATGGGTTTTCTGCTAAAGAAGAGACCAGCGGGGGAACAAGCTTAACAGGGACTACATCTGAGAATCAGAACGTTAGAGGTAGCTGGTCTGGGAAAAGCTTGGAAGGATCAGCAGTGAAAGAACCAGATCCGTTGGACATGTCAGAGGAGGCCAAGGCGGAGAGGTGGTTTCGCCGTGTTGCGCAGATCAAGGATATTTCAGAGCTGAGCCAGATCCCAGATGAAGATTTCCCGTCAATAATGCCAATGCGGAAAGGAGTCAATAGATTTGTTGTGAGCAAAAGGAAAACACCACTGGAGAGGAGGTTGACATCGACTCAGTACAGAAGAAATCTTCCAATTGTGAACTCTGATCCAGTGAAGGAAAATGACACAGCTGATGAATCATAAAAAAAAATTTAGAGCAAGACATGGATATTTATTTTTGGCAAATTTTGATCCTCGTACTCAGAGAGGAGGAGGCCTTTCAAGGACTCTGTTTAGAGGTTTGCTAGGTGGGCTGGCCGGCACATGCCTTGTATGTTGCATCTTGGAATTGATGGATTCATATACCTCTCCTATGCAATAACAACATCACATGCGAAAATAAGCAACACTGTTTGCATCTGTAAACTGGATAAATTATTTGTAAAAATAGAGCCGTCCCTAGGGAATATATATAAATTTATTTGATGATTACGTTTCCATGAATGTCAGTGTTTACACTCTAGTGTTCATAGCCTCAAACCGTTCAGTGTCGTAATTGAATTAGAAGTCGAATTGAACGGATTTTATAAGAAGAGAAAAATGGTGATTAATGTAGTATTGTATATAGGTTCTTTAGATTTTAGTTATGTTTTTTTAATTAAATTTGTAAATTTTTTTGTTATAGTGAGATGATGTGTATTTTCTTTAATTTTCTTTTTAATAATTATTTTTATGAAAAATTGTTATAATAAAATGTTGCAATTTGTTAATTTGAATAATAAAATTTAATTTATTAACGTTTTATTGATGATAAACCAAAAATTATAACATTAGCTGATGTTGTGACTGTAGGAATCGCATCTTGCTCTTGCAACTGCTTTGCAATTATTGGATAAACATACTTTGATGTTAAATTATAGGGATACATATGCTCTCTAGTGTCGATTTTTACATGTCTGTATCTGATTCTCCTCGTATTATTGAGAATAAATAAGACTCAGTCCATATCCAAAGAGAAGACAGACAAGTGAATGCTTGTATGGAGATGGGGGTTGAAATCGAAATGATGCACACTTAGTTAATTTAATTCCAACAAAAATAACAGCCTCGTTCGTTTCCACTTCCTTCTTCATGTTATAACGTGACACAATATTCATCATGTCTTTTCTTGATTCTCAGCCTCATGTTTCTTTTTTTTTTTCGTATCTAATTCTTTTTATTTCCCTATCGAACTCAGCCGTTTTCTCCTACTTTTATTTTGATCCTTACATTGTCCCTGCTTTATTGGCAGGAGCATGGCCGAGAAAATCCGCTACCATAGTTGTCTCTGCACTTAGCTTATTTGTTTTTCTCTTTCTTGACTTTCTTGAAATCTTCTTTTATATAATCTACTGGTATTTTGATCAGTTCTTTGAAGGAAAGGCAAGTATTTGTTATTGTGAAGACAGGGGCAAGCAAGAGGGAATGTGGGAGATGATGGAGACAGTGTTGAACTGTCAGAGACTTTGTATGAGAGACAAAATGTGTTTAGGCAAATGGGATTTCTGGGTTTTGTAAGAAAGTTGGAGAATTACAAGAAATTAATTTCTGGTGGTGATCGAATAATGGAGAATTATAGAAAGTGGTCTGATTGTGGGTGTGAATCTTGTGTTTCTTATGGTGCTGGTGAGAATCTGCATGTTGTCTTGAGGGAGCCTTCAAAAGGTGAATTCTGTAACTTTTCCTTATTGTTCCTCCTCCCTTTTTATTGACTATAATTATTGGCATTGCTTGTTTGTATCACTCAACTCAAATAGAAAATTGTCATAGTTAAAATTCTAGATCTCTATCTTAACCAAAATTGACAATCATGCTACCAATTATAAGGATTTCCTAATAGTGGTTGGATGGCCTTCAGAACATCAATTGTTGTTTGGGTTTGGAATTGGAACTAATGAAACCGAATATTTTCAATTTTCTTTTTCAAACTTTATCCAATATGTTTTGATGTCTCAATTCACAATTGATCTTTCAGCTGTTGTCCAATCATGCTTCTAGTGGCAACAGCCAACATCTGATGTTGCTCATAAATGTTTCATGTTCACTGATGTTGTTTAATTTTCTGGTTTTATAACTGTCAATGAGGAAGGCAGATCTTGCATGGTTTCCTCTCTTCCTCCTCATTTTAGGTAGAAACAATGTTTCCAAATCTCTCAGACCCTGCAAGGCATAAATACAAACTACTTGCTGTTGATGTTTTGGGATATGGAAGAAGCCCTAAGCCAAAGCACTGTCTTTACACCTTAAAATATAACTTGGAGATGATTGAAAAATCAGGCATTGATCTATATGAGTTGAAAGTCTTTCCATCTCGTTGGACATTCCATGGGTTGCATTGTTGCATTAGCATTTGCTGCAAAATACTCCAAATGTGTGAAATCAATCACCCCGCCAGTGAGTACACAAGACTTCTACGTGCTGAGTTGATGCTTCTGTTTTAACTTCCAAATTATGTTTGTCGATTAAGAGTAGATTGGATATTCATTTTTATGTATTTGTTTATGCAAAACTGCGACAACCATACATTTCAAGTTCTATGGAAAGAACAAGCATAACAGCCCTTCAGAAACTTGCTGGAAAGAGATGTTGGGTTTTAAAAACGAAATATAATTCATAATCGCAACGGAAAAATAAAAATTTTTCAAAATTCAAAATAAAAGATAATGTTTGTGCCATTAAAACTAATTTATCAAACATATAAGTTATAAATTATACTTTATAATTTCTTTATTTATTATTTAAATTTTCACCTTATTAAGTTATAGCAAACTACATCAATTCATACTAGAATGTCTCTAATGTTAGATCTATGGAAAGATGTGATGAATAAACTTTAAAAAAGAGTTTGAACTATATTCAATGGTGCTAGCTATGAATTTGTTTTTGAAATAATTATTGTTTTAAAAATTATTTTTCAATAAAAATAGTTTTTATGTCTCTTTTTTGTCATTTTATGTTTTTTCTATCTGAATCATATTTAAAAATAAAATCAAAAGTAAAAAATGAAGAAAATGAAGGTCAATGAATACTAAATGGGATTAATGGCCAAAATTGGCCTAATGGCACTGCGTGCATTAGCCTACATAGGCCTTCCAGCAGGCCAGACATGCAGACCCGTGACCCCTCCTGAGCAATTTTTTTCCTCGATTTCATTGCGATTTGATCCAAAATAATTCTATCATATTTTTGAATCATATTCAAGACTATTTTATTTATTATCCACATCTTCAATACGTGTGATCCATTATATTCGCAGTTATATTAGCCACTTAAATTAACGATTAATTCAAGCAAGTTACGAGTGGTATCTAACAACACATCATGACCCCCCATTGAGTGGTTTGACTATGAATCTTTCCATATATAATTTTCGTGTAATTATTCATTTCACCGTTCTAGCTCAATTAATGTTAGTTTTTATTTTTGAGGCTCATTACTTTGTTAGACATATCGTTGGAGACTATCTTCACAATATTTCTACTATGACTAGAGATTCCAGAGTAATGACATCGACAAGAGGTCATGAGTATACACTTTTTTTATCAAAAGTGGTAAATCCTTTGTTGATTATCCAATTACATTCGAATACCTCAAGTTGTATCCAATCACCATCCTATGAGCAACCTTTTTGAGGTAATAAGGAATAATGTCAAAATAAAGAATCAATATCCAAGATATTCTTGAGTATCTCAAGTTTAAGGATACTTGCATTATTGTTATGTTGAAACTATCATTGACATTTGAATAGATTATCCATATGACTGTTTTATAGTAAGTCATCCAACGTATTTAGCTACATTTAGCAAGCAACCATATGTTAATTCTAAATATCTCATATTTATAAATTATGAAATCTACTGCTTGATCAAATTAAGGAATATAATATGTGCTAGTTTGTCTGAATTAATAATGTTATGTCTTATTAATCCTATGACTATAGATAATTTAAATACTCATATAATTATATATGATATGAATCTCCATATCATGATCTCATCATGATTTTCTTTATGTTATGTTATGTATCAAGAATTTCATTAATTGATTAAAAACCACTATTAACTCATATACCAAATGAATATTAAATTAATAAAAATATTTTTTATTAATTAAATAAATTTGTACAATAAATATTAAAGGTGACTGCATTTAGAGCACTTCTCTAACAAGAGACTGTGGTCACCATTATTATTTGGCTTAACATTCATGTTGTGGTATGAACACTTGGGTCGATGTGTATAGTTATTTGTCGAAACCATAGGCTATGAGAGAGGATTTCGAAGCTACTTACTTGGAAAAGGTAACATAAGCTTTTATTGTTACATATTGCAAAGCTAAATTCTCAAGTATGGAGAAGACAAATGCAAGATGGCTATGTATGTTCTCATAAGCTTACTATGTTGATGGTTTTGATGGAACTCCATTTTATGGTTATTGACTTAATAAGGCACACCCATCATTCAGCTTGACACATAATGCATAATGTGATATGTGGAGGATCCAAGTTCATGGATAATTTCTTGGAGATTCTCATTGAATCCAGAGTCAAAATTTGTGTTATGCAAGACAATCGCAATAATGTTGTGTCATTAGAATAACAATTACGTTAAGGATAAGTTCCTTTGTGCAGAAGTTAATATTATCTCTAATGCTAACCACGGTTCTGTAATTATGGGTAGAAAGAAGGATTTCACCCAACATTTAGAGTATATTTGGGCCTCCATTGCTAATGATTAAACTATATTTTAGTTTGTATGTCAATTTTACTAGTTAATTATTAAAAATAACTTGAATCTCAAGCCACATAATTTGTCAAACTAGATTTGTACACTCTTAAACTAATTTTTATATCATGAACCTAAGTCCTTATTGTATTATATACTCAAATTCCTTTACAAATATAAGATTACATTTATTTATTTTATATATTTCAAAAATAAAATTCTTTATTATTAAATAAATGACATATGATTTATTATGAATATGAGTTCATAATATAATTTATGAACTCTTAAATGATCGCAACTCAAATTAGGAATGACAATGGGGCGAGTTGAGGCAGATAATGCATAATGCATAATGTGATATGTGGAGGATCCAAGTTCATGGATAATTTCTTGGAGATTCTCATTGAATCCAAAGTCAAAATTTGTGTTATGCAAGACAATCACAATAATGTTGTGCCATTAGAATAACAATTACATTAAGGATAAGTTCCTTTGTGCAGAAGTTAGTATTATCTCTAATGCTAACCACAGTTCTGTAATTATGGGTAGAAAGAAGGATTTCACCCAAAATTTAGAGTATATTTGGGCCTCAATTGCTAATGATTAAACTATATTTTAGTTTGTATGTCAAATTTACTAGTTAATTATTAAAATTAACTTGAATCTTAAGCCACATAATTTGTCAAACTAGATTTGGACACTCTTAAACTAATTTTTATATCATGAACCTAAGCCCATATTGTATTATGTACTCAAATACAAGATTACATTTATTTATTTTATATATTTCAAAAATAAAATTCTTTATTATTAAATAAATAACATATGATTTATTATGAATATGAATTCATAATATAATTTGAACTCTTAAATGATCGCAACTCAAATTAGGAATGACAATGGGACGAGTTCGAGACAGAGTTCCTCGTCTCCAACCCTGAATCCATTCCATCCTCTAGACCCCGTTCCGTTCTCCGATTTTTATTAATTTTTTTTATTTTATTTTAATATTAAAAATAATTTATATTATTTTTTATTTTAATTAATTAGTTAAATATATAATTGTTTAAGTACAAAAATATATATTTTTTACTTTAAATGAGTTTTATATTTTTATTTTATTATTTTTTAATAAATATTATATATATATATATATATATATATATATATATATCTGAGTGGATCCAAATTGCCATATTTAACTCAAATTAGGTCAAAAGTAAGAAATCCGAAAAAAGGGTCCAAAATCGAATATCTGGCTAGATTAGATGTTTGAGCAATTGATCTTAGTCGCAAATTATATTATAGACTCGTATTCATCTTAATTATTTGTCTATTCAATATCTATTTTAGAGAAGAAAAAAAGAAAATTATCTGTCTATTCAATATCTATTTTAGAGAGAACTTTTTAATTTGTATATTTGATTTTATTTTTAGTATTTTTAAATATTTTAATTATTATTATTATTGTTTGAAATAAAAATCATCAGTTTTGAATCATTAGTTTTGATATATTTGTAGATAAAATTATTGAAAATAAAAACATTTAAGCTAAAAATGTATCATGTAGAAAGAAAATTTAATTGTTAAAAGTTGAAGACGATAAATTTTATAGAAAAATTTGGTAGAAAATTGATAAACATATGATGAATTTGTAAGTTATACATGATAAACCTGTAAATTATAATTGATGAATATATAAGTTAACTTTGATTAACCTGTAAGTTAAAAATGACGAATTTGTATGTTAAATATAAGTTATAATTTATGAACCTATAAATTATAAATAGTGAAATTATAAACATGTAAGTTATAAATGATGAACTTACAAGTTATAATTGATAAATCTATACATTATAATTAATAAATAAATAAATTATAGATAATAAACTTGTAAATTATAATTGATAAATCCGTAATTTATATATTTTGAAAAAGCAGATTAGACTTTATTTTATTTCGCATAAATTTATAATGCAAGATGAAATTAAATTTAGAATATAAGAATTCGGTCTTAGTAGCCCATCAGTGGCAGAAAAAGAAAAAAGCAAAGAATACTACAAATACTTTTCTCATATAATTTCCATTATATATTTTCAATAAAAATATGACATATGTCTTTTCATTTAAAAACGAAACTCATTACCTGCTATTCAAGTTCCTTTATTTGCTAGTATTTTAAAACTACCACTTTACTACTTCTTTCTTTTACTTTTTTTTTTTATTTCAATTAATTTTAATGTAAAATTATAAATTTGTCATATTTTTTTCTCCTTATTATTTTATTCCTTAGCATTTTGGAAAAATATCTACAAGTCTTTTGCACTTCTTTTATAACAATTAAATATTTAATAGGCAAAATAAAAATAGAAAGAACAAATAAATAATAATAATATCATTTCATTTAAAAAAAATTCAAATGTACCATGTTTAATAAATATTAACAATTTGTTCAAATTATATCATGAACGTATCCTGCTATGCCTCTTGAGTTGGGAAATTATCATAAGGGGTGAGTGAAAAAAGCTCAATATGTCCTATTACATATAAATAAAATATATTAACATGACTTGTGCCCATATTATCCTAAAAATAATGAAAAAAAATATCCAAAGAAGCTTATGATATTGCATGCAATTCTTTTATATCCATAAAGACAAAACCACAAACACCTAACGCACAATAGTAAAGATGGGCACTTCCATCGATTGTTGAATTTACAAAGGAAAAAAGAAAGGGTTGCATGTGCAGGACATTAGTCATAAACCCATTTCAAGCATTTTTTTAGTAGAATAAAAAAAGAATAATTTCTCATGAACAAATAATAAAAAAAGACAATAATTACCTTGTAAAGAAGATTTGCTCAGGTAATTCAGTAGAGAAGTTGAGAAAAGTGTCTATTAACTATCCTATTTTTATTTTTCTATTGTCTATTGTTACTTTCCCTCTTTTTTAAAAATTAATTTCCCTCAATTTCTTAAATATGCCAAAATTAAAAGTTTATTTTATTATATACTAAACTTTTAATAGGAGGTAATGAATTTTATTTTTAAATAGAGAGACACATATTCTATATTTATTGGAAATGCATAATAGAAATTGCAGAGCATTGCTGAAGGAAAAATTAGAAAAATTAAAGCGAGGCAGGAATTTCGGCAGATAAAAAGTCACGTGCGCTAGAAAATTCCATGGGTAGAAACTGAAAACAGCGTGCTGTCATCAAAACTGTTGGCTCTGTTACTGTACTTGTCCTCGGTATCATCAAATTACTCGACTACCCTTCATCTCTCTCTTTTTTTTTTTTTAATTCTTACAAAGAACTAAATGCAATTTTATCTATGGGAATGTGCGACTCAATTTGTACAATAATTGGAGTTTGCATCATTTACCTCCCTTTTAAAAATTCGCAAAATTTTTTATTCTAAAATATTCTAACTTAAATGGTTTATTTTCAAATACATCTTTGAATAATTAAAATTTATATGCCTATCCTTAGCTTCTAACTGGCAATTTTGGTTGCTAATTATGAATTTGATAAATGACTAAAATGTAAATAACCATAATTTTTATACTATTAAATATATTTTAAAAAAACGTAACTTTTTATGGGCATTATTGTCTTTTTCTCAAATTTAAGCAATAAATATTTAATTCACCCTTTTTTAATTATTTCTCTGATCTTCATCCCAATTTCAATTTTCAAGTAACAATAATAATAATATTTTTTTTTATTATTTTTTTATCACGGTGAGATAGTAACATCCAAGAAGAGGTTGGTAGGTGTACCAGATTCCCACATTGGCCCCGTTACTCCATACCTCCATTTTTTTTTTCACCTACCAATTCCAATTTTATTTTTTTTAAATAATAATAATTTTTAGCTCTCCCTCGTTTTTCTTATAAGCTGTTGTCAAATGAATAGCGAGAGCACCCTCAGTCACAGATAATATTAATAAATAATAATAATATCAAGAGAGACAAAACCAAGAGGACCCTATAATTACTTTTTTACTGATTCTGTTGAAATCTCTGCCCTCTATTTCTTCTTCGGCTCCTGGGGGAGGGAATTCTTGGGGTATTCGCCTCTCATGGATTTGGATTTCTTGCAAACTCTTGATGTTCAGATCCTAATAGGCGCTGCTGTCGCTGTTTTATCCATTTTTATTGGTGCCATCTTTCTATTTTCATCAAAGAAGCCCAAAGGTTCGACCTTTTACCTCTACTCTCTCTTCCTCTTCCTGTCCTTAATTTATCATCATTTCATCAAGTGTTTTAGTTTCTGGGTATTGATTGAGCTATCTGATTTGTGGGTTTTTCAATTTGTTAATATTATTGTCGTATTCTGTAAGAAAGATGTGTTCTTGATTCTTGTAGTCGTGTGTGGTTTTTAGGCTGCTTAGATCCTGAGAATTTCAAAGAATTTAAACTTGTCAAGCGTACTCAGCTGAGCCATAATGTAGCAAAGTTCACATTTTCCCTTCCTACCCCTACTTCAGTTTTGGGCCTTCCAATTGGACAACATATAAGCTGCAGGTTTGTTGATTTCTTTCTTTTTCCTTTTCTTTAACACAGTAGATTGATTGTGATCGATTTCTGCTAATAAGATATTTGTGGATTTGATATATGCATATGCGGTATATGATCCGTTATCTGAATTCCTAGGTTTTACTAAAATGCTTCTCTTTTGAACAGGGGCAAGGATAGCCAAGGTGAAGAGGTTATTAAGCCATATACTCCAACTACGTTGGATTCTGATGTTGGTCATTTTGAGCTGGTTATTAAGGTATATATAGCAGAACATTCTATCCATGCTCTTGAATTTATTAGGTTTAATTGCATATAGTGGTTTTTGCCCCTTTTAATTCCATTTGCTGCTTTTGGGTATTTTCTGTAATCCAGATGTATCCACAAGGAAGGATGTCCCATCATTTTAGAGAGATAGGTGTTGGTGATTACCTTTCTGTAAAGGGACCCAAGGTACATGTTCTTCTTGCAAGGGAACTGACAATGTGCTTTTGGGGTTTACATTCCTGTTGTTTGTTATTATTATTATGAGCATACTGTTCTATGCAAATAAACGGATGGTTGCTAAAATTAATGTAGTATTTATGGTTATGCAATTGTGCAGTTGTAAAGTTTTCTCATTATTACTGATCTGTACTATATTTGTTGAGTATTGAATGAAGCCCAGAAATGGTTTCTACAATTTTCAATAGTAACTTTCAAGTTTGGCCGTCGCATAGTCTAGTATTATGTGAGTATTCAAGTGCTATCGACATAAATTCCTTTCTAGACCCTTAATAAAAAGCCTTTTGTGGTAATTATGAGGCTATACTTTAGAGAACATAACTAATAACAAGTGTGTTCTACACTTTTATTTTTCATCTTGGCGTTTATATGTTATGTGACTATTGCAGAAAAGGTATGGGTCTCATCTGGATGCTGATGTTTTATACCTTATTTGCACAGGGACGTTTTAGGTATCAACCTGGCCAGGTTAGAGCATTTGGAATGCTTGCTGGAGGCTCAGGCATTACTCCAATGTTCCAAGTATGTCACTAATATGTTACTTTTATCTTGTCATTCTTGCAAGACCTTACATTGGAAATTTCTTGGACTTTTTCCTTTTATAAAGCTATTATAATCATAACTTATGGTGTTTCTTGATGTTTCCACATAGGTTACCAGAGCAATATTAGAAAACCCAAAGGACCGGACAAAGCTTCACCTTATTTATGCCAATGTCACTTATGAGGACATTCTTTTAAAGGTAAGTCAGACCTATTCTTTCTTATGATGTAGCTCTCGCTTAATGGAAGTTGCAAACATGTACCCATGTTTTCTTATTGTGCAGTCCCGTTCAATTAAAATTTTATTCTTGCAAATCCTGAGTGTGGAAGATTTGTATTACTATCACTGCAGAATTGCATGTCCCAAATGTGTTGAAATCAAGTTTCATATATGCACATTTTTTTGACTAAGAAATGGACATTTTTGTTCAATTTTGGAGTTGTTTACTTTGAATTTTAACCATTCAGACCAATGAAAAGGTGTTGCAAATGATGTTTCACTGGTAAAATGGGAGTATTTTGTTGACCTCTTTTAAGTTACAAATGGGAAGTTATAGCAGAACTTTTAATACTCTAACATTCACTTATGCAATGGCTTCACTAGCTTTTATAAACTGCCACTCAACACTTATTTACTTCTCTACAGGAGAAAAAAGCTCTAAAAATTGCATGGGAACTTCTGTTTTAAATTAATTTTGTAAAATTATCTAATGAAAAGAAGGAAATCATGGTCTCCTTGTCAGAATTCTCCCTTTCAAATATTCTGATTTTGTAAAATAAGCCTTCTAACCTTGCTATGCTTTTAGAAAATTGATGATGGAAATTGACTGTTTGTTATTTATTTATTTACAGGAAGAATTGGACAGCCTTGCTGCTAGATACCCTGATCGCTGCAAAGTCTACTATGTTTTGAATCAAGTTAGTGCTTTTTTTGTTTGCTACAGCTTCTTCATTTTTACAAATCTTAATTTACTCTCATCTTCTTGGTTTTCGTTCTTATATTTTAGTTAGGTTATCTGATCTTATGAGAATTTACTTAGTTTTTATTCTTTCTATTTATGTAGGTTTCTGATCTTATGATGCAATACTCATTATTTTGCCTTTCATGTGAACTTGTTAAAATGTTCTTAGTTGACCAAGAAAAGAAATATGTTGACATAAAAGTGTCAGTATTGAATGTTATAAAAGTTTACTCTTTTGATAATTTTCTGCCATTGATAAGCTTGAAAATGCGCTCACTAGTGGTCATCACTGCTGCCTATTTTCTATACTTTGCTTCTATACTGCCAATTTTTCTGATGCATGTGCATTTGCATTATGCTTAAAATTAGATATCACTACTTTCTTGACCAATGTACAATCTCATACTTGAAGAGATACGGATGTTTACGGTATTATGCAAGCTTGCAATTACTAATTGATTAATAATAAAACCTATTGAACAATATTTTCTTCTCAGCCTCCTGAAGAATGGAATGGTGGTGTTGGCTTTGTATCAAAGGAAATGATTGAGAATCACTGCCCTGCACCAGCAGCAGATATCCGGGTAATTTTTTATTTTATGGGAACTGATTCGCCAAGAACTTTTTACACTATTGGATGAGCATATTTTTTCACTTGGAATGTGGACACTGCCACTGCATTATTATTCTTGCAATTCTGTTCGTCATTTATTACACGTATCCAATTCCAATATTCCTCAGAACTTGAATTTGTCAGAACTAAATAGGAAGAAGTACGATTCTTCTAATAGTTGTGGTCGATTGTTAATCTGCAGATTCTAAGATGTGGGCCGCCACCGATGAACAAGGCCATGGCTGCGCACCTCGATGCTCTTGGCTATACCCCTGAGATGCAGTTCCAGTTCTGATCCTTCACAAGTTGTGGTTCAACTATATTATTTTGCACATGCTTGGACTCAATGAAGAACTTCACTGATCTGTAATTTGACTGCTTCTCTCCATAAACGAGACTACGAAGCATCAGAGCAATATTTAAAAATTTTCCATTAATGGTCTAAATGTGTGATAAATGCCTCTTGTTGAATAATATCTTGGAGATTCAAACCTTTTTTTTTTGAAATAATAAACATTAGGTTTGAGATCGAATCAAACTGATGATATGATCGGTTTGCGATTTCTATGCACATGCCTTCTCCCACGCTACCTGACCCTCTTATAATTACTAAATATGCTAATCACAAAGTTAAATGATATATATGCTTGATGTTGGATGTTTGGAATTGTAGTTGGGTGTCTTTATAATTTTTTTTATTTAATTAATTGATTTTTTTAATTTTTTATGAATTGTCTTTTTTTTTAATTTGTATTTGAAAAAAATATATATTTATCTTTTTATATCTAAAAACAGTTTTTAAAACTTAAAAAATTTAAAAATGAAGTTTTTTTTTGAAAATGTTATTCCCAATAAGAATATATTAATATATTGTTCAAAATGCCCCAACTTATGCTTCCATTCTTAGATTTCTATTAAATTAATGTTGCCTGCTTTTGTTTGGAGATATTTATCTAGTTCTTAATCAAGGGGTTTCTTTTTAATTTTCTAATAAATATTCAACATCCAATATAATTATGAGTAATTCTTAACATAAAGATATTTTAATTAGGGTTAATATTAATTGAACCATAATATTAAGTTTCACAATCACAAGGGCTTGAAACTTAAGTTAATTAGCCATTGACTTGACTTCTATTATTTGTTGATTATGATAAATAGTAAGGTCATATATTTAGGTGGCTAAAACTGCAAGGCACCCCATAAAAAACAAATTAAATTCTACTTTTTTTATTTTTGTTTTCTTACATTGGGCATTTGTATTAAAAAGAATTAATTAAAGAAAAAAATTGCCATATGCGACTTTCTCTGCTTTAATAATGAGAGCAAAAGGAATACAGTTCAAATTAAGACCCAAAATAAAAAAAATAAAACTAACAAAAACAACCCATAATTATTAGGTATTAATTACCATAAATAACACAAACGCGAATGCAGGATATGAAACCGAAAGAAGGGGAAGAGGAAGAAAGAGTGAGGGAGACAAAATCCCGGTTCCACAGATCGCAAATGGACCCTATTCCCACGCCGACTCCATTTTTTTTACTTTCAAGAGAGAGAGAAATCTTCAAACATAGATAACTGAAATGGAAAGAGAAAGAGGCAAAAGAGTGTGTTTCAGCACCTCCCTTCAACAGCAATTTTTTGGTGTACGCTTGATATATATATATTTTTTTAGTTTTTGCTTCTAAGGTATGAATGATCCTCAAGTAGCAATTTTAATTTGCCGAACAACGAGCAAGAAAGCCCCTTTTTTTTCCCCTTTTCAAATTTCCTTTCCATTTATCGTTTATGGGTTTTCACCCATTTTCTATCTCCCGGGTGTTTTTCTTGTTGGGTTTGCTTGATTTTTCGTCACTCTAGGCAATGTGGAGGGGAATGTATGAAGCAAACGATGATAGAATTTGTGGGCTTCGGTTTATTGGTTGTATCATCTACATGAATCTTTATTGAGGTAATTTTTTCTATTGGAGTCTATATGGTGAATTTCAGACAATGTGATTGATTCTGACGATTACCAGCTTTACCCATGTGCGATTATATTGACATTTCTGATTCTCATTACTTCTGGCTCAGAAATTGATGTTCTTAATTTCTCCTACTTGATGTTGGCATGATATTTGGTAGGAGATACTGCTGATTATTATTATTGTTTTTATTTCGATCAGTGTTGCAATGGTTGAGAAAAATGCCTCAACCCTTGGGGTTGTTTCTAGGAAATCTCCATTTTGCTTGTTCTCGTTGGTGCTGGCCTTGTTCATATTATCTTGGTTCTTTGTGTTGCGTTCAACTAGCCACCCTAACTTCAATGATCAAAGTTTATTAACCAATCCACTTCATTCTATAGTTGACAATGGTAGTTCCCGATCTTGGAATAAGAATGGCGTTGAACCCTCATTTGGGAATCAAGCGACCCCGGGAGATAATAATGGAGGAACCCAAGAGAAAGTTCATGTGAAAGATGTCATTTGCTATACCCATAAAGAGAGTGAGAACATACCCCTTAAGGTTTTCATGTATGATTTGCCACCTGAATTTCATTTTGAACTCTTAGACTGGAAAGCTGAAGGGGATAGTGTTTGGCCTGATATCAGAAATAAGATACCTGAATATCCTGGTGGATTGAACTTGCAACATAGCATAGAATATTGGCTTACTTTGGATATTCTTGCTTCAGAAATTCCTGGTTTTCCTAGTGCTGGTGGTGCTGTAAGAGTTCAAAATTCTAGTGAAGCGAATATTATATTTGTTCCATTCTTTTCTTCTTTAAGCTATAATCGATATTCTAGGGTAAATCCGCATCAAAGGAAGAGCAGGAACAAATTGTTGCAAGAGAAGCTGGTAAAGTATGTGACATCACAGAGGGAATGGAAGAGGTCAGGAGGGCGAGACCATGTTATTTTGGCTCACCATCCAAACAGCATGTTAGATGCAAGGATGAAGTTATGGCCAGCAATGTTCATACTTGCAGACTTTGGGAGGTATCCTCCCAATATAGCAAATGTTGACAAAGACATAATTGCACCTTACAAACATGTAATCAAAAGCTATGTTAATGACTCATCTAACTTTGATAGCCGCCCAACATTGCTGTACTTTCAAGGAGCCATATACAGGAAAGATGTACGTGCTCTTCCCCTTTAATATATGTGCTACTTGTTTCTTTTAGGTTTGTTGAGATGAATGAAATGCTTAGTTTTTCAATTTTGTTCTTTTACACTTTCCAAGTTATAACATTAAGATTTTATGTACAATATTTCTTTTTTATTTCTTGTTTTTGCTCAATGTTGTGACTCACTTGTCCTTATGGTCTTGTATAGAACTGAGTTATATAGATGAAATAGTTTAACGGCTGGTGCCTAAATGCAGTAGATACAGTGTATAAAAAGTGTCAAGCAACAATGATATAATTCCTAATTGCCCCATGATCTCATAGAGAAAGATTGATTCCTCAAAAGCTTTGGTGTTTTGGAGAAATCATGAGATTATCGGGATTTTGTCCAGGCTTATTTGTTAGTTAGAAAAGAGGATATGGTGCTACAATTGGCATGCATATGGAGTGGAGTTTGCAGTTATGCTAAAACTGGACAGCATAAGCAGGATAAAGTACTGAGTTTTTTAAGTACTTCAGGAGTTATGTGAAATAACTGAAAGCAGAGTAAACGAGGTTCCCCTTCTTCCTTGACGTCAAACAGTGGAAGCCCTGTTTTGGGGGAGGGGTGGGTGGTGCCGTCTTCTGTTAGAGTGGGGAAAAAGAGTCTTGCAATATCAAATAATATAATTGATATACTTTTTCATAGATATACTTTTTCATAGGCCCTCTTAAATTTGTTTTTGCTGAAGCCAGTGTGGACACTGCTTCTGTGTTTGTGTAAGCAATTGACTAGCTCTGCCTATCAGCACTGTGTCAACTGTTATATATCATTTGAAGGTTTCTTGAGGATGAGGTGTCGCTATGGCTTTCTGGATTAAGCTTAATGCAAATCTATGATATTTTCAGTTGATCCTTATAATGTGGTGAGGGGATTGTATTTCTTTTTTCCTTTTAGTTATTATCAAGGATGAATTCTATAGGTTTATTAGTTTTTGGATAACATCCAATTAAAGTGATCCCTTACTCTTCCTTTATGCTGCTAATATTCTCTTCCAGGCTTTAGGTTGCCAGTACTTTGACCATGCCTGATTCTTTATGTTTTGCGTTTTCTCATTATCAGGGTGGCTTTGCTCGGCAAGAATTATTTTACCTCCTAAAAGATGAAAAAGATGTGCATTTTCAATTTGGGAGTGTCAACAAGGACGGAGTCAACAAAGCTTCCCAGGGAATGCAATCCTCCAAATTTTGCCTCAATATTGCAGGTGATACTCCCTCATCAAGCCGACTCTTCGATGCCATTGCCAGCCACTGTGTTCCAGTGATCATCAGTGATGATATTGAGCTCCCATATGAGGACGTTCTCGACTATGCTGAGTTCTGCATATTTGTACGTACATCAGATGCTGTCAAAGAAAAGTTCCTTATAAATTTGATACGGGGTATTACAAAGGATGAATGGACCCGAATGTGGCAAAAATTGAAAGAGGTAGAACATTTCTTTGAATTCCAATATCCATCTAAGAAAGGTGATGCTGTTCAGATGATATGGCAAGCTGTGGCCAGAAAGGTCCCTGCTATTAGAATGAAGATGCACAAGTCCATGAGATTCTCAAGGTCTGTAATCCACACAAAGAGGGAATTAAGAACAATGCCGACACCGCCTAATTTTTGGTGAGAAAGGAAATTGACATTCATTATCGGCATTGGTAGAGCCTTTTTTTTTATGAGAGAGAATATTAGGTTTTGCTGCTTAGAAAGGTGAGACTAGCAGTGTATATTCTCTTAGGTGAGAATTGCAGTCTGTTCTCACTGCAGATTTTGTATGTTGTAAAGAAAAGAAAGTGACAAACTTTTTAAAGAAAATTTGAAGCGTTTAGCTGCTATATATGGCTAATGATGTTCAATTCAGAATTGCTAGCTAGCTTCTCTTTCTTCCCTTCTCTAACCATTTTTAATATTACGAGAAGACCAGTATGAAAAAAAGTTGGTGTTAGAGAAATTAGGCTGATAAATTTCTCTAATTTCTATCCAAAACAAAGGAAATTAGACAGAGTAATTTCTTTTTCTTTTCTCTCTATTTCTACCAAAATAAACCAATTGCATAAATCTCCCTAATGCATTCAGCCATTTGACATGGAAATCCAAAGTTTTTGAAATGGGAAAAATAATTTATAAAAATTTTAGCATTAAAAATAATTTCTATGGAAAATAATATTCAAAATTATTTCTAAATGATATCTAATAATCTAAAAATGAAATTAATATATATATATATATATATATATATATATATATATATATAAAATATATATTAATGGTTTTGGGCTCAATATCTTAAAGAGTCCCTTTGATATAGTAATAGAATCTCGAAGCTCCATTTTTCACAAAGCCCAACGAATAAATTATATAGATGTTGGATAGAATCATAAAAATCCATTTTTTATAAAATTTTAATAAGCCGTTCTCCTGTCTCGGTGACTCTGTCCATGGCGCTCTCTTCTTCTCTTCTCCTTCCGTCTCTTCCCACAGTTGTTCATCTACCTAAACGCTACTGCTTTGCTCCATTCAAAGTCTCCAACTTTCCTTTCTCTAACAACTCTTTTTCTGCAAAACGACCCGTTTCCATTATTGTTTATTCTAAAGCCAATGCTCCTTCGCTCTACCATACAACCCCCGCAGATGAGGAGGAAGAAAAAGAAGAAGAGGAAGAAGAACATGACTCTGTCAACATAGCAGAGGACGTTACCCAGGTTCATTATGAACCTTTTTTTTTGCCTTTTTTTTAAACGGAATTACTGATTTTGCTATTGGGTTTTTTCTCGTGTGTACTGAATTGCTAATGGGTTTGCTGGTATTTGTTTAATAAAGGAGTTAGTTAACGCTTATCATGTTCGCTACATCTTTCTCTGCGTGGCCTCGTTATGATATTAATTGCTGTAAATGTTTCTTGCTAAGTGAGAAAAAGTTCAGAATCAGATTGAGTACACTAGACTTTAAATGGTTGTTAGGAGATGAAAGAGAAATTATCAAGTTTTTAGTTTATCGTTAATTCTCCATGTGGTTGTCATTCAAATTGACAGCAAGTCCAAATAGAAATGTTAAAAAATTAATCTTTCAGTTTGCTTTTAAGATTTGGACTGGTGGTAGTTGTTGTATATTATGTGGCTGAAGATTCATTCCAAAGTCATTACTGATGTTAACAGTTGTGGCAAATTGATATAGTTGATTGGGAGAACACCGATGATATATCTGAACAAAGTTACAGAGGGCTGTGTGGCTAACATTGCTGCAAAACTTGAATCCATGGAACCTTGCCGCAGTGTCAAGGATAGGTAATTTTATTCTTCCCTTTTTTTTTTGGTAAATGTAATCTGTGAACGTAATTTCTGATGATAAGTATATGATCCATTTCATAATTGGCCAATTATGAAATGGATCATATATTTATCAAGTGCATTGATAAATATCCCTTGGTTGCTGCCATTAAAGCAATACCAAGTCCTGTATTTCCACTTGTTGGTTCAACTAGTATAGTCATTGATTTTGGGCACATCCTTTCTATTTTTTAGCTCATCAAGTGCAGCTAAATGTTGTTTTAGGCTCTTAAAAATTGATTGATGACCTTAATGTGTAAAATTTTGGGCAAGTCATCAGTACTTTCTTTTTTTTTTTTTTTTTCTGCAGAACAACTGATTTGATATAGTTATCTGATTTATGTATTTGTCAATGGTTGGCATTTCAGAATTGGTTACAGTATGATATCTGAAGCTGAAGAAAGTGGAGAAATTGCTCCTGGGAAGGTTAGCATTGTTTTTTTTATAGTATTATTTCATCGTGAAATCCATACTTTAGTATATGATTGCATATGGCATGTATGGAATCTTGTCTGTGCAGAGTATACTAGTTGAACCAACAAGTGGTAATACAGGACTTGGTATTGCTTTTGTGGCAGCAACTAAGGGATATAAACTTATTGTCACCATGCCTGCATCCATAAGTCTTGAAAGAAGGGTCATTTTACGTGCATTTGGAGCAGAAATTGTTTTGACTGACCCAGAAAAAGGTTTGAAAGGTTCAATTGATAAGGCTGAAGAAATTGTTCTCAGCACACCAAATGCCTACTTGTTTCAACAGTTTGAGAATGTGGCTAATGCAAAGGTCAGTAATACTGCTGCACACACTAGTTACAGCCTCTTGGTCTTTCCTTAGTGTTTTATCTAATAGATGTCATTATTGAAAGTTCTCTTGCATAAAGTACAGATCCACTTTGAAACTACAGGACCTGAAATATGGGAAGATACTCTAGGCAACGTTGACATATTCGTTGCTGGAATTGGAACTGGTGGTACCGTAACAGGCACTGGACGTTTCTTAAAAATGATGAACAAAAACATTAAGGTGGGCTTCATTCTGTTGTCAGAAATTTCAATGGTTATTGTTTCAATAAGCATAATATTCATCTATGGAATGCACTGGAGTGCTGGAGTAACTTATTAGTCATTATTTATGAATTGCAAACTTCTAGGAGATGTGTTCTTTTTTTCTTTTTCTTTTTCATCTTCGAATTGTGAAGTTCCTTGAATTTCTTCAATGAGTTTGTAGGGCATTTTTCATTCATCCCCCTAAAATTTTCCTTTCTTTAGTCTTTTGTTCTGTTTATACTTGGCCTTCTAGAGTTTTATTCTGAATTATACTGATAAATAGAGGGAGAGGGAACCATGAAATAAATGAGGTAAAGGAAATCATAAAATTAGAGGATGCGGACGTTATTTCAACTGTAGTAGTATATCCTATGCTCTGGTTTATCAAATGCCAATATAGTGAGAATGATTTACTGAATAAAGGCATGATAAAACAGAATATTTCTCAGGTGAGAATGGTTATTGATTTTAATTTGTTATATATTATGTACAATATAATTATTTAGAAATTTACATACAGTTATATAGACTATAAATTATGTTTCACATTTTATTCTTTTTAATTTTTTTAGTCTATCTCTAAAGCTGTTTTATGATACATGGCGAAACCAAGCGTAAGTTAATAAATATAAATAATTCATCTAAACATAAGTTAGTAAATATATTAGTATAATATTAATTAATATAATATAAAAATAATAGCTATATAATTAATTTATTAATATTTATTGTATATACTAATATAATTAATTTAAACATATTGTATTATGAATTTATTCATATATAAATATATATTATATATATTTAAAATATTATAATATATATTTGAATACTTTATATAGTTTGAATTTTGAGTATCAGTAAAATAATTAAGCGGCTCTTTATAATTGATATAATAACATATTTTTAATCATGTCTAATTGCGTTAGGCAGATAAAAATCTATTTATAACACGATTTTTTCCATGTTATAATTGTGTTGACACGGTTATTACCCATATCCGTTTAGTTCAAACACATATATGGTTAAGTCTACATTGTGTTGTGTCGTTTAATCGTGTTGTGTCAAAAATTGACAGCTCTAGTATGAAGTAATTGGCCTACACCAAAAAATTGTTAACTACATGCAGCAGGCCATTAAAAAGGTAGTTTCAATCCTTGACATGCCTTGGATGACGTTGCGGCACATCAGTAGAAGCATTTTGTGATTAAAAGGTTTGTGTATTCTGATGACAATTGGCCTACGTGCATGGTACAA
This sequence comes from Triadica sebifera, assembly GCA_023653625.1. Classification (NCBI taxonomy): domain Eukaryota; kingdom Viridiplantae; phylum Streptophyta; class Magnoliopsida; order Malpighiales; family Euphorbiaceae; genus Triadica; species Triadica sebifera. Next base: position 31,406,031 of record CM042897.1, on the reverse strand, counting down.
AAAGACCAAAAGAAGGCTGCCAATGACCTGGAAGATGTAAAAGTCTATGATGCCTAGATTGGAAAGACCTTGCGACCTAATTCAACATGTAGTAGATGTCTAGTTATAAACTGATGTATGCACGGGAACCATAATTGAAGGATATGAACGACAATCTTTTGTCAATGGAGTGGAGCAATATTTTATCATTGAAATGAGCCTTAAAGAAGTACAAAAGCCATTTCATATGATCCAATTTAATGTGGGGCGTGTTCCAAGTCATAGAAGGCAGCATTGGAGCATTCGTTGCTATATTGGACCTAAAATTCACAATCAAGCTTATGGGCCAATAATACATAAAGGCAAGCCTAAGGTGAAGATAAAAAGGAGCCTTTCATGAAGATTAAATTCAAATGGGCTAAGCAAGGCAAAGTCCATAAACCTTGAAGATTGCAAGTCATGTGCAAATCATGTGCTAGGAGTCCTATGCCAAACATGTGCAAGACATGTGTCATCCATGTGGAAGACATCATGTGCCAACCATGTGCTCAAGATCATGTGCTATGCATGTGCCTACTTATGGGATTTGGGCTTAACTTGTAATTGGGCTTAATTATGTATGTGGGCTGTCTAATTTAAATTACCTTAGACTTTAATTAGTGATAGACATGTGGGCCAAAGAAATAAAGCCCAACCCACCACTTGTCTTATTTTAAAAGGATTTAATTAGTGTCCTAATCCAAGTAGGACTCTACTTTTTAGAATATGAGATAGAATATGGCTGTACATTTAGGAGTTGAGTTAGAATAGGATTTAGTTATCCTTTACCATAAAGGATTCAAAGACTTAGGGCTATAAATACTCATCTAGGCTTCTTTTACAAGACATCAATGAATAAAAACGAATTTGAGTGTTTTTCTTTAAAGTGAGGCAGATTTGCATCTCTTTGTTACCTTTAGGAATTAGTTACTTATCAAGTGATATTGCTTGTGGCGTGGCTATTCTTATTAAATCTTATAATCTTGGTTCTTTGCTACATTGGTTAGCTTTGGGTCAGATTCAATCTATGATCACCATAGCTTAAGGTTTGTTTACCTTGTCTTGTTGAGGGGTTTCAAGGCACGGTCTTTGGGGTTCCGCATCATAAACTTCTTAGAAAAATAGGTTTACTTGTTGCTTTGCTAGGGGAGGTTGTCTAAGTAGACTTGAATTTTAGTGTTACACTTTTTTTTTTTCTTATGAATCAGTGGGTATTTCAGTTGTCCATCCTATATGGCTTAGATGATCATATAAATTTTGATGAAAATAGCTTTATGTTGTAGTCATTTAGATGTAAGTTATATATCCAATTTTTTAAGTGATACCTTTCATTTCGCAGAGTGAAAATGCCCATGATGTTTGCTCTGCCTATATTGTTCATCTTTTTGTATGACATAATGTTCAATGTTGAATTTTTGCTTGCTTAGGTAATTGGTGTGGAGCCTGCAGAAAGAAGTGTAATCTCAGGAGAAAACCCAGGTAGGAATCATTTATCTTTTATTTGCTTACAATTTCTTTTCCTTTTCGGCTGAAATTGGCTAAAGAATCTCGGTGTAGGTTATATACCAAGCATCTTGGATATTAAGTTGCTTGATGAAGTTTTCAAGGTAAGGAATACATATTGGCATAATTTCCTAGCAATCCCAGTTTGAAATTTTTAATTTTGAGGACAACCTGAATATATCTTATTTGTTTGATTCTTTTTGTTTGTTATGAAAATCAACAGGAGATCAGTTGATATATATCTTACACTTAAAGAATTGATAGATTTGCAAGAGAAAAAAAAAGAAGCAAAGCAAGCATCATTGAATTTTTCACTTTATTTATTTAAATGATGGGATTTTGTTAGTTTATGGGTCTTGTTGTCAAATGTCCATTAGATGATTGCCATTAGAAATCTTTTGGACTTCGTTTCTAAATTTGTTTGTTTTTGGGACTTTCTAGAAAGTTTGAACATGTCTTAAGCATGTTCCATGTGATTCAATATTACTTCCTAGTCAGAAGGAGCCCTTAGATGCAGTATTATTACTTGCTAATTCAGTTAAATTATTAATTGATACAATTTTTCGACATAAAAACTGTAGGTCACAAATGATGAAGCTGTTGAAATGTCAAGGAGACTAGCGTTGGAGGAAGGGTTGCTGGTAATATGCAAGATCTTTTGACATAAAGCTTCCTATAATTCCATATATCATCTTCTGCTATTTCTTCTCAGGGCTTTCACTTTAAAGGTTTTGCTAAGTAATTTAATATTGACTGAATAATATAAACATTTTAGGTTTTTTTTTAGCTGGATCTTATAACTTCATCTCCTCTGCATTGGAAAAAAGTCATCCTTTCTAATCAGTCTATCACCATGTTACAATATGAGCTTGAGATATCTCTTCTTTATTATTGATAAATAAATAGAAGCTGTTTCTCTTAATTATTTTCCTTCTTCCCTAGGTTGGTATTTCATCAGGAGCTGCTGCGGCAGCTGCTATCAATTTAGGAAAAAGGCCAGAGAATGCTGGAAAACTCATTACTGTAAGTTAATTCAATTTAATTGAAAATTATAGTGAAAATGTTTGGGAGAGTATGCATGGTTAAATTATTGAATGTGACTGTTAATTAGTGATGCATGTTATTAGTATAATGTTAATTTTGATGGTCACCAGTGTTAACTTTGAGTTAGCTCAACCCTCAAGGACCATCTTAACAGGTGCAACATCCCAGAACTATAGGATTTAACCAAAACCAAGTTAACCAACAAAAGGGGTCCTGTTGGTTTACCAGGCACCTCACATCAAAGTGATTTTAGTAGTAAAACCAACATCAGAGTACGTGAGACTGAGAGCCTATCCAAACCTACCCTAAGTGATCAAGTTGGGTCTGCTTTTGATTTGAATTGAAACTGATTGCAGCTTCACCAGTAGGCTTTCAGCTGGTGGAATTTTTAGAGTATTTTTGAGACTATTTATTTTATAGACATGGTGTGTTTTAGTTCTCCAAGTCAGTAGTCAGAAAGAATGTGCAGGTATCAGTATAATCATATTTATGCTCCCAAAAAAAGAAACAAAAACGAAGCACAATGGACTGCATATGTACAATTTATTATTTTCATTTTTTTTAATGATATCCAAATGTCCCATCCTTCGGACCACCAGTTAATCTGCCTAACCATGTGATCGCTTTCCTTAAAAGTAAAGCCCTAGACAAACATTTCTAAGATTTTAATCTTAACCTAAAACCATATCTAACTGCCTTTTGATGTGTTTAATGCTATAGGTCATATTTCCGAGCTTTGGTGAGAGGTATATATCTACTGTTCTTTTTCAGTCTCTATATGAAGAGGTTCAAAATATGCAACCAAGATAGACAATATATCTAAGAAATTTGAGCATATCCCTCATCTTCAGATCTCGATCGTTGTATCGCATCAGAAGGTAAATTGTTTACATGGTTTTTCTGAATAAGTTTTTCCAATTAACTGTTCCTGGATCACTCAACCTGAACCCTCCCTGTCTCTGCAGGTGCAGTCTTCATGTCAAGATGCATATTCTTATTTCAATTTTTTTTTTCCCAGAATTATGGGGTAGCAGAATTTTGTTGTAGAGGAAGAAGTCCAAATATGATTTTGTTGTCTTTTATATTCTGGTCGCCTTTTCTCTCCCCAATTCTGTGCCGCTAGGACATGAATTTGGATATGATTGGTGCAGTGGGGGTGTTTATCATGTCATAGCATGCTGCAATTTATCTGTGCAGATAGATGTGATCTTAACAGAATGTCAGAAATGATGCCGCTGTAAAGATTTCATCCTCCCTATGTACCAGAATCTGATGTTCAATTCTTAATTAATCTGTTGTAAGTGTTTATGAACCCCAGTACAAAAGCATAGATTGAACAACTATTTTCTTGTGGAAGAAAATTTCAGATATCAACTTGTTGATGTAATGTTCATGGCATAAATGATCCGGTTGAAGGGTAAAACTATGTACCACTGGATAGGGTTGTCTTATCCACCAGCCAATAACTATGACCGTTTCAATGAAATGTCAATGTCGATTGTTTTGGACTGGTAGGCCTCCTCAAAGACAATCAGCCATTTTATTTACTTGAGATAAGCCTTTCATTAATGTGAATTTATTACGTAGGAATATGATTTTCCTTTCAAGCATGTGGCTTCTACGGTATAAGGCCCACCCCTTGTTTGAGAGAAGGTAGGGGTCTGCAAAAACCGAGATATGGAAAATTCGACAAATCAAACCAAAATCGTAATTGGGTTTGGTTTGTTTGGGTTATCAGTTTGGTTCGGGTTGGACTTTTAAGGGGATAACTGTCAGATTTCAGGTTTGAGTGGACTATTCTCTTTGATTCAAAAATCAGAATTTCGGTATGGTCGGGGCTAAACTATTAGGGGATTGTCTTCATCTTTTGGGTTCGAGTTATTTAGGTCGGCTCCAATCAATGCACGCCAAACACCCCTAAGAGAAGGATCGCAAGACTATCTAAACATTGTCATTTACTGGTTAATGATTTCATTTTCAATCTTGATGGTTGAATTACATAATAATGTTAGTCCCTTTGTTAATGAGTTTTGACCTGGTGACTGGTTCATCTTCAGAATTGTGGTTGAGTTCGAACCTTATGAGCATAAAAGAAAAAGAAAAAAAAATCTAAGAGAGAGAGAGACAAGATAGTTTAGAGACGGAGCTTAACGAGTATATAAGAGGGTCATGATTTCTTCAAAATTTGAAACTTCATATATATATATATATATATATATATATATATATATATATAATTTTAATGGTTACTATATTATTTATCTATTTATGATTATTATTTTTCAAGAATTACATAAAAAATTTGATAGTTTTAATTAATTCTACAATACTTATGACAATTTAATCCTATAACATTTAATGTTATTTAACATTAAAATTTATGATAATTACCCATGAAACTGTAACTATTGAAAACTTATATATATATATATATATATTTTAATATTTGACATTTCTATAATAAAATAATTAAGTAAAAGAGGGGGTCATAGACAAAAAAAATTTTATTGTTTGAAATTAGTTAATGACAATTAAATTTTTTTTTTTGTGAGAATTTTTTTAATGAGAATAGTTACTGTTTGTCCTCCCAAAAATTTGGAGTCAAATTATGCCACTGGTATTGTTTACTAACTTTGAGAGACAATATGCAAATTTCATCCATGATTCAGATTGATGTGCTGAGTGTATGAATTTTCTTTTCTACTTAAATTTAATTTGGAACCTCTTATATTAAATTTGGCATGAAAAATAAGTAAGGGAAAATTTATGTCTGCCACAAAAATAGCAACTTTACCTGTACGTCAAGCACAGGCTTCATCTTCTTTCTTCAGTCTCAAAAGTAAGAAATTACCACATTTACCTCATACAACATTTACTTCACATTAATTAATGAGATTTAAATATCAGTATGACCTAATCTTATGCTGATACAAAATAGTGTGGTGGGTCAAATTATTCCTTCAGATTAGAACTTAGAAGTTGCAATTATATTATTATTTATTATTTATTATCGGTGTGAATGGCATTTTTCATTATTATCGAGAAGGAAATTTTGTTTTATAGAAGGTTAATGTCACATGGTTAGTGATGAATTTTTCTTGCTTAGACGCGGTTTGGGAAAAAATTTATAGACAAGTCAATTACAGTCTACCATACACATAAAGTAATTATTATGATTAGTTTGGTCATGAATTTGCTTATAAGTCTGATTCTAAATAAGTATTTCAATTAATGATAATGAGAATTGAGGTGTGCTTATAAAAATTGAGGATAGAGATTTCTAGGTGGTTAAAGATTAGTTTGATATTGTGTTTGTCAAAAGTATTTTTGGAGAAAAAAAATTTATTTTTAAATTTTTTGAGTTTTAAAAACTGCTTTTGGAGAGAAGCAGTTAAATAAATGATTTTTCCAGAAGCAAGTTTGAGAAAAATAATTTATAAAAAATTAAAAAAATCAGTCAATTAAATCAAAAAAATTATAAATTTACTTTTTGGACACCTAACAACAATTCCAAATACCCTCTAAGCCTAATTTGAAGGCTATTTAAAAAGGTCCCTAATGCAAAAGACTTTAGTTAGCAACCATTATAACATTGAAGTTGATTTGAAAATTTTGATCTAGAGATAGAAATATATGTTAGTATCACTTAAAAAGTATAAGGCTCTGTTTGTCAAAAGCGCTTTTGGAGAAAAAAAATTTTATTTTTAAATTTTTTGAGTTTTGAAAACTGTTTTTGGAGAAAAACATGTAAATAAACATTTTTTATAAAAATAAGTTTGAGAAAAACAGTTTATAAAAAATTAAAAAAAATTAGTTAATTAAATCAAAAAAATTTTAAGTATACTTTTTGAACACTTAAAAATAATTTCAAATAGACTCTAAGTAAAGTTAGGACAACTAAGTACCCTTTACCGTCCTTTAGAGTCTTATCCGACACATTCTAAATTAGTCAGACTAACTCTAAATATACTGATATCGATTCTTTCACCATCTTTAATTTATCTTAGGTCACCCATTGCAAAAACTATTAATTCCTAATAAGTGTTTTATACCTACATTTTGCATGTAAATATCTAATATCACAAAGTTATGTGAAACTAAAAATTACTCCATTCATGTAAGTTTTTTATTTGTCTGATTTTATAAATAAATTTATAAATTGAATCTAGATTTATAATTATTTTCTTAAAATATTTCTTAGAGTTTTTCTCGTTTTACATTTTTTCACTTTCTATTTTTCTTTTTTCACTTCAAACGTCCTATAAAATTATGCTATAAGGATTAAACAAATTATTAAAAGAAATTTTATTTTTTTAAATTTTTGTAATTGACTAAAGTATTCTTTAATTTTTAATTAAGATAAAAAAATATAAATGTAGTGATTATAATTAACGAGAAGATGATAAAATAAAAAAAATAATACTTCTTAATGTTTGAAAAAGAAACTTAAAGTGAAAAAAATTAAAGAAAAAGACATTTAAAATAGAATATGCTATTGGCTTCTAAGTTCTAAAGTCTAAACTCCAATCTTATAGCGTTTAATTCGTTAATTTTATTAGCCAATCATAGCAAATCAAAACGTGTCCCCGTTATAACATTAAAAAAAAATATAATAATGAATTACAATCTTAGAATTCTTTTGATTTAGATTTTTTAATAATAAATAAGGTTTTTAAGATTTAATTGAGTGAAATATCTCAAATTTTGGTTTTTTTTTTTAAATTTTGAAATAAAAATATTAAAGTATCTATATTTGTTTTCAACTAGAATTAGCATCACTGTATTTTTTTTTAAAGCTACAATTAGGTTATATTATTATTAGAAATTAAGAATCGATATAATTTTATCTTTTCAATTAAAATAAATGTAAACTATTTCAATCAAGAGTCTAATTAAAAAGTAGTGAAACAATGAATTTTTTTTAACTTTTTCCTTAGTTATTAATTGAAAAATGGAAAGAGGAATCCAATTAAAAAAAGATAACGATAGATGTATAATAAAAAAATTAATGATTTTTTTTTGAAAATTTAATATTAATATTGTTATTATATTGTGGTCCTGATTATTATTATTATTACTACTTTTTCCATTCTACAAAAATAAATTTATTTAACTTTTTTTGTCAAATTATAATTCATATATTTTCCTTTTAAAAATAGAGTTTGATATATTAAACACGAATTATTATTTTTTAATTTCATTAAAATATCTTTAGTTAATATATAATATGTTAAAAAATATTAAGTAAAATTTCATTATTAATTAAATTTTCTAGAGTATAATTTTATGTTTATGTTAGATAGAGAGTATTGCAAAAGGAGAGATGAGAACATTGATGATGAGCATCATAATAGGAGGTGGCTCGTGTCTCACATGCCAGCTGTGCAATGTCAGGTAGTAATATTAGAAAGCGATGTCATGGGTCTGCAGGGTCCTACTTTATGTTAAAAGCAACAAAAAAAAAACCCATATTTTAACTCCTAAATTATTTAATTATATTTTATTAAAAAATAATTTTTTATTATTTTACATTAGGTAAGCCTTAAACTTTTATTTATTATTATTATTATTGATTGAACTATTTTTTAACCAAAGTGTTAAAAGAGCTTATCACCGGAGGCATTAAATATATACTTGAAAGATTTTAGAGTACCAATGTATTATACTCTGCATGTTCCGGTTTTTAAATTACTAATAAAAAAATAAATTATTTCTTTTCTATCTTATAACGATACTTAGAGTGAAATGAATTTATTAAATCTATCTCAATCCCAACTTGCATGTAATAATTTAAGTCAATAACTTGAATTTTTTATCGACTGATCATTTACTTGTCATTCGATTCATCTCAAATTTAGATGCAATTTCTGATCTTAATGAAAAATAGTAGTGTATGTATACCCTAGATCATACATATTTATGAACATAAATACATCAATACAACATCAAATATATGCAGAATTTATAGCAAACATATAATTCTTGTTAACAAAAAAAACCTTATTCTTATTGAGGAGGAGTGATAAAAATAGAATTCATTGTTCCTTAATTTGTAAGTAGGATTGCTTGTATATATAAATGTATTTATAGTTATTTTTGTATTTGCTTAGGCTTTCTTATAAACACTCCCTTATTCATCAATGTAAAGTGTGCTTTCTTCAAGTCTTACACGCTGAACTTCTAAGTCACAATCTCAGAGCTCTCTCTCTCTTTTAAGAAAAAATTTCACCCTAGAAGATGAGACGAGATTGTAATGATTTTTTTTTAATTAGAGGTTTCAACTTTAAATTTGGAAAAAATCATTTTATTCTCTTAATGGAGAAATTCGGTGTGAATCCAAATTGTTGAATAATTGAAAAAAAATCATATATCCGTTTGTAATTGGTTAACAAATTGTTATGCATGATGTCAACATTTTCGTTAACTCTCCTTTTAGAAAAACTCAAATTATAATAAAATAAAAATTTAAGAGTTTAATGCGAATAAAAAAAAATTCAAATATTGAATACATAATTATCAAATATTTCAGGAATCAAAATATGCATTTTTGCTATATTAAATTATGAACATGTGCTTATTTATTTAGGAAATTAATTAAAAATTAATGTTTCCTAGATTTTATGTCAAGCAACTTGATTATTATACATTAATATTTTATTGTGTGGCATCCCTTCGTGCATGTGTGCGTCTACAATATAAAGTAAAGAGAAAACTATCAAAAAAATTGAAAAAAAAATAGAGTTTAATTAGATTAATTTATAATTCTGTCAAAGTTTATTATGTGGACCAGTTATTTATAAATTCAATAAAATGTGCATCTTACCAATTTATGTATTTTGGCAGCAAAACACAATGCACTTATGAAAATATATAATACGACAGGCACATGGTTCGTGTTAATAACTTAAAATATGATAACTAATTACGAACCAAAGTTGGTGGAAATTTTAATTCTGATGAAAAAATGCAATTTTTTTGTTGAAAAAAAATAGAACAATTTCACAAACATACATAAGTTGAATTGATATTCTGGTAGTAATTTTTTTAATAGTTGGATTTCGCATCATTTTGAAATTTTTAATTTTAAAAAATAAATAAATATAGATATAACCAAAAACAAATTAAAAAAAAAGATAAAGATGTAATTGGTCCATGCCTCCATGTCGATGGCGTTAGGTATCGGGCGTGAATGTTCATATGCATATTGATGAACAGTTTAAATATTACGTTACTTCACTTTTGCAGCTACTTTTGTAGTGTTTCTTTTTCTAAATAAAAACTACACATCTGCATTCAATTTCCTTATATTCTTTACATTCATAACTCACCTAAATACCATTGTATCTTTTAACGGTCAACTCTCCTGTATCATATTCATTCTTAGAAATTAGAATTTTTCTTTAAGTGGCAACTGGACGGTACTAGAGTGTAAGCGAATCAAACTATTTGTGAGTTATTCGATTTCAGTTTGTAAAATATTCGAATTCAATTCGAAATTAATTGAGTTGATCTCGAGTAGTTTGTTGAGTCGATTTCGAATATCATAATACCTAACTTGTAAACCTTACGAGCATAATCGAGTAATTTTTTTTTTCATTATTTATTAAATTACTTTTATACTTTTAGTATTTACATATATTTGAATTTAATCGAATTAGGTTAATTTGAATTGATTTCGAGTCAAGTCGAGTCGAGCTGAATATACTATTTATTAAAATTTTAAATTAATTCAAGACTTATCGAGTCGAGTTTCAAACAATTAAAAATAAGTTCGATCGAGTTCGAGTTTTAAATTTTTTAATCGAATCAAACTGGAGCTTGATACTATATCAACTCTACTCTACTCGAGTACACCCTAGGTGGTACACAAGAAATTTGAATCTTATAAAATAATTAAGCCTTATACTTTGTTCGCAAAAAAAAAATCTGAACCAAATAGAGTCACTAATTTTGATTATATATATATATATATATATATATATATATATATATATATATATATATATATATATATATATATATATATATATATATATTTGATTGGGGTTGAAATTCGAGACTGTAATTAAAATTAAGACCAATACCACTAACCTTGTTAATTGTATACGGTTGACTAGGTCTAATTAATCTAATTGATATTTCTACAAGTATATATATATGATAAATTTTATAAATTAAAGGAAAATTTATCCCATATTTTGCAACAAAAAATGCATTTGATCTTCTAATATAATTGAATAGAAAAACCACTAGCTAGTTAATATATACAATAAGAATTATGTAGAGGATAAATGTACCTGATTTGTCCAAAAAGATAATTACATTTTTTGTTTTTATCAATTTTAAATTATAGTCTGCCTTTTATTATAAAAATATAGTCGATATATTAATTATACTTTTATTTGCTCGTGATTGAAAATAAAAAAAGGGAATTATCTAATATATAAAAGTTATGCATGTCATGTCCATTTAACGTTGTAATTACTGAACAATAATTACCTAGGGGGTGGCATAGGATTGTGGGGGGGACCAAGAACTAAAAGGTGGTGAATAATAGAAAAGAAGCTAAAAAAATAAAATTAAATTAAATAGAGCTAATTGTGAAAATGTATAGATCCTGTGAAATATTTTTGCATGGGAAGAGAACTTTGGAATAGCCTTCTCGCACCGAAAGCTCATTTAAGATCACATGTTTCCCTTTCTTTTTTTTTTTCTAAATAAAGGATATTGAGGGTTACCATTTTTCCGCATTTCTATGCAAGAACTTCGTGACTCTTTCTCTAATTATTATTATTATTATTATTATTTGTTAGGAACAACAAGTTTGTGGAAAGCGGATGTAAAATATCAAGACAAATAAGAGAAGTAAATTAAATTAAGCAAGAAAAAAAATAAAAGAGACACAAATATTTACGTGTTTCACCCAATATGGATTACATCCACGAATAACAATGAACAAAATAATTTCACTATAATGGAGATGAGTATAACAATCTTTAAGTGGGCTCAAAGGCACACCAAGGAGAAAAATTGTCTTGTGTTTGTTACAAAATAGAAAATTTCAATCTCTCTTAAAACTCTTCTCCTCTCATACTTAAACCAAGGATAAAGAAGGTTATTTATTAGATACATAACTTGTTGCCTAAGGATAATATTAATTGATCATAGAAAATGACAAATATTAATTTGAAGATAACCTTGAAAATAATGCTAAGATTTGAAGAGTTGTCTGGGAAGAATGCAAAGTTGGAGAATATGAAGAGATGAAAAATTATGAACCACATAACACTTATCACAATAATATCCACTTTAGCTCGAATTCGATGAGCTGCTCATCGCTATCTAAAGCCCCAAAGGGTGATCAAGTATTGTAAACACCAACTAAGTCCAAGCAATGCTCGAACTTAGTAATAGAGGGTGACTTAATCAATATATATGTTGGATTCTCCAAAGTATGAACTTTTTGGACAATAATCTCTCTTGCAGTAATAATATCTTTGATATAGTGGTAATTAATACTTATGTGTTTGGTTTTAGAATGATAGACATCATTCTTGGTAAAATGAATAACACTTTGGCTATCTGAGAACACAATGTTTGAACCTTGTGCAACACCAAGTTCAATAAAAAAACCTCGCAACTATGTAGCTTACTCTACATCTTTAGTAGTTGCAATATATTCAGCTTTTGTAGTAGATAATGCAGCAATAGATTGTAGAGATACTTTTCAACTTATAGCACCAAACATAAAATGAAGATGTTAGCCAGAGAGAAACCTTTGCCTATTAAGGTCACCACCATAATTAGAGTCCACAAAATCGATAATAACATAAGATGTTACTTTGTTGTTATCAAATTCCAAGCCGATATCAAAATGATCCTTCAGATACCAAAGAATCCATTTAATTGCATCCCAATGAACCTTTCCAGAATTATACATGTAGCAACTTACTATGCTGACTACATAAGTTAGATCAAGTTTAGTGCAAACCATGACATATATAAGGCTTCCAACTGTACTAGAATAAGGAACATTAGCCATGTACTTTTTATTTTCTTCAGTTTTTAAACAAATGTATAATGATAATTTAAAGTGAACAATAATATGAGTAAATACTAGCTTGCATGAGCTCATGTTGAATCTTTCAAAAACTTTTTCAATGTATTTCTTTTGTGATAGGAACAATGTCCTAGTTTGATGATATTTGTATATTTCTATGCCAACGATCTTTTTGTTGCACCGATATCCTTCATCTCAACTCATTTTTAAGTTGAAACTTCAACTTGTTGATCAAAGATTTATCACTTGAAACTATTAACATATCATCAATATAAAGCAACAAGTAGACAAAGACATTATTAGAAAGTTTTATGAAATATACACAACTATTATATTTAATCCTTGAGTAATCATGCCCAATCATGAAAAAGTTAAAAAAATTTATACCATTGTCTTGGAGATTGTTTCAGACCATATAAGAATTTCTTCAATCTACAAATACAATGTTCCTTTCCAGGAACCACAAATCCCTCAGGTTGACACATATAAATTTCTTCTTCCAGTTCACCATGAAGAAAAATTGTTTTTATATCAAATTACTCCAATTCCTAATCAAATAGAGCAACAAAATACATGAAAAACACGAATGGATGTATGATAAACAACAGGTGAGAAAACTTCATTAAAGGCAATACCTTATATTTGATTGAACCCTTTGACACCAAGGAGTGCCTTCCATCTTGCATTCTCAACCCCGGGAATACCATTATTTCACTTGTAGATCCATTTGTAACCTTATTGTTGATGGTTCTTTGGTAGCTCAACCAATTTCCAAGTATCATTTGTTGTGAAGACTTTCAATTTTTTTTATGCATAACCATTAACCATTGAGATGAATCAGGATAAGAAAAAGGCTCAATACCTTTAGTAATTTCTTATGCAACTGACAAAGCATAAACAATCAAAATATTATCATATCTTACTGGCTTTCTGATCTCCCTCATTAGACGATCTCAGGCTATAAAATATTTATCATGTTGTGACTGGATAGAACTAGTGGTACTTGACACTGGATCCTCACCATGATCATCATTGATAGGTTGTGCATATGAGAAAAAAGTAATAATTTTACTTAGTCCTGATAATTTCAACTTAACCTTCACATTTTCACCAGTATTTTGATTATCTACACCAAAAGCAGAAACAAAATATTCTATTCCAGAAGAAAGAAATGCATTTTTTATTAAAAGTAATATTCCTACTAAGAATAACTTTTCGGGACTTAGGATCAGAACACCACAATCGATATCCCTTAGACTCAGAAGCATAGCCAAGAAAAATGCATTTGATAGCTCTAGAAGCCAACTTGCCATCATTAACATGAGCATAAATAAGACAACTAAATATTCTAAGATTAGAGTAATCAACAAGTTTACCTAACTAAACTTCTTTTGGAATTTTGAAGTAAATGGATGAATGTGGAGATCTGTTCACTAGATAACATGTTGTAGAAGTTTCCTTAACCAAAACCTCATGATGATTCCACAAACCAACATTTGAGAGCATACACTGAGCTCTATCAAATAAGGTTCTGTTTAATAGTTTTGAGACTTCATTTTGTTAGGGCTTTCCGATAAGAGTCTTGTATATTGCAATGCTATATTTAGCACAAAACTAATTAAAATCTGATTCACAGAACTTTAAACCATTGTCAGTTCTAAGCTTTTTCACTTTTATCTTGGTCTGATTTTCAACAAGAGATTTCCAATTCTTAAAAATTGAAAGGCCTCATTCTTATGCCTTAAGAAGTAAACTCAAACCTTCGAAAGAAGTAACCAACCAAGGTCATCATGTAATATTTACCTCCAATAAAAGGAACTTTAGAAGGTCCTTAAAGATCTAAGTGGATGTAATCAAAAATACATTTGTGTACGGTATGTTGTAGTGGATAAACCAACCCTTTTTTATTTTCCAAATGCAGTGTTCACAAAACTCTAGTTTGCCCACACCACTATTAAGAAAACCTTTTTTTCTTAGTAAATTCATACATTTTTCACTTATATGGCCCAGACGCATTACCATAACCATAAGGGATCATCAACTGACAATGAAGATGTAGACATAGAGGTTGTGCCTATCATAGTATAACCTTGCAAGATATATAGGCTAACATACCTATTACCCTTGAAAAGAATCAAAGTACCTTTATAAACCTTAAAAACTCTACCTTAAGCTGAATACTTGCACCCAAGAGAGTCAAGAGTGTCCAAAGAAATAAGGTTACATTTCATATCAGAAATATAATGTACATTTATCAATATCCTGAGACAACCATTATGGGTCTTGATATGCATACTGCCTATACTAACCACCTTGCATTGAACATCGTTACCCATTAGAACAACTAAATGATCCACCGATTCATACGTAGCAAACGAGCCCATTTGAGGACACATATGGTAGATACAACTATAATCTAAAATACACTTGGTCTTGCTTCTCTTTTCAGAAGAAGTAACTAATAAAATGTCACCTTCATGTTCAGATTCAATAACACCAGCTTCGACGGTAGCTTTCTGAGATCGTTTGTCTTTTTTTTTTTTTTTCTTTTTTTTCAACTCAAAGCAATTAGAAATTTCATGTCCGATTTTCTTGCAATAACAACAAGTTACATTAGAATTATGTCTTTTAGACTTTGATCTATTTTTTTTTATCTCCGACGCTCCTTTTTTCATTTGATATACCTCTGACTAATAAACCCCCGGCTTTATTTTTTGAATGAACTTCAAAATTAAAATTTTCTTTGGACAACAAGTTAGACTTGACATCCTCAAAGGACAATGTATTATTGTTCCTATATAACATAATTTTCTTGAAGCATTTGTAGGTAGATGGTAAAAAGACAACCAATAAGACAAATTGTCCTCATCATCAATTTTAACATCTAAATTCTCTATATCAATAATGATTGAATTAAATTCATCAAGATGAGATTGAATAGGAGTACCTTTGGCCATACGAAAAACGTGTATAAACGCTCTTTGAGACAGAGCTTATTCGTTAGACTTTTAGTCATGTAGAGAAACTCGAACCTAAGCCAAAATCCTACAACAATAGTTTCATGAACCAACTTGCGAAGCACCTCTTTGGTAAGACAAAGTTGGATTGCCAAAAATATTTTTTCATCCAACTCTTTCCATTGCTCATTAGTCATAGAATCGGGCTTATTCGACTTCTCTTGTAAAATATTTTTGAGACCATTTTGTGCGAGAACGACTGTCATCTGAACTCTCCAAATGCTGAAGTTAATCTTGCCATCAAACTTCTCAACGTCAAATTTGGTAATAGTAGACATCTTGAACCTTAAACCCTGATACCACTTATTAGAAACATCACATTTGCGGAATGGAAATAAAGAATCAAGACAAGTAAGAGAAGTAAATTAAATTAAGCAAGAAAAGTAATAAAAAAACAAAATTTTACGTAGTTCACACAATATAGGCTATATCCATGGATGACAATAAGCAAAATAATTTCATTATGATGGAAATGAGTACAATAATCTTCAAGTGGGCTTAAAGGTACAACAAGGAGAAAAATGGTATTATGTTTGTTACAAGATAGAAAAACTCAATCTCTCTAAAAACTCTTATTCTCTCATACTTAAACCAAGGCTAAGGAAGGCTATTTATAGGACACACAACTTGTTGCCCAAGAATAATATTAATTAGTCATACAAAATGACAAACATTAATTAGAAGATAGCCTTAAAAATAATGCTAAAATTTGAAGAGTTACCTTGGAAGAATTATGAGCCACATAACACTTATTCCAACATTATTATTATTATTATTATTATTATTATTATTATTATTATTATTATTATTATTATTATTATTATTATTATTATTATTATTATTATCCTCACTCCTCTCTCCTTAAATTTTTACACTCTCTAAATCATTACTCCTTTCTTTATTTCCTTCTTGATTTCTATCTTCAAGCTAGCAATTATCAAAATCTTGCTCATCGACATAATCAAGAGGTTGAGTAGTGCTAGTTTTGCTCATAATTAATATAATGGCTGCCAAAAATTTACTCTGGTCAAGAATGGCAGTTAACCACTATTACATTATGGCTTTAGGTATTATTTTACAATCATAGCAGATAATTAATTGCGAATTATAATAATGTGTTTATGTCTCCACAATTTCTATTCTGAAAAAATGGCTTAAAATAATTAAAATTGGGAAAATTCTTATAAGTTGATACTACCAAATATCCGTGTTTAATAAAAATGCTTGTTTAATTTTAACATTTCACTCAGCCACGTTAATTTCTCCATGTACACAGTTATTAAATACAAGAAACTTTTCCCGCAGTAAAACTTTGTGGGTTAGACAACAATTAATTTCACAAGTTAGCTTGGACTGGACTTGCTGAATCATTTGTAAAATGTATATGCACGAAGAGATTTTTTTTTTAATTTCTTTTCATTATAATTAACCAAATATATATAAAGAAACTGTAAATGAAAGCAAAATAAAGCTTAACTTATTTGAATAAGAATTCCTGAAAAGATACTAAAGTTAATTACATTTTCCAATTAAGAGATCCCAACTTCTTAGAATCTCAGATAAATTAAGATTATGCCCTATAGAAAGATTAGAACACTCTTTTTTTTTTTCTTTTTTTTTTCCTTCCAATAATGGACATTTTATGTCCATTGATTTGCAGCTCAAACTCTTCGTTTTTTTTTTCAAGGAAAAAAAAAGAGAAAAAAAGAGTAAGAAAAAGACAAAAAGAAGGAAAATACAATAAAATGATCAGAATATTGGAGAGAGTTCCATAGATTCTTCAACTTGACAATTACCACTTTCATCCAAAAGCCATTTCTCAAGAAATGATAATGGAGGATTATTATCAGATTTCATGTTCTTCTCTCCCATTACTGCTATATTATTATTATTCTCCTTCCGATCTTCACTCGCACAATCTTTTGTAGCAGTTGAATCACAAGTGGATTTATCCCATGCAACATTGTTCAAGTTCTCAAATGATAAAATGGACTCAAAATCTTCATGAGAAATCAAATCACCTCGGCCACCGCCACCGCCACCACCTCCACCATCGCCGCCACTTTCTTGCTCAGCCTTCGGCCTATAACTCTGAAGAGAAGTTGTAGCCGCCACAGAATTTCCGATGCTTCCATCAGTATTATTTTCTTTGGGAGGATCATTAGCACCGTTATTGTTTGGTTTTGGAGATGATCTCATCCAGCCTTCAAGAAGCCGGGCAATGTTTTCAGTGCTGGAAGCGTAGGTGGCAGCGGCTGAGGAGGTGTGGTTGATCAGCCAGAGAGTTGAAGAAGAATTTGGGCTCAAATCCAAGCTTCTTGAACTTTCACTGAAACTCTTGCACATAAACTGAGTAGCTGAAGAATCTTGAGTTGCAGCCATGGGATCCAAAGCTGACTGAAACTTCTTGAGTTTCTTCTTTAAATGGGTATTCCAGTAGTTTTTTATATCATTATCTGTTCTTTGTGGAAGATATGAAGATATTGCAGCCCATCTAATTAAATATAAATATATGGTCAAAAATCAAAAAATAAAAAAAAAATAAAAAGCAACCCAATTCAGGATTTTATCACAAAAAATAAAAAATTGTGTTAAATTGAAAATTTAATGATAAATTGATAATAATAAAAAGGTTTGAAGAGAAAATTGAGGAGATTACTTGTTACCCAATAAAGCTTGCAAGTGAATGATCATGCCTTCCTCATGAGGAGTAAAATTGCCTCTTTTAATTCCTGGTCTAAGATAATTAGTCCATCTAAGCCTGCAACTTTTGCTGCACCTTAGCAACCCTTTTTACATACAAATTAACATAAATGAACATTTAAGTTATAATAAATTATAATATAAAAAATTAATAAGAAAAAGAACATTATTGAACAAGATGGATCTATATATATATATTTGAATTTACCAGTATTAGTAGGAACTGATCTCCAATTGCCTGGACCATGTTCTTGAATATAAGAAACAAGAATAATATCCTCCTCAGGTGTCCATGGACCCTTCTTTATTCCAATTTTATCACAGCAAGGAGATCTGCCCATGGCTTTTCTTCTTCTTCTTCTTCTTCTTCTTCTTCTTCTTCTTCTTGTGTGTTATACAGATCTCTGGCCAGCTGTATGGACCATGGAAATAGTGGTATGAGTAGCTATGTTAATAACTATGTGATTGTGAGTGTATGTGTATATTTATATATGGTGACACTTTTTTAAAGAGGCAAAAGAACTTTTCTTTTTACACCCTTAATTAATCACCTAGCTGAGTCATCTATATCTTTTTTTTTTTTTTTTGTTTAATTAACTTTTGTTACAAAAAATATATTTTTATATATATAGTCAATCTATCACAAGGGCAAAAGTCAAAAGGGTGGGGTAGATTGATGTCTTAAAAAAAATTACGGGTCACGTGCCATTACAACAGTCATTGTCCTTATTTAATTTGAATATTTCACTTCCTCTCGTGTGTTTAGGGTTGTTCTTTTTTTATACATACAAAATAAAAATAAATAATGTTTTATTAAATTTTGTTAAACTAATAAATATAAAATATATTCATTAGTTAGATCTTATAAGTTTATCATTTGCAACCTAACAGGTTTATTATCTATAATTTACATATTCATCATTTAGTGCTACAGATTCATCACTTAAAACTTATAGATTCATCATTTAGTTCTAATAAAAATAAAATTGTACCTTTTAAATAATGAGTCTGTAAATTTAAAATGATAAACTTATAGCTACTAAATAATAATCTGTAAGATCTAAATAATGAACATAAAAATAA
This sequence comes from Triadica sebifera, assembly GCA_023653625.1. Taxonomy (NCBI): domain Eukaryota; kingdom Viridiplantae; phylum Streptophyta; class Magnoliopsida; order Malpighiales; family Euphorbiaceae; genus Triadica; species Triadica sebifera. The sequence goes on along the minus strand of CM042897.1, from coordinate 31,386,603 downwards.
TAAACATGCAAATTATAAACAATAAATCTGTAAGTTTTAAACTATAAACTTGTATGTTTCTAATAAATTCATAATCTTCAATTTTCAGTAACTCAGTTTTTTCTATCTCTATAACTCATTTTTAGTTCAAATATATTAATTTTCAACAATTTTTATTTGTAAATATATTAAAAATTAATGGTTTTTCATCTCAAATAATAATAACAATAATTAAAATATTCAAAAACAATAAAAATAAAATTAAATATGCAAATTGAAAGTTTTTCTCTTTCTAAAACAATTATACAATAGAGAATTTTTTTTTATCACTTTGAAGAAGAAGAAGAAAATGATGATAATGATAAATAATAATAAAATGACTGAATAATAAAAATGTACTGTATTTAAATATTATGAATATAGATCAATAATATAATTTGAATGTGTTTAGTTGAGTGGATATGTTAAAAGGCAACTTAGTAATCTCTACCAAAAAAAGCCCACTCATTAATTATTATTATTATTGTTATTATTATTATTATTATTAAGCAATTTAATATACATTACACACAACGACTCGATACATATAGAAGAGAGAGAATAAGTTTAACGTAAAATGTTAAAAATTTCAATAAGCTTCGGGACGTAAAATGAAGAATGACATAATGAATTTTACTACCAATGGTTACATATAAAAGATTCTATGTTACCTCTGCACTGGTACTTACTTATCTTGTTCTGACTTCTAACAACAATTATGAGATGTTGAGTTTGAATGTCAATCGATTATTTTATAATAAAAATAAAATAAAGTTTATTATTTATGATAATTTCAATTGAATCCCTATCTCCACGAATTTTTGGTTTGATAAAAGAAACTTTAGGATTTTATCAAATACTATTAGTTCGCAAGGTTGAACTATATGGGAAGTAGGCTTTTTTTTTTAATAAAAAAAAATCAATTTAAAGGTCCGATATCTTTAATTAATATAAAAAAATATATAATTTTTTTACAAATAATCTTTAAATTTTTTTCGAAATTCTCAACATGCTTAATCATTAGAAAGTTGAAAATTAACAAATGAAATGAAATAAAAAAATATTTATTTTCAATTCAAATAAATAACAGGTTATAATAACTAAACTTGTTTAAATTAACAATGCAAAGGCATATATATTCCCAACTTTAGGCGAAATAAATAAATAAAATGATGTGTCACATACACTATGGAGTTGTCAAATTTTAAACAATTAATGAATCTTTAACTATGCCCATATTATGTGATAATGTTTGCGGGGCCCCTCTTTATTAAAGTTTTTAATGGCCATTTAACTGAGCCATCAATTAGACCTATTTATTGATTTTCTTTTTTTTTTTCTTTTTTCCTTTTACTATCCAATTGCTAAGAATAATTAGCTTAAAAATAAAAGTTTGAACACTTATTTTCTAAGTGAGAATTTTTTTTTAATTTTTAATTTTTTTTCTATTTTTATCGACCAATCAGGTCATTTCAAAAAATGATTTTCCTTTAACATTAATCCCGTAAAAATGATAGGCATATTGTTTTAAAATTTACAATTATGGGATAATTCATTTTTAACGGTAAGGAATTTTTTGTTTTTTTTTTTTGTTTTAAAAGAAAACTTGGCTGCCATAATGCTTTCTTGGTCAAATGCATAGTATCTATTTAACAAAATTAATTTATAATCTAACTGCTAACTAATAATTTAATTTTAAATTGATAATTTAACTGTAACTTATAATTTAGCTATTGATAATCTAGTTGATTTAATTAAAAGTGTTTAGTAAAACTAATTGAAAAATATAAAATGATATGTTTATATTATTTAAAAATATTATATAAAATTTATTTAAATATATAATACAAATGAATTATATAATACATATATCCCAATATAATAAATATGTGTATCTTTATCATATAACACTATTACTACTATTATTATTATCTACATATTAAATAATTTTATAATTTTATTATTATTATAAAATAAAAAAAATAAGTGTAAAAAAATCATAATTTTATAACTTTTTATTTTGGAGATTATAATCTAGTTTTTTTTTTTAAATAAGACATGTTACCAAACACAAATTATTAGTAAAATTAGATTATTTTTATGATCAAACTAAATTATAATCTATATTTTGATATTAACAAATAGTATCATAAACTACTTCCTCTCTCTCACGTATTAAAAAAAAGTTAAAATTTGAATTTACCCTTAAATAGCTAAGTAAGATTAAACTCTCAAACACCTAAACTTATAGTTTAATCAGAATATGTTGATCACATATATGGTTTGCATGGTATTGATTTGAGCTCATCATTAATTAATAGTATTATCTCTAAGTTTTAATTTGTAATAGAAGAATCTTTCAATTTTAATATGATTTCATTCATGGTTCTATATTATTAAATTTTTAATCAGATATAATGATAAATTTGACATGTTCCGTCAATTTAATAAAAATAGACAATGAATGAAAATTAAATTAAAATTGAAAAAAATTGTATTATAAATTAAAATTCTGAGAATAGAGTGTCAGATAATGATAAATTGAATTAAAATTTGATTAAGGTGGGCCAACGGTGCAGACAGGCGTTAAAAGGTTTTTAAAAACCACGAAGCAAAATCAGAAACGTCTTTAAAGGAATGCCAAGCTCTCTCAATAATTTCACTTTCTGATTAATTAGTCGGATGATTTTTTCTTATTTTTAGATTTTTCCATTTTTTATTAGTCAGATGATTTTTTCTTATTTTTAGATTTTTCTTATTTTTTTTATCAAATAACCAAGAGATGAGTAAGAATATTTTTCCCTTTTTTTTTATCAAATAACTAAGAGATATGAGTGTTGAAAAATATTCAAAATAGAAAATATACTTAGCATATTTTCTCAAAAATATTTAGTTGGAGCCCAAACCCTAAAAGGATTCATTTATTTTTTAGGGAAAGATTGATAATTGGACACGACATATAGAAGCATAGATCTATTCTATGAACGACACCAATCATCTTCTTACAATCTTTTTTTTTTAGCAATTTTGTAATTTACTATTATTATTATTATTTTAGAATTAATTAGGCCCCAACAACTAGTTCGGCCTAAAGTCCAAGTAGAAATTGGTCATTGTCTTTGTTTCATAAATTTAGATTCACAAGATTACCAAAAAAATGGAGAAATGCCTGCACATAATTATTATGCTATGTTGAGAGTTGTTAGTAGATTCAATTTGCATTCATGGCCTTGGCTACGCCGAATCATAAGTAAAGTAAGAGCAAGACAATTCACATATTTTGCATTTCAAAAACTATGCAGTTAACAAAGCTAAAAAAAAAAAAAATCAGAAACATGAGAACCCAAGTATTGACATCGATATTTCATAATGGACTGGCTGATTTCATCTCAACTTTAATGTTTTTCGGCTTGAATCGAGAGAATTCAAACTCCAGTCTGGTTTTGTAAAATCATACTCTTTTTTTTTTTGGTTCAATGGACTTAATCATAAGGAATCAACTTAATAAAAGGATTAATAAGCTCAACTTTCCAAGTAGAAAGGAAACAATACTACCTAAATAATACTTAACTGTGTTTTTAAATAAATGGACAATGAGATATATATCCAGAAACTTAATCGATAAATCTAATAAAGAATTACAAGACTTTCTGCCCAAAAAATGTTTGAATCAAACATTGAATAAAGCATATAAGACGTGAAATAAGACATTTCGAGTTACATGTGAAGCAGATAGGCCTATTGTTAGATCAAACTACATGAATATTTTTTTCCTAAATAATTAAATGAGAGAATTGAGAATTTAGGTTACTTGAAAGGGAGATTTTCACTACTAATGAAACTTTAAACAAGTCTATTAAGCCAATTCACTATCTGTGTATTTCATCAGGTAAATAATCGAAAAACTAGACTTTTTCATTCAATAAATTAAATAAGATGCAAAGAAAGCAGACTTTCCATTCAGGAATTTAAATAAGTTCCCGAGTATGGAACCGAGCAAATGCAGCAAGCCAGCAACTATACGCAGAAATCACTCATTGAAAAATGCTACCCACTGGTCCATCTGAAGCGAAGTATAAAAAGTTCATTCGATATTATAGTAATATAATGAACCATAGTACCAATGGAAAATTAAACACAATTATGATAGACTAATAGAATCCAGGCACTGACTTGCACTAAATCCATCAGTAAAGTTGAACAAAAGACGTATTGTTCGATGGTCAAACCTCAATGACATGATGCATGTTCAAAGAAGAACAATCTTCATTACAGGTTTATAAATTCTTAATTTATAAAATCCCTGGAATTCTTGAAAAAAGGGAACCCTGAGTGGGTTTTCTTCTTATTGGTACAAATAAAGATGGTACATTTTTTGATCTTATACACAAATGATAACATGATGCAATCTTAACATCTAACTCAATTTGAGTTTCCACAAAATGATTTGACTTTCTCAATCATACTGAATTACTGATAGTTTTTTGACTAACCGTCGAATTGAAATTGGCTGTTTGCAGACCTGGTGAAAGGCGAGACTGGTTGTTTGCGGAAGGCACATAGAGATAAGTCCAACTTTTCTGGTAACAAACCAGTTGGATGAACAAACTAGAGGGGAAGAAGAACAACTTGTCAGCTAGACCCCTAGCTCTTCTTTGATGCCTCTTCATGATGTTTCACCTTGTTTTTCAGTAACTGTATGGAAAATAACACGATATTCAGTACTTATAATCCAGTCATACTGGAAAAATTCTGTCAATAGATGGGATGAGCAGATTCAGAAAATATCAGCAGTTCCAATGTCCATAAATTACACTGATTGACTTCTACTGCCAATTGCAAAGTTAGTCAAAACTCCCCAGTATCATCTCACAATTGTTGGCCCATAGAAATTGATCAGTTAACAAAGCGAATAAGGTCATCTTATTAAAAGCCCGAGCACAACCACATGGATTCAGGTTAGATGATTCATTAGGCTTCCACAAGAAAAGTTAAATTCATCAATACGGGGTACACATGTCAGAAAAAAGACGGTGATTGAAATGGAGTAGAAAGATGAGCCGATCTATGAACTTTACTGATAAGAACTACCAATATATATAAAGAAGAAGCCAAAGATCAAGTGGAATAGTAAAATAGAAACAAAGGAAGCCAAATGCTCTGAACTTTCCAGAAAATACTAAGAGGCAAATATTTTGTTGGCTTTCAGAGTAAAAATAACTCAGAATCTTACAGTTAACATATCTTTTCAACTTCTTCCTCTGTTTTTTAAATTCTTTATCCCTGCTAATTGTCAACCTATAATCTCGTAAAGGGTGATACTTCATAGATTCCAACTCTTCCTTTGCTATTTCAAGCCTCTGCTTCTCATTTCTCTGCTGTGAAATTATACAAAGCATTATTTATGATCCTAAAACATATATAATTCAAGTAATTTATGGGACACGAGAAGACACCAAAACTTACATAGACTTTACTTAATCCTACAATTTGTTGTTTAGCAAAGTTTAAGCTCCATCTCCAGCAAATGAACTCAAGATTCAACAGAAACAACATTCTGCTCCACTATTTGCTTTTGCGTACCTCTAACCACCTCTGGTTGCCAAACATTCCAAGCCACAGAAGCTTGCCTGAAAAAAATCACAAAATCCATCCATGAGAATAAAAAACTTCAAAAAGCAACCCTAACCAAATAAAGTATTTCTTCACAGAAATCAAATGCAAAATGATTCAAGCAGCAAGTAAGCATCATATTTCTTCTCACCAGAACCAAAAAGTTTGAATATGGTAATAAAGGCATATAAACCTATGATTTTGACATGCTATTTTATCTTATTATGTATTTTCATTACATAATACATAGTTCAGCTTCTTCAATTACTGCAAACCAAAGAGACTTCTGGATTCTTCGCATTTTTCTTTTCTGTTATGCATATTAAAAATATTTGGTGAATGAAAGAATCATAATCAAACTTATGCCAGTTAAAAAATTAGAGCTACCAAGCATTCAAAGGGTCCATACTTGTTCAAATTTCAGCTACACTAAATTCCTTCATGAACATAAAATTTACTTCATATTATCAGTTACATATTCAGAACCTATGTAACTTCATGATATCGCATATAATCCATAAACAATTGATTACCGGACCTTGTGTAAATTGGACAATCCTTCAGATGTGTCTCTCATTCTCTCAGTCTCTTGACGCAAACGGGTCTATAATTCTCTCATCTTCCTCTGCCGCTCTGTAATTTCACTCTCCTTTCTGAGCACTGCTCTCCTGTCCGCTGCCACCTTCCTCTCTTTCTCCTTCTCAAACCTGCACAAACAACAACCGAGCTTGTCATTAACTGTAAACATTAACAGGAACAAGAATTACAACTTTTTCCCGATATAGATTACCTAATTTTGTAGGAGGATTTAGCCGACGGCAAGGAGTAAGGGTGTAGATGAAGTGTAGGAGGAAAGTCGGAGGAGAGGAGATGAGACCAAAGCGAGTGCTCACCGGATAATCGGTGGGAGCGTCTGCAGGAAATGGAGATACAGCACAAATCTTTATAGCTGAATTGGGAGTTTCGGATTTGCAAGAATTTGCCTCCATAGCTCGTCTGGTAGACCTGACATTTTTAATTTCACTCTCCTTCCCTGTGTAGGAAAATACTATTTATTTCGATCATTATTACAGTTTACGTACTCCACCCGTCCTTTAAAATATAAATTTTCCTCTTTATTTATCTAAAATAATTCATTTTCTTTTTTAAAAAAATAATTATTAATTAATTAATTATTATTATTATAAAGAACTGTATTTATAAATTTTCTCTTTCTTTGGTTATTGATTTTTTTAACATATATATATTTTTTCAATAGAATTTTTTACCAAATTAATGAAAAAATAACATAAGTTATAACTCAGTGCATACTGCAGTAGGTGAAGAATTCAAGCTGGCGGCTGGCCTGTGCATTTGAGGGATGAAAGGGAAATTGCAGGAGCCACATTTAACATGAAGTTGAATTAAGTACTTGAATAATAAAGTTTTGATCAAGAATTGCGATCCAATTAACCATGTGCTGATATTGCCATAGGCGTAGACATCTCTGAGCAAGTTTGCACAATTTGTAACACATGAAAGAAATATTACTTGTGCAGAGAAGTTGAAGCTTGCAAACAACTTGAGTTTTTGCAACTTGTTATATCCATCCACCATTTTTAGTTTTTACAAGTCCAGCCCAAGCAGCACATAGTAATTAATCAGCTGATGTTACATATTTAACCAGGGAAAGCATTACATCTTCCAGAAATCCTTTACCTGATAAAACAGTAGCTGGCAACAAAATAAGGTTCCTTTTGGATAGAAAAATTGAATTCCTAACATCTGTGCTTGAGCTTGAGTTTGTGCATATATATGTAGGCTTGATAAATGATCTGCCTCTGTACCAGTGTACTCATGCACACACCAATTAAAAAAAAAAGAGGAGACTCAGCTCAACTCCAAATTGAAGGGATCAAACGATTTCTTGGATGTTATTTTGCTATATGTGCGTATGCATTTATTATGTGCACAAATTCTTCGGAGTCATTTCATAACATCATCTACCGAGTCATCAGCCATATTATATGAAACTAAATTCCAAACGGGAATCAACTTACACCAAGCTTACTTTAAGATTGTTGTATTTGCCAATCACAGAGTTAAATCATGAGAAACTTACACAAGCACATCGGAGATGTAATTTGGGAAGTGATGCTAACCATGGCGCATGCAAAATTCAGACTCCTGATTATTAACCACTGTTGAATACTCTGACGAATCACTGCTACAAGAGAGTCTTTGCCGGGAAAAACTGACCAATGGGGACCTCTCTGAATCTCCTCTGGTTCTTACACCTTCCACATTTCCAAAGTTCGTAATGGCAGTATATTCAGAGTCCACACGATTTTCACTTCCATTTTGATTTGTATTGCCATTTGACATCATTTGCATCTCCACGGACCTTGAATCTGAAACTCCACCAACCAGAAGGTCTAAACTCCGACCCTGATTATTCATACTTCGTGAAACTGTTGGCCGAGTCTCATAAATTAATGCTGGAAGTTCCTCATCTCGGCTCTGGACCAACTCCACCAGCAGCTTAAGTGGTCCACCAGGTGCCAAAACAGCGACTAAGTCATGCACTACCTATGCCACCAACAAAGTCCAAGTAGTCCACTCTGGTAACTTAGTAAACCAAGCTGCTACAAATATCCCTATCGCCGCCATATATCCTTGCCTCAGAAGAATGGGTATCCCACCCGAAAACACCAATAGTACACCCACAATGGTAAAATTAAAAAGCATAATAAAGCAAGTAATTAAATCAACAGGAATTGAAAAATGCTGGATCAACGACAAAAAAATTGATCCTCCCATTGAACCTAGGAAACAGCAACACAGTTAAAAGCAAGAGAAAAGTAATGCTGAAAAGTAACCACCAGAAGGACTAACAAAATACAACTAAGAGAGAGAAATTAAAAGCAACAGAAAAGTCAAAATTCACAAAAAAAAAAAAGAAGGAAGGAACAGCATACTCACAATAGCAACAAATTAAAAAGCAACAGACAGCAGATATACAATTGCGGCAATAAGCATTTGAAAACTTGAATTACCAAAGAATGATCAAACCTGTATATTACCCTTCGATGAGAAAACAGAGCAACTATAACCCTCCATTGGAGAAAGCAATAGAAACCACATAACTAAGTTCATTGACATATACACTATGATGCTCAACAGGAATTAAGAAAAAAATGCCAATCACTCTGCTTAAACAAGTCATAAAACGATAGAACGTTCACGTTTGGGGTTGGAGGTAATGTCTTTCTGGAGAAAACTACAGTCACTGAACTTCGAATTAGGGAATGCAGTAAGAAAAAAATCTGAATCTTTAACTTCCCCAAACACCTAACCTCATGACCATGTAAAAGCCCACCTCACTAAAATTTTAAAAATCAATACAAAACCATGCACATGAACAGCATGGGCACCAGAAGCAGGCAAATCAAATAATCAATCATGGCTAAAAAGTCAAGAAAGTCAAAAGACCGACAAAATAAAAATAAAAAGCATGGAATTGAGTTAAAAAAAAACATAAGAAATGCGCCAAAATCCACAAAAACCCAGAACTACAAATGAAAAAAAAAAAATAGAGCAACTGGACATTAGCTGAAAAGGGGTTCGATGGGGAGAGGCAATAGACAATGAGAACGACAAGCATACATATTGAGACTGGGGCCAAAACATCAATTATCTCTACCCCTATGAATTCCAAAATGCTCGATTCCATTAAACTCGGTTTTGGAATGTTGTCGAGCAATTGGTGGTTGATTTGGGAGGCACTAAGGCATCTCTAGCCGACTTGGGGATGAAGGTTCGGAACTATAGAGATTGGCAATTTGGATCCAATTTTTTTGTAATTTTATTCTCTGCCCTCTGAATTTTTTATAACGAAACGAAGCTGGAAGCTAAATGCATCTTCCACTCCGTTAAAGTAAAAATATATCAGTCATTTAAAGTAAAAATATATATTTCTTTATTTAAATAATTATATACTTATCTAATTAATTAAAATTAAAAAATATAATAAAATATAAGAGATTTTCATCCTAATATGGTTAGAAAATAGAGGTCTAAAAATTTTCTCTGACGAAAAACGGGACAATATATCTAGGTTGGTGACAAGAATAGAAAGTTTCGCTCCTTTATCATTCCTACATGAGAGTGAGAATTTTTTTTTTAATACACTCCATTTTCTTCTCTAAACTCTTTTATCTCCTCTCCTTTTACAGTTTCACTCTTTTCTTCTTTACACTTCTTCTTGGATGAAAAGTGAATGTAAAAAATTAATTGTATTCTTTAATTCTTTTTTTTTTATAATAAGAAAGATAAATAATAGAAAAAATTACTATTTATTTATGAAATTTGATTTATTATATTAGTATATTTAAAATTCAAAAATTATACTATCAGTTCTCTTTATATTTTCATATATCATTCCGTTAAATTTTAATTAGAAAAACATTATATTTTGATATAATGATAAAAAAATTATAATTTATTCTTTAAAATTTGATCAACATCTCAGCATAAGAGAGTATTTTTTTAACTAATGTTAATGCTTTAAAAATTGACAAAATGATTACATAATTTCACAAACTAAAATATAGGGGTTGAAATAGTAATCTTATCTAAATAATAATATAAAATGTCATTTTACTCTAAGCAATAGTGAGCTTAGAGTGATTAACCAATTAATGCTTAATTTTTTAACTTAAATTTTAAATTTTTAACTACAATTCATTATTGGCCAAAAATACAAAATTAGCTTTTACACTTAAAAGAACGAGTTACACTTTAAACTATTATTCTGTACAATTAAATTCTTTAAATTTCAATTCAATTAAATTCCTTAAATTTCAATTCAGTATAATTGATTCCTTTAACTTTATCTCCGTTAGCGAATTTCGTTAAGTTAACTAACATGTTGGCCAATAAGATGATAATACGTGACATTTTTTCAAATTTTTTTCTAAAAACTAAAAATAAAATTAATTTTCTTTTCTAATTTTTTTCATGCAAAGAATTATTTTAATCCCTAACATTCTCCCTAATCCCTAATCAATTCCAAAATTGCAAAAGCTTCCTTCTTCCATCAAATTCGAAACAGTCATTAATGACCCACTCGAGCAATCATCACCTCCACCATTTTGAAGAGAGAAGTAACCGAATCAAGCATGAAGATTGTGAACTGATTCTTGGAGGAGTAGGTTTTCCATACAACTTTTTTTTTTCTTTTTTCTTCTTTCATTTATAAATTTTGCGGTTTTATAAAAAATTGCAAAAACATTAAGCAAGGTAACCATTTTTCAGCAATAGGACACCTTTGGCTTAGGCTGACACAAATTGCCTAAAGGTGAGGATTTGATTTTCATTTTTAAATTTTTGCTGGGTTTTGAGTTTAAAGACTATATATATATATATATATATATAGAGAGAGAGAGAGAGAGAGAGAGAGAGAGAGAAGAAGCCGAAAATTTTGAATTTGACTGTATATCCATACCATACTCGTAGATATGAAGCTTCATGTTATGCAGCATGCATTTAAATCCATAAGCTCATCACACATACCAGCAGAACCATTATCAGGTTAAATTACTCACAGAAATGAAGAGCTTTAATAAATGAAGAACATGAATCCTCACAATAAAAAATTTCATAACATAATTGAACACTTTATTAAAACATAAGAAAGTGCTCAAAGAGAAGAAAAAAAATCATCAAACAAGAGGAAAGTGCGCACTGTATCCCACTGCAAGTCATACAAACAAATGTTCAGAAATTAGTACAAACATATACAAACAAGCACTACAAAGTTAGTTTTAAAGCATAAACAATCCAGCAAGCCAAATGAAAAAAGTAAAAATAAATTATTGATATCTCTAAAGCGAAAATGAAAATTTTCTTTCTTTTTGAATTGTGTTGTGCTAATTCAGCCAGATATTTTAGCAATCAGGAGTATCAACAGCATAAGACAATGGACTAAAAAGACATAAATAAACCTCAAATCTCTAATTTCCTTTGCACTTTGCTAGCAACTGAACAAAGTCCAACTAAAATTTGAGTAGAACTTTAACCAAATCTTCAGCAAATAACCTACCCACTGTAATTACAACTAAATAAACCAATACCATGGGAAATACTTTGCTCTAAAATCTTACACTATGCACAAGCAAGGACTTGCGTTTCTACTCTAAACTGATCAAACCCAAAACTTGAAAAAAAAAAAAAACTGCTAGTGTGGAATTATTATATTTTGGGATTTTAAAAGGGAAAAATACTGTTTGTCATTTAGTTTGTCAAAAGCGTTTTTGAAGCAAAAAATTTTATTTTTAAGTTTTTTGAGTTTTGAAAACTGTTTTTGGATAGAAGTTAGGTAAATAGATACTTTTGTCAGAAGCAGGTTTGGAAAATCAGTTTACAAAAAAATAAAAAAATCAGTCAATTAAATCAAAAAAATTATAAACATATTTTTTGAACAACTAACAGCAATTTCAAACACATTCTTGTGATCGAAAGGATGTTTTGTTACAAAGGATAATCTCAAGACAAAAATTATGATAAAGGATAACATTTGCTTTACACACATATATATATATAATTTGTTTAAGCTCACTTCTTAATTATTGTTAATATTATTATTATTTGTGCCTATGTATTATTTTATTTTAATGTTTTAAAATCTTGTAATTTACTAACATGTTAAGAGTTATCATTTTTATAATTGTTATGTTTATTAATTATTTAGTTAGAGAAAAAAAGGGAAAATGCTTGAATTTTTTTCACTTATAAAATATGTAAAATTAAATAGACAATTTTAATAAATTGTATCCAATAAAGGGTATTTTCAAATATAGTTGGACACTGTTTGGTAACAACAAACTAAATTATAATTTATTTTGATTATAAAAATAATATAATTTAACCAAAAATTTGTGTTTGATAAAATATTTTATTTGGAAAAAAAATCTAAATTATAATTTATTTTGATTATAAAAATAATATAATTTAACCAATAATTTGTGTTTGATAAAATAGTTTATTTGGAAAAAAAACCTAAATTATAATTCCAAAATAAAAAATTATAAGAAATAGTTTTTTAATTATAAAATTATTTAATATTTACATAATAATAATAATAATAAAATAATAATAGTTATATGATAATAGGCATATTTATTATACTGAAATGAAATATTTAACATAAATTTTATGTTATTTAATATGTATATATTATATAATTCATTTATATTATATATTTAAATAGATTTTATATAATTTTTTAAATAATATAAATATATTATTTTATATTTTTTAATTAATTTTATTACATTTTTTTAATTAGCCGAAATTTTCAATTATTAACTTATCAGCAACAGTCAGGTTTTAGATAACCTTATATTTTACTATTTTTTACCCCTTTCACATTTCAAATTCTAGAAATTTCTTATTTCTACTAAAATATTCTTTTAAAAAAAGGAAAACAATGATCATCGTCCGATTCGTAGACCCAAAGTTCATCATGATGGTCCAGAAAAAACGACATCCTATTTGGTTAGCCCATCTTCTTTGAACCTCACTGGCATTCAATTTCACCACTCTTATCCCTCTCTTCAACTCTTCCTACGTGCTTCAATGGCCACTGTACTCAGAACGCCGCCGTTGAGGGCGCCACTCCCGCCGCGTCGGATTAACACTGCTACCGCCAACAATCTCTCTTTAAAATCGCTGAACCAAATTTGTCTCCCATTTAGACGCATAAGCATTAGTGCCAAAATTTCCCGTTCTGGTTCTTTCCATTTCGCGACCAGATTGCCCCCCCGGTTCGTTAAGTTCGTTCCTTTCGCTTCTCAAGGTGAAACCGAAACTGCTGAGACCGAAGAGGCAATTGAGGAACCCGAAATACAGGTATTTTTCCTGACACTTGTATTTATGTATTTTGCAGATCATTTAGGGCTATCTGAGTTTTTTTTTCTTTAGATTTTTTAGTTTCTCAGAAATTAGTCTTCTTTTGGTTTATCTGTTTATGTGTAGCTTTGATTTTGTAACAATTTGGCTGAGATATAAGGATTGAATTCGGAATTGTAATGATTCATTGGTTGGTTGAGTGTAAGATGCTAAAACTTTAACTAAAAACAGTGAGCTGAACTTCATAAACATTGGGACTTAAACGAGATAGAAGTACAAGAGTAGGATTGTTTCATTCAAGCTATGGCTTTGAAATATTAGATAGTGATTACATTGCTTATTGTGTAAACTGTGCTGAAGGTGATGTTTACATTGGGCTTCAATGATAAGCAACATAGTAATGTGATTATTGTGATTGTTATAAAAAATTTAATCTGTTGGGTTAAATTTTATTGTATCTTGAACGAGTGAAGTGGAGTAGCTATCGTTCATGGGTCTGTCTGGCCTCACACTTTGAGGTGTTGTGAAGAAAAGAATATATTGATTAAAAGAATTAAAATTCCTCTTTGACGTAAAATTCTTCTTTAAGGTAGATTTTATATGTTTTGGTCATAATGTTGCCAAATAGACACTATAAGGGATATGTCTCGTCTGTTTGTCTCAGAACTAACATTTTCATATTTGCTATCTTCCAATGATTTTATGAACAAAATACATTTTCTCAAATCTCTATTGAGTAGATGACAGTATTAGATCATAACATTTTGTGATGTCTCAAGAATATGCATTCTGCAATCAATGTCTAGAATATTTTATATAATTTGTGCTCAATGGGGTGCCGTTTTTTTTCCTGTTGTATTAGGGTGATATGATGGGATTGGGGCAGTGCAAATCTTTTGCATATATTATTGGGAGTAATTTGATGTACTTCTTAGGCAGATCTCTGTCACCTATGATAGATTTTTTACTGAAATTGATATTTTTTTCCGCCTTTTTCTCCTCTCTAGGATTCATTCTAGGTACGGAAGGGCACCACATGATCCTATTTTTATTGTATGCATGCCAGGTCAGGAAACTGCTAACAGTTTCTTAAAGTGCACTATAATATTTTTAAGGATGTTATAGAGACTTCTTTCATGTGATAGTGTGATAAACCTCAACAATCATGCAATTCAATGATATAATATTGACTGTATGAATAAATTTTGATATTCTGGAATGAGACATAAGATACTGAGTAGGCGTTGTTGAAGAATGCAAGTGTATATTTCTCTGGAATCTGGATAGAAGAAAAATGCTCAAAAGATCATGCAGATGGCCCCTGTCAAGTTGGAATATTGTGAAGGCCAAGTTAGTCTGATATTTACTCATAGTAGCTTTTCACTCTGATAACTTTTTGGCTCATGTAATATTTCTGTAGATATCTTAATGTTTAGGCATATGCATCATATATAGAAGATGTTTGATAGATTTTATGCCTACTGTATTTTGAACTTTCGAATGTCATTCATCCATTCATTGGCATTAATCATTCCTTTTCTCTGTCATTTAGTAAGAAGATTCAGTTTTTTTTTAATGTGATTGGTTGTTTAATTTGATCCTTTGCATCAGGTTTGAGGTTTAATTATCAATATTAGAGCAAGACTGCTTTGATAAATTCTATTACATGTATTCTGATTCAATGCTGATTATAAGAGATGGTATATTGCTTTGAGTTGTTGTGCTGATAACTTTTTGTAACAGGACTCTTCAGATGGTGCTGTTCAGATGGAAGATAGTGTTAGTGAGGCAGAAAAGAGTCCCAGTAGTGAAGTTGTTGATGCAGAGGAAACACCTTCTTCAATCATCACAGCTTCACTCCAGTCATATAAAGAAGCTGTGGCAAACAATGATGAATCTAGAATTGCTGAGATAGAATCTTTTCTAAAATCTCTTGAAGATGGGAAAATAGAACTTGAAAGGAAGGTAACTAGTTTGACTGAAGAACTGTCAGCAGAGAGGGATCGGGTTCTCAGGATCAGTGCAGATTTCGACAATTTCCGGAAGAGAACTGAGAGGGAAAGGCTTTCATTGGTAACAAATGCACAGGGGGAAGTTGTGGAGAATTTTTTGTCTGTTCTGGATAATTTTGAGAGAGCTAAATCTCAGATTAAATTGGAGACTGAAGGAGAAGAGAAGATCAATAATAGCTATCAGAGCATATACAAGCAATTTGTAGAAATTCTAGGTTCAATTGGTGTTGTCCCTGTGAAGACGGTAGGGAGTCCATTCGATCCATTGGTGAGTTGCTCAACTTTGACCGTTAGATTATCTTCATAATAGCTACTGTTAAAAAGAAATTGATATTATGGTTTCACGTTGCACTTTTTCTTTTGGTTTTAAACAGTGTTTTTCCTTTTATTTACTGTTTTTTTGTAAAATAAGAAATTATTTTCTAAGAGAATATGTTATGCACTTCATTGAAGATGTAAGAAAAGCTAAAGTTTCACTTACGTTAACCCAAAGATGAAAAGGAATCTCTCTGTGTCTCTGTCTCTGTCTCTCTCTCTCAATATATATATATATATATTGATATTTTTGGACTATGACCCTCTAATGATCAAAGAATTCCGGTGATTAATGAAACACCTGTGCAAAATCGTTGTCCTATTTTATTAATTAGCAAAATGACTGGTCGCATTGATCATTGATTTAATGCAGGGGAAGTCCCGAGTTGGCTCGAAACTTAGGCAAGTACTTGATGATATTTTTCAAACGTTTGATCAAGTTTGTTCAGGTTTTATGAAGAAATGGATACGCTTTTAACTCAAACCAAGTCTTTGATTGATTCGAGCCAACTTGGTGAGTTACATATGTAACAGTGTGTAATACAACTAACAAAGGGTTTATGCATTTGACATGAAAATATCTAATTCGAACTTTCAAAGAGG
Organism: Triadica sebifera; assembly: GCA_023653625.1. Lineage (NCBI taxonomy): Eukaryota > Viridiplantae > Streptophyta > Magnoliopsida > Malpighiales > Euphorbiaceae > Triadica > Triadica sebifera. Next base: position 31,370,152 of record CM042897.1, on the reverse strand, counting down.
TAGACAATGGTAAAGTGGAAATGCTTTTTTGTTTGCATAGTATAAACTTGGGTTTCATGAAAGTCAGTGCATCTCTGGCAGTAATCTCTTTGTTTTTTTTCCTGTGGCAGTTGCATGAAGCGATTATGCGAGAAGATTCAACAGAATTTGAAGAAGGTATCATTCTGGAGGAGTTTCGCAAAGGGTTCAAACTTGGAGACAGGCTCTTGCGGCCATCAATGGTGAAAGTATCAGCTGGTCCAGGCCCTTCAAAGCCTGAACAAGCAGAGTCATCAGGAGAAGCTGAGACTGCTAATGAAACGAGTGACCAGGGGGGAGGTGCGGACGCAGAGTCTGCTTGAGAGACAAGATGCTGAGCCTTGTCTGAAGTTTTGTAAAAGCAAAACAATATTATTATTGTGATATCAAGAGGACATTCAATGGTCTTTGGTGACATGTGATTGCTGCAGATGAAATATTACTTCTCATTTTTGTTTTGATGTAATCATTTAATAGAGGATTAATATCGGCCGAAGGAACTTTCATTTTAACATCAGCGTCACTTTTCTTTTTTTTTTTTTACAAAAAAAAACAAATAAAAGCTAACTAAAAAAATTCATGAACAGTGTTATTAGCAACTGCAATAGCAATGAATGGAGTATGTGAAACGTACTTATATTTTATATAAGATACCTCAATTTTAATAAGTGATTAAAATTTATTATATTAAATTTCTGAATTTTTGTAATCCGTAATATTAAGTCTCTAATAATATTGAATGGTTAACTATATATGCCCTTGTCAATTCTACGATGCGTTTAGGTTCATATTAAATTATGAATTCATTCTTCCTATGTCCTTATTTTTTTATACATATTTTGAAAAGTAATTTTTTTATTATTTAAATAAATGACATACAACACATAATGACTGAGAGCGAACGATCAGGGGTGAACTGCGGGCTTCGAATTCACTTATGCTTTAGTTACTGTTGGTCCATTGTTTTATTTGATTTAGCTGGTATATATTAATTGCAAGTCATGTGATTTCATCCATTTAATCGGAGCTTCCTGCCTAATCTTCAGGCCACCGGTCTGTAAAATATAGATTATTTAGCTGATTTGGACACATCTTTCTAATTAGCTGAAAAAATCAACTCCCACACTTCGCAAAACTTCTTCAATCGATTGATCAATCTTTACTAATCGTTAGATATACAAAATCATAGTTTTTCAATATATACTTAATTAATATAGGGATATTTTAAAATATATATATATAAGTAAAATTTAAACTTCTTATTACATATGTGTACAAAATAAAAGTCTATATTTTATAAAATAGGAATATGTTAAGCATATTATATGTGGGTAGAATTAATCCTTAATTTCAAAGAATTATCACATTCATATAAAAAGAAAATTAAGGCAGGATTTCAATTTTCCAAGTTCACTATGAGGTTATTCATTGCAATTCTTGATATGATTTGTTATTGCACAGAGTGTTAAAATTTGATCGAATTGATTGTTTATTTTCGTTTTAATTTTTGTAATAAAATATCCAGCTCAAAATTTTCTTATTTTTTCATAATATTTAAAAATATTTATATTATACAGTAACATATTTTTAATTATAAATTGGACAGTTATTTCAATAACAAGATATTACCTGGCTATGCATTCACTAATTCTGGGTCGGATAGCTAACAACTTGTCTATTAGGAAAATTCCAAATTAGTTTAAATGCACAATCGGTGTTTGAAACCTACATATGGGTTTCGGTATAAAAAAAATTGCACATCTTTAATATATAAACTTATTTTAATTTAAAACGGAATAAATTTTTTATTAAAATTATAAATTTTAATTATATTTTTCTGATATACTCCTTACTTAATTAGAAACATAGGAAATTTAAAAATAATAATTATTTATTGATAAAAAGACATATTAAATTGGGGTGTATAATAAAATTAAGAGTTAAATTATATTTTCAAATAGAAAAATAAATTATATTGGAAATAATAAAAGAAAAAATATATTTAGGAAATGGTGAGACTGAGAGTACATTATTTTGTACCTATCTCTAAATTCTTAAGCAAATACAATTTCTATTTCACATAATTTATTTAATTCGATATATATATATATATATATATATATATATATATATATTATGTAAACAAGAAATTTCATGAACATTGTGATTCAAAAACAATATGGTCTCTATTTCATGTGATAATATAAGAAATTAAGAATATAACTCAATCTTCCTCATTATTTCTTCCAATTTTACTATAACATTTGAATTGTTTATTTCCAAAAGTTAATTTGGCTGGATGGACATGACAAAAATATTGCTTTTTATAAAATATTTATATTCATGAGAATAAATTTACAGTTCAATTCAATTACAGCTTATCATATATCTAACCTAGTTATTTCATTCATCCTATAAAATTAAACTTAATAATAAAAAATATAATTTAATCTGTAATTTTTTTAATATTTTTAATATATTACTGTATTAATTATAGGTATATTAGAAATTTAGTAAATAGTAATTTATATTTGTTGATTTATTAGAAAATTTAATAAAATAATTATTTTTTGAAAAAAAAGGTGAATTTATGTTTTCATGAAACTAAAAAACTATTATTTTGTATGCACGATATATAAGTTATAATTAAATCAATTTAAAAATTTATTTAAAAAGTCAGTTTGGATAAAAAAGAGTTTATTTAAAGTTGTTAATCATTGACTAGATTTTATGTACAAGACATTGCATTTTTTTTTTGGAACAGAAAAATGTTCAAAAAAATTAAATTGAAATAAATTATATTTGAAATAATAAAGGAAAAAATATATTTATGAAATGATGAGACTGAGAGTATATAATTTTGTACTTATCTCTAAATTCTCAAGCAAATACTATTTCGATTTCAATGAAATAGAAAAAAAAAACTTATATTTTGTATAACCCTTAATTTTAAAATTAACATAATTTCTTTAATTCGATATATATATATATTAAACAAGAAATTTCATGGACATTATGATTCAAAGACAATATTGTCCATTTTCATGCGATAATACAAGAAATTAAGAATATAACTCTATCTTCCTCATTATCTCTTCCAAATTTACTAACACTTGAATTGGTTATTTCCTTTTATGAAATATTTATATGCATGAGAATAAATTAACAATTCAATTCAATTACAGCTTATCATGTATGTAACCTAGTTATTGCATTAATCCCATAAAATTAGACTTAATAATAAAAAAAATTAGTTAATATAATTAAATCTGTAAATTTTTTAATATTTTTAATATATTATTGTATTAATTATAGGTACATTAGACAATTATTAAATAGTAATTTATATTGGTTGATTTCTCGGAAAAATTAATAAAATAATTATTTTTTGAAAAAAAAGGTCAATTTATCTTTTCATGAAACTAAAAAACTATTATTTTGTATGCACGATATATAAGTTATAATTAAATCAATTTAAAAAGTCAGTTTGGATTTTAAAAAAAAATTATTTAAAGTTGTTAGTCATTGACAAGATTTTATGTACAAAACACGCCTTTTTTTTTTTTGGAACAGAAAAATGTGCAAAGACGCCATATCTCATTTTATTAATCAATTCTTGTCATGATTGATCTTTCTCTTTCGCAGTAGTAAGCAAAAAAAAAAAATTATTTTAAATTATTATGCGATGTGATAATTTTTTTCAACTTACGAACTATAATAAATAATATTTTATAAATTTTAATTGATCATAAAAATTAAGAATTAAATTTAATCGAGTTACTTGAAAAGGTTACATTTCAAAAAAAAATATTAATAAAAATATTTATATCATCATCAGTGGTTAAAGTTCGCGAGATTTCAAATTTAAATCTTTCATTGTACTTTTTGAAAAAAAAAAAATCAAATGCTCATCTACTTAACTAATTGAGGCATAGCATTGACACTACAAGAAAAATATATTTTAGCGACGAACAAATCCGTCACTAAATTTAAGAATTCTGTCGCTAAATTATATTAGTGACAGAATTGCGACAGATGTAATCCGTCTCTGAAAAGCTTCTCGCAAGTCCAATAGCGACGAATTGTAATTCTGTTGCTAAATTTAGCGATGGAATAATGACGAAAATATCTGTCACTGAAGTATATTTGCAGGAATTGTAATGACGACAAAATCAATGAGGGATTTTGCGACGGAAAATCTGTCGCTACATAGCGACGGATATAAATATGTCGCTACATTGCGACAGATTTATATCCGTAGCTACATAGCGACAAATATAAATCCGTCGCTATATAGCTACGGACGTTGTCCGTCGCTATGTAGCTACGGACGTTGTCCGTCGCTATGTAGCTACGGACGTTGTCCGTCGCTATGTAGCTACGGACGTTGTCCGTCGCTATGTAGCTACGGCCGTTGTCCGTCGCTATGTAGTTACGTAATTTTTCCGTCGCTAAATTTTGTAGTGCATTTACTCCATTTAATTTGTAACTAATTTTCAATCGTCGCTAATTGTGACAATCAGTTAGTGAGGACCGCATTCCGTCGCAGATCCATTTTTTATATATTAAATTTTTTTTAATTTAATTATTTTTGTAATTTTAAAATTCAATTAAATGAAAAATAAATATTTTTTTAATAGGATTCATTTAATAAATATTAAAATTTTTTAGTCTAACATAAAAAATATTCAATAATTGAAAATACTACAATATTGTTAATATATAGTCCTACATCCTGTCAGATTGTGGTGGATCGCTATGTGGAGTTGATGAAATGTGGGTAGAATTAGTCATCTCTGCTATCAGCTGTCGCATCTCTGCACGCATCTCGTCTCGAAGCTCAAGTCGAAGTTCTTCGCGCATCTGTTCTCGCATTTGTTGTTTTTGTGACTCCAACATAGTCTGAACCTCCTACTGCATATCTTGCATAATACTAGCACGCAGCTGCTCTGTATCAATATCTCGTGATGTGGCAGTGGAGTGAAAAGAAGAGGTACCGGTATAGAAATCTGTTGCCTTTGTGCCCATTCCATATACGCACCGTTTTTTCTGGCCACCAGCAGCCTCTAAAAATAACTGCCTCAAATCTGGTTCACATGGCTCGTTAGATCCCTCAATTGGTTGAGAAGTAGTCTCTCTAAGGGCTTGTACTCGATCCTTCAATATAAATTTTAAGAAGAAAAAATATAAATTCCATGAGATTAATAGAAAAATAAGCAAATAAAATTTTAAATATGCACAATTAATGAGTTTGGTAAATACATACTGCAACAATTTTAGACCGCTGGTCTACATACTCAATTCCTGATGAAGTCTTTTTGGTGTGTGTTGCCTCAAAGAGTTCTATAGGATTTGGTTCACGTCCTAACTCTTTTGCTTGATCATAAGAATAAAATAAAAATAAAAACACATTAACTACAAAATTACAACCATAAATATATAAATATTACAACCATTGGTATTGCAAATAAAAACAAAGACATTAACAAACATTTTACAATCTAAATATATAAATGAATAACAAATTCAAATTAAGTTATCATTCTCAATATACCATCCTCATGCTACGCTCAACCATAGATATAGAACCCCCTGTATGTCGTGAGGGACCTGAACCTAAGCCGCCCGTCTCAGTAAGTCTGTTTTTAGAGGCAATGATAGATTTTTTCTTGAACTCAGGAGTGGACCATTCTTTCTGCCAACTATTCCAAACTTGCTCTGGAACACGTGGTGGTTTACTGCCAGAAGATCTCCACTTGCTCAAAGTGTCACTATAACGTGTAGCAGCCTGTTGTAACCATCTACGCTTGACTACCATCTCAAGTTCTGGATCCCAAGTAAATTCTTTCTAAAATAGAAATAAAAAAACAACATATAAGACAAATTTTTGTCTTGCAACATTCAATTAACTTTAATATTTAATATCAAAATAAAATTTTGGCAGAGTTTCGTCTATAATATAAGTAACCTGAACTGAAGTACAATGTCTCTAGCAACCAATTAAGCACAAAAGACATTAAATATTCAAGTTCAAACTGAAAATTTGACAGAGTTTCGTCTATAACACAAGTAACCTGGCCTAAATTATGTGGCCTCTAACAACCAATCAAGCACAAGAGAGATTAAATATTCAATTTCAAACAGAAATTTTGGCAGAGTTTTGCCTATATCATAAGTAACTTCACCTGAAGTACAAAGTCTCTAACAACCAATCAATCACAAAAAATACATTTTTAACAAAGTCATTCACCTCGTCACATTTTTTACTTAAATAATTGGATTTTACCTGAAACTCAAGCCAATAAAAGTCTCTGACATCGTCAGGCACAGTCTTCCATACATGTCCTCTATCACTCAAACGGAGTAAAAAACTACGGGTGATAGCTACAGAAACTACATGAGACTGAAGAAAACTCCCACTATGCAAAAAGCACAAACAAACAATACATCAAAAACAGACTACATGCATGAATGAAAAGATTAAGAGAAATAATAATAGTAATATTACCTTATAGGATCGAGATTAAGTTGTCGTCTACCATTGGTTGACTCAGCGACTAATGCTTCAGATTGTAAATGTAAGGCTGAAGCAGCTAGAGGAGATGATGTAGTAGGTTGTGATATGGGAGATGCTGATGTTGAACCTCCTAAGATGGACATAGTTGCTGATGGATGAGCTGATGATAATGGTTGTGGTTGTGGTGGTGGTGTTGATTGTTGTGGTTGTGCCAATGACTGTAGCAATGACTGTGATGGTGTCGATGAATGTGGCGATGATTGTGATGGTGTAGATGATTTGTGGTGATGGCGGTACACGAAGTGGTGGAACTGGTGGTCGATTTGAGAAATTACTCTTTTCTGTCGATCTCTCTCCTCGTTTTGTAGGTCCTCTGCCTCTACCATGTAATATATCTTCAGATGATGTGCGACCCATCTGCATATTAGTCACTCGATAACAGTAAACAATATCAAAAGCAACAATGAACACAAATATCAATTGCTACTTAAAAAGAATAATAATAATAAAAGCAATACATATGTAACAATTTACAAACATATATCTAGGGATTAAATATTTGTGAATAGTACATAATACCAAAAAGAAAAGAACATATTTGGTTTAGCCATTACATCTAATCACTATCATGATTGTTATAATCCCACTCATCCACATCAGTTTCTTCGTCATCATCATGTGATTCAATTTCAAGATCAAGCTATTCTTCTTCTTCATTATCATCTTCGATATCAATAAATGCACCTGTTGAACCAACTAAATTATCACTTTCATCATTTTCAATATCTATATAATGAATATCAATGTCATCTTCTTGTAAGACTGTTGATACATTGGAAAGTTGACTACTTGATGTTGCTTGTGGAATTTCAAATTTAGTCATAGCTTTAATTTTGCAAACAGTCAACCACTCACTTTTTTCACGTTTGATAGTTGGATATGTGATAAAATTCACCTGACAAGCTTGAACCGCCATAACAAATGGCTCGTACTTGTTAAATCTACGTTTTTGATTCACTTCGACCAACTTATAATGTGGATGCACTTTTGTACCCAAATTTGGCGTTGGATCAAACCACTCACACTTGAATAACACAGTTCTCTTAATTGGTAATGCAGGATACTCCAACTGAACAACTTCAATCAAACGACCATAATAGTCACATTCATTTGTACTATAATTTGAGCCTTTTATGCATACACCACTAGTTCATTGTAGATTTACCAGATCCATGCACTTCAGTGTGAAATTTGTATCCATTCACATAATAGCCCGAGTAAGACATAATTTTAGGTAATGGACCTTTTGCTAAGTCCTTTATGAACTGATTGGATATTTTGCTTAATGGATTGTGTGCCTAAAACAAATGTCATCAATTGTATAAGCTAACATTAAAGTATAATTCTTGTTAATTGTCAATAAAAAAAATGTTTGAAAGAAAATCAGTACTCACATGTTTATTAAACCAAATTGGGAATTCTTTTTCAAGTTTAGCATCAATTTCTTAAGTAGAAATGTTCACTAGAATTTGCTTCAGCTCCTCAATATAAATTCTTCAAGGTACAACAAAAAAAATAATAATAATTAAATTTTATTATTTACCCAATGCTCAAATGAAAAGGTTAAAATTTATTAGCAGTTTATGACTTACTTAATAAAAGGTGCAACTTCAGTGCAATTTAGAAGAATGTATGATTGTGCAGCAGCATATTCTTCCTCTGTCAAAAATCGAGATTTACTCTTTCCAAAGGCTCGGCCTGATTGTGTGAATATGGATAAGTTGCCTTCATGTTCTTGTACCCTATATTGACCACCATCATCATTGCGTGACACTTTTCGGTGCCTTGTATTCACATGATCCTCAAAATAGTAAGAACAAAACAATGAAGTTTCTTCCACCAAATAAGCATTAGATATTGAACCTTCAACTCTAGCTTTATTTCGGACATTGTTTTTCAATCGTCGAAGATACCTAAGATATTAAATATACAAGTATGGTAAATCTAACAGAAATAATAATGATATGCATTATTATTAAGTTCTTTTATATTACCTCTCGAAAGGATACATCCATCGATATTGCACTGGACCTGCTATTCTTGCTTCATATGGTAAGTGCACCGGTAGATGTTCCATTGAATCAAATAAGCTTGGAGGGAATATACGCTCAAGCTTACAGAAAATAATAGGAATCTCTTCTTCAATCCGGGCCATGTCATCATTGGTTATAACAGCAGATGTTAAATCCTTAAAGAACAAGCTTAATTCTGTTAATGCTTTCCAAACATTGTTTGGAAGTAGTTCATGAAATGCAATAGGTATTAAACGCTGCATAAACACATGACAATCATGGCTTTTCATCCCAAACAACTTAAGTTTTCTCATATCAACACATCTAGCCATATTTGACACATAACCATCGCGAAATCTCAAATTTTTTAGCCATTCACACACGACTGATTTTGATTGATTATCTAGTGTGTAACAAGCTTTAGGATATTTTCCCCTTACAGAATCTCGTTCCAATTCCGGCCGACGACAGTATGCATTCAACTCCTTTCGAGATTTGTATGTATCTTTTGTTTTCCCAACAACATTCATTACAGTGTTAAAAATATTGTCAAATACATTTTTCTCAATATGCATTACATCTAAGTTATGTCAAATGAGAAGGGTACTCCAATAAGGCAAATCCCAAAAGATACTTCTCTTCCTCCAACCACATTGCTTGCAAATAAGGCCATTAGTTCTCTCGACATCTTGTTCTGTTACCTTTTTCAAACCCAACTGATCAATTTCAAATAATATTTCACTTCCAGATCTATTATGGGGTGCTTTTTTAGTCACTATCTTATTCTTCATGAATGATGTTTTGTTCCGTCGGAATGGATGGTCTTCAGGTAAGAATTTACGGTGGTTGTCAAACCACGACTGTTTTCTGCTCTCTGAAAGAGTAAAAGCATCAGTATGATTCATACAATAAGGACAAGCTAACCTTCCAGCAGTACTCCACCCAGATAGCATCGCATATGCAGGAAAGTCACTAATTGTCCACATAAGAGCAGCATGCATTTGAAAATTTTGTTTTATCGAAATATCATAAGTCTGCACACCATCGAGCCATAGATGATTAAGTTCTGATATCAATGGTTGTAAGTAAACATCCAACTTATCCTTAGGGTTAGTTGGCCCAGGAATCAATATAGTTAAGAACATGTAAGCGTCCTTCATACACAACCAAGGTGGCAAATTGTATGGAGTCATAATGACTGGCCAAGAAGAATATTGTTGTCCAGATTGTCCAAATGGTTGAAAACTATCAGTGGAAAGACCTAAACGAACATTTCGAGTCTCTGATGCGAATTCTGGATGGGTATCATTAAAATGTTGCCATGCAGGGGAATCAGATGGGTGAATCATAACCCCATCTTCAATTTCATGCTCAGCATGCCACCTCATATTTGCTGCTGTGACATTGGATGCAAACAATCTTTGCAATCTAGGAGTGAGGGGAAAGTAAAACATCTTTTTTTCAGGAGTAACCGTTTTGCTACCATGACGTTGCCTTTTGTATCGAGGATGACCATAAAACTTACAACTAGTCAAAATATTATCTTCACTCCAGTATATCATGCATCCATTTTTACAACAGTCAATTTTTTCAACCGGAAGACCCATTCCTTGTACTAACTGCTTTGTTCTGAAGAAGTTTTCAGGAATCAGACTTCCTTCAGGAGTAATCTCTTTCATTAATCGAACCATGTCATCAAAATTATGTTCAGACATATGGTGTTCTGACTTCATGTGCATTAATTGAGCAACAAATGATAACTGTGAATGACTTCTACATCCAGGGTACAAGTCCTCATCTGCAGCCCTAAGCATATCATAAAACTTTTGGGAATTTGGATTCGATGTTTCTTCCATTTAAGTTTCATTGAATGCTTGACCAACAACATCCATAACCATGGAATGGTACCGACTGGATGATTCTGCATAATCAAATGCAGTAGAACCTTCACTCATATAATTGACATTGTTATTCAAGTTACTTCTAACTGCTTGTTCCCCGTGCAAAGTCCAAAAATAATAATCCGGTACAAAACCGTTTCTATACAAATGCAACTTAACTGTATCCACGTGATGAAACATGCGATTCTGACACTTGCGATGATAACATGGACACCTTATCCTATCATTGTCCATCATTTTCGGGTGACTGCATGCAAATTCTATGAATTTTCTAATACCAGTCATGAACTCTGGGTTCAAAAGTCCATCTTTCAACCGTTTATACATCCATTGACAATCTGGTCTCATTTTTTATTACCTCTATTAAATCAAGGAAAACATTAAAATTAATTTGAAGTATGAAATTGTAATTGATAAATCATAATGAAATAAAACTTAGCTATTCTTTCAAGTGAACGATAATTTCATGAATGTACTAATATTATGTAAGTACATATTAGCTCGTAACACATACGAAACTATTATTTAACATTCTAAGGTCCTAATTAGAATTTATATAATTGGTATTGATCGTAAACTAGTCAATCTAAAATCTCATATATACTGTCATTTATCACTTATCATAATTAAATATATAATTTTAATAATTGGTCAGTGTATTGTATAATAAAACCATAATTTCATAAAATATGCAGCTGAGCAATTTGAATAAAATTATATTAATAAATTTTAACTATAAATTTTTTTTTATGAATTTCAATTGAAATTATTCTTAAAAAGATAATAAAATAACAAAAACAAAACAAATTACAATTACAGAACAAAGATCATGTCTCATATAAACTATCAAATTAGCAACATAAAATATGATTTTTTTTTAATTACAGAACAAAAAGCAAAACTACCACTGATAAAAAAATTTCAATGAGTTATCTATAATATGTTCTACCTTTATAATTTAAAATTTTATAATTTTAATCAAACTTAGTAACTAAACTTAGCTATTTTATTAAAGTTAGTAACTAAACTTAACTATTTTATTAAACTTAAATATTTTATAATTTTTTGCCTAAATTATCTATATTATGTTCTAACTTTATATTAAACTTAGTAATTAAACTATTTTATTAAAGTTAGTAACTAAACTTAGCTATTTTATTAAACTTAATTATTTTATAATTTTTTGCTTAAATTATCTATATTATGTTCTAGCTTTTTATTAAACTTAGTAATTAAACTATTTTATTAAATTTATTTTATTAAACTTAGTAAATAAACTTTATAATTTTATAATTTTAATCACACTTAATAGCTAAATAGAAATTTTATTAAACTTAGTAACTAAACTTAGTTTTATTAAACTTAACTATTTTATAATTTTTTGCTTAAATTATGTATATTATGTTCTAGCTTTATATTAAACTTAGTAATTAAACTATTTTATTAAACTTATTTTATTCAACTTAGTAAATAAACTTAGCTATTTTATAATTTTAATCAAACTTAATAGCTAAATAACTATTTTATTTAAATTAGTAACTCAACTTATCTATTTTATTAAATTTAAATATTTTATAATTTTTTACCTAAATTATCTATATTATGTTCTAGCTTTATATTATTTACATAAATATGTATGTAACTTATGCATATAATTAATTAATAATAAGTCATATAATATGTTACAACATATCAAAATTAAATTAATAAAAAAATAAAAAGAAGTAAAATAACAAAATTTGAAAAAAAAAATTTATTAAATTTCCCCAGCAATAGAATTGTTTAAAATCTCTCGTTAACATGTAAGAGATTAACTTTATCTCATCCACACTCTTAAAAATATATTAAATTTTTATTTGATGATTTTTATATACTTGAATTTATACATTTAATAATTTTCAGAAAAATAATTTTTTGAATTAAAATTATAAACACTAATATAACAAGTAATTTGTTATATTTTTTGTGCATAAAAATTCTTAAAAATCATTCATTTTACAAATTTTGGGGGTTGAGAAATTCAATTTTAAATATTAAATGTATCTAAATCTAATTAAATATATGTATTAATTATATATTAAACTTAGAATAGAATAACATTTATAATATATGTATAAACTTAATAATTTTTAATTCAATTCAAAAACTCAAATCTATATAGTTAGGGCATATATAGTTAGGGCAGAAACTATTAGCTAAAAAATTTAATTTAAAGACACAAATATATTATAATTAATAAAATTTCAAATAATGATATAACCAATATAAAGAATAGAATTGGCCATAAAATTTCAAATAATGATATAACCAAAATTTCACCAATTAAAAACAAGTAAAATAAAATAAAATTAAAAATAAAAACAAGTAAAATAACAAAATCTGCAAAAAAAAAAAAAAAAAAAAAAAAGCAGTTACGTACCTTCTTCACTGGGAGTTGACTGGCGCTGGAAGGGAGGGATCAGAGCAAAGGAAGACCGGGGCTGGGATGCTACGCCGGCTGGGATGAGACCGGAGCTCGGAGACACCAGCAGAGGACCGGATCCAGTGGGAGACAGTAGTAGAGAACCAGAGCAGAGGAGAGAGAAGACAGGAGCAGAGGAGAGAGAGGACCGGAGCAGAGGAGAGAGAGAACCGGAGCAGAGGAAGGCACGACTGGAGCAGAGGAAGACCACCGCCGGAGTAGAGGAAGGAGATACCGGAGCTGGAAATTTAGGCAGCAGGGAGAGGGAAAAATGTCGGCTGGGGGGGAAAAAATGAGAAATTTTTTTTGGGTTGCAGGGTTATAACAAACCCAGTCAAAACGACGCCGTTTTTCTTTTCATTTTTAGCGACGAAAGCTTCCGTCGCTATCAATAGCGACGAAAATTGGCCGTCACAATTAATAAAGACGCAAAATTCGCAATTTCAGCGACGGAATTTTCTGTAGCTATTTTTAGCGACAGAATTTCTCTGTCACTATTTTAGCGACGGCAAGTAACTGTCGTCGCTAAAATTAGTGACAAAAAATTCCGTCGCTGAAATTGTGAATTTTTCGTCACTATTAATTGCGACGGCCAATTTTTGTCGCTATTTATACCGACGGCAGAATAGCGACGAAAATTCTATCGTTATTTTTAGTGACGGAATTTTCCGTCGCTAAATTTTTAATTAAATTCAACTAATGATTTAGCGACGGCATTTTCCGTAGCAACCTTTGCGATAGACGTAATTTCGTCGCTATTATGTCGATTTTGCGATGGTTTCTATCCGTCGCTAATTGGCTCTCGCAAATTCGTCTCTAAACCGTCGCAATTTTCTGGCGGCATATTTTCCCGCCATATTAGCTACAACATTTAGTTACGATCAAAATCTGTAGCAAATTTTCCTCGCTAATCTGTCGCTATTTCTGATGCTATTTTTCTCAATTTTTTTTGTTAATTTCACTCGTTGATCCGTCACTGATCCGAAGCTAACTGCTACGGATGTCATTTCATCGCTAAATTTCGTCGCTATTTAATTCTTTTCTTGTAGTGTGAGTGGGTCATTTAATATTGTAGAGGGAAAAAGAGAAGAAAATTAGACAATTTCTATCAGTATAATGTTGGAAAATTCGGTCGCGTCACCACCAATTATTGAAGAAATTTAAGAGGCTGAAAATAGCCACATATGTGATTTTTATGAAATGAAACATAAGAAGCGATATCTCAAAAAGAGAAAAAATAAGAGAGATTAGAAAATTTTATTATTCTCCTAATTTTTAAGATATGGTATAAATGTTTTTTCTTTAAATTTAGAGAGAAATTGTAATCTTTTATTTATTTCATAGTGAAATTATTCTATTTTTACTTGTGATTTTTATTCTAATTTATTTGATATTTTCTACATAAAATCTATATATTTTATTTTATCTTTAATTTTTCTCAAATTATTAATTGAAATTCTGCTATAGTTGGTCCTAATTTTTTTTAACAAACTGTATCAAAGCCTAATTTAGGTATTAATATTTATTTATTGTATGATTTGTGGTTACCACTAATAAGTGGACTCTCAATATTAGAAAATAAATAACATTATTATTTACTTTCGAAAGTTGTTATAGAAGTAATGGTAGAAAAATGTGAAATCAAAAAATTCAATTGTAGTAATTTTTCACTATAGAAATTAAAAATAAATGTTATCTTAAGAAAAAATAATTGTCTAGTGGCTATCAACGAAAGACCGATGAAATTCACAAATAATAATAAATGGAATGAGATTGATAGAAATGTTATTGTAAATTTTCATTTTGTAATAGGAAATGAAGTATTATCAAGTATAAATAAGAAGAAAACAAAAAGGGAGATTTATGATATCAAAATTATATGAGACTAAATCACTTCAAAATTATTTTTTTAAAAAAAATTATATACTATGTGAATGTAAGAATTTATTTTAGTGATAGATCATATCAATGTTTTGAATATTATTTTTTTAACTCACATTATTGGATTATAAAATAGAGAAAAATGAGTGTATTGAACTTCTATTTTAAAGTCTACATGATTTGTATAATCAACTTATCATCAATCTAATAAATAATATTCTTACATATTATATGAACTTTGATGATGTTTGCAGCTGCTATTCTTGAAGAAGAAAATCAATGCATGAACAAAGATAGATTGACAAAACAAGTGGAAGCCCTAATGATGATGAAAAGGAGATCAACAAAATATGACTTAAGTAGAAGCCAAGATCAAGGTAGATCAAATTATAAAAGTAAGAAAAACTTTAAATGCTATCACTATGACAAAAACGATGCCTTAAATATTGTCAGTATTGAAACCATCAAATTAAAATTTCATGATGATATAATACACATCATTCAATAAGTGCACCATATGGAAGGCTTAAAAATAAACTTATTGTTTTAAGTCAATTAGATGACATTGGTTGTAAAATTGAACTTAAAAAAGAAATTGTGAATGTTAACGATTACGAGGACTCTTAACAATCAACAATGAAGCAAAATTTAAATTTGATTATGACAATGATATACGTGTTGTTTGAATCTGAGAAATTTCATCTCATCTTTACAATTTCGCTTTCTTAGACTATCATATTATACTTAAAAGAGTGATTAATCCAGATAAATTGCAAATGTATAAAGTCAGGTTCCAAATGACCCGTGTGGAGACGGTGAATATGTTGACCCTTAGGCTAGGGTGCTGTTTGCTACACTATTATCGGTTGCTGCATAAACATGATGATTCCTTTTTTGCCTTTCTATCTTTATTTCATCATCTAAGCTTGTTAGGCTTACGTGACCCCTCTATAGTCTATACCATTCTATTATTTGTATTATGCGCTATTTTCTAGGATTTTCAAAATCTGTGACTCCATCAGATTCCATTAAGGCAATATTGTTTTACCTCACAGAGCGGTTTATGCATCATCGGCTATGTATAGATACTGTCTTCAGCTACACCCCATAGTATGGCAGAAGAGCTGCAAGATCACCCAGCGTAATTTCTATCTTCTCAAGGATAGAATAAAAGCACAAGTATATGAGTTAGCGTTTTTTCTCTTATGAACTATTTAGATAAATTATAACGGCGATACTATAAATATATGATGAATAACGATTCAATATAATACAAAATTTCTTAATTCAGTTTCCGTTAACCAAATTAATAAAAAACTGACATGTGATTTCCTTAGTTATTTTACACGTATAATTTCTCTGTCATTAAATTTTAACACATAATGGTCCCACTAAAATTTCTTCTCACTTTCTCATATCATTTTCCTTCAATTTCTCTCTAACAAACATAATATAAAAATCATATAAATTAATAAACTGAAAATAACAATAAAATGAATTAAAGATTTGCAATCAAATCGACTGAAAAAAATCACATATATTAATTCTTACAAATACAATTTTATCCCCCTTTCTCTAACTTTCTTACAAACCAAACAAGAAAACCGGAAAAAACACACCTTATTCGTTAATGAATGAGCTCAACTTTCAACTCCCTCCACTGCCGCCGTCAAAGAAAATGAGTTTAACGATTTTGACAGCACCATAGCAAGTCCCACCGCCTTCGTTCATAACTAAAGTTACCTCCACTGCCAACGTAAAAACAAAAAAACAGAATAAATTGCTGGTCCTCACCCAGATCTGGATTATCTAGGTTTTGGGGTTTCTATCCTTTTTGAACGTAAAAGGGATATTTGGGTTTCTCCCATTTTTGAGTTTTGCTAATTTGGAAAAAACTTTTTTATTTTTTGAAAACTGATTTCTCTCCTTTTCATCAAAATTCTAAAAATTAATCTTACAAGATTTTTGTCAAACTAATAATACAAAGTGAGATTATAATTCCTTCAAGATCAAGGGTAGAAGAAGAAATAAAGAAAGAAAAATTCAAAAATCTTTTACAATTGGTTTACCTCCTTCAAAACTTCAAACCGTAGCCTTCACTCTCCTTTTTCTCCATTTTCTTTTCCTTCTTTTCCTTTTTTCTTTGCTCAATTTCAGCTCCTCTTATGCTCTCATTTGGCTAGGAAGCTTGTTCACCATGATTAGCTCTCCCTTGTATCCAATTCTTACTTTAACCATGAGGTACCCACGCCTTTCCCTTTATAATTTCTTTTTGCTTCACTCAAGTTAAACTGCTTTTAATCCTTTGAGATTCACATCCTTAACTCTTTTTTTTTTTTCTCGAAAACTATTTTTTTTTTAAAACCATCCCAACCACTTCACTTCTTTTAAAAACTGATTTTTTTAGAGTATTAATTGAAAGTTCATCCTTCTATGGTATCGGGTTCAGCTAAAAAATGACAAAATGAGTTTTTTTTTTTTTTTTTTTAAAGTTCTCTAGGCATTAATCAGTTTTCTAAAATTATTTCAGAGATTTTGGTATTGAATTTCTGTTTTCGTATTGAATAATATTAATATTGATTCATGAGATGCACTACAAGAAAAGAATTAAATAGCGACGAAATTTAGCGATGGAATGACATCCGTAGCAGTTAGCTTCGGATCAGTGACGGAAATACGAGTAAAATTAACAAAAAAATTTGAGAAAAAATTTAGCGACGGAAACTTCCGTCACTAAAAATAACGATAAATTTTTCGTCGCTATTCTGCCGTCGGTATAAATAGCGACAGAAATTGGCCGTCGCAATTAATAGTGACGGAAAATTCACAATTTCAGCGACGAAATTTTTTGTCACTAATTTTAGCGACGGCAAACTCCGTCGCTAAAAATAGAGACGGTTACTTGCCGTCGCTAAAATAGCGACGGTTACTTGTCGTCGCTAAAAATAGCTACAGAAAATTCCGTCGCTATTATAGCGACGGAATTTGCTGTCGCTAAAAATAGCGACAGAAAATTCCGTCGCTGAAATTGCGAATTTTGCATCATTATTAATTGTGACGGCCAATTTTCGTCGCTATTTATAGCGACGGAAGCTGTCGTCGCTAAAAATGAAAAGAAAAACGGCGTCGTTTTGACTGGGTTTGTTATAATCCTGCAACCCAAAAAAAATTTCTCATTTTTTCCCCCCCAGCCGGCATTTTTCCTTCTCCCTGCTGCCCAAATTTCCAGCTCCGGTATCTCCTTCCTCTGCTCCTGCGGTGGTCTTCCTCTGCTCCGGTCGTGCCTTCCTCTGCTCCGGTCCTCTCTCTCCTCTGCTCCGGTCCTCTCTCTCCTCTGCTCCTGTCTTCTCTCTCCTCTGCTCTGGTTCTCTACTGCTGTCTCCCACTGGATCCGGTCCTCTGCTGCTGTCTCCGAGCTCCGGTTGCATCCCAGCCGGCGTAGCATCCCAGCCCCGGTCTTCCTCTGCTCTGGTCCCTCCCTTCCAGCGCCAGCCAACTCCCAGCGAAGAAGGTACGTAGCTGCTTTTTTTTTTTTTTTTTTTTTTTTTTTTTTTGCAGAATTTGTTATTTTACTTGTTTTTATTTTTAATTTTATTTAATTTTACTTGTTTTTAATTGGTGAAATTTTGGTTATATCATTATTTGAAATTTTATGGCCAATTCTATTCTTTATATTGGTTATATCATTATTTGAAATTTTATTAATTATAATATATTTGTGTCTTTAAATTAAATTTTTTAGCTAATAGTTTCTGCCCTAACTATATAGATTTGAGTTTTTGAATTGAATTAAAAATTATTAAGTTTATACATATATTATAAATGTTATTCTATTCTAAGTTTAATATATAATTAATACATATATTTAATTAGATTTAGATACATTTAATATTTAAAATTGAATTTCTCAACCCCCAAAATTTGTAAAATGAATGATTTTTAAGAATTTTTATGCACAAAAAATATAACAAATTACTTGTTATATTAGTGTTTATAATTTTAATTCAAAAAATTATTTTTCTGAAAATTATTAAATGTATAAATTCAAGTATATAAAAATCATCAAATAAAAATTTAATATATTTTTAAGAGTGTGGATGAGATAAAGTTAATCTCTTACATGTTAACGAGAGATTTTAAACAATTCTATTGCTGGGGAAATTTAATAATTTTTTTTTTCAGATTTTGTTATTTTACTTCTTTTTATTTTTTTATTAATTTAATTTTGATATGTTGTAACATATTATATGACTTATTATTAATTAATTATATGCATAAGTTTAATAAAATAGCTAAGTTTAGTTACTAACTTTAATAAAATAGTTTAATTACTAAGTTTAATATAAAGTTAGAACATAATATAGATAATTTAGGCAAAAAATTATAAAATATTTAAGTTTATACATATATTATAAATGTTATTCTATTCTAAGTTTAATATATAATTAATACATATATTTAATTAGATTTAGATACATTTAATATTTAAAATTGAATTTCTCAACCCCCAAAATTTGTAAAATGAATGATTTTTAAGAATTTTTATGCACAAAAAATATAACAAATTACTTGTTATATTAGTGTTTATAATTTTAATTCAAAAAATTATTTTTCTGAAAATTATTAAATGTATAAATTCAAGTATATAAAAATCATCAAATAAAAATTTAATATATTTTTAAGAGTGTGGATGAGATAAAGTTAATCTCTTACATGTTAACGAGAGATTTTAAACAATTCTATTGCTGGGGAAATTTAATAATTTTTTTTTTTCAGATTTTGTTATTTTACTTCTTTTTATTTTTTTATTAATTTAATTTTGATATGTTGTAACATATTATATGACTTATTATTAATTAATTATATGCATAAGTTTAATAAAATAGCTAAGTTTAGTTACTAACTTTAATAAAATAGTTTAATTACTAAGTTTAATATAAAGTTAGAACATAATATAGATAATTTAGGCAAAAAATTATAAAATATTTAAGTTTAATAAAATAGCTAAGTTTAGTTACTAACTTTAATAAAATAGCTAAGTTTAGTTACTAAGTTTGATTGCATTATGATTTATCAATTACAATTTCATACTTCAAATTAATTTTAATGTTTTCCTTGATTTAATAAAGGTAATAAAAAATGAGACCAGATCGTCAATGGATGTATAAACGGTTGAAAGATGGACTTTTGAACCCAGAGTTCATGACTGATATTAGACAATTCATAGAATTTGCATGCAGTCACCCGGAAATGATGGACAATGATAGGATAAGGTGTCCATGTTATCATCGCAAGTGTCAGAATCGCATGTTTCATCACGTGGATACAGTTAAGTTGCATTTGTATAGAAACGGTTTTGTACCGGATTATTATTTTTGGACTTTGCACGGGGAACAAGCAGTTAGAAGTAACTTGAATACCAATGTCAATTGTATGAGTGAAGGTTCTACTGCATTTGATTATGCAGAATCATCCAGTCGGTACCATTCCATGGTTATGGATGTTGTTGGTCAAGCATTCAATGAAACTTACATGGAAGAAACACCGAATCCGAATTCCCAAAAGTTTTATGATATGCTTAGGGCTGCAGATGAGGACTTGTACCCTGGATGTAGAAGTCATTCACAATTATCATTTGTTGCTCAATTAATGCACATGAAGTCAGAACACCATATGTCTGAACATAATTTTGATGACATGGTTCGATTAATGAAAGAGATTACTCCTGAAGGAAGTCTGGTTCCTGAAAACTTCTACAGAACAAAGCAGTTAGTACAAGGAATGGGTCTTCCGGTTGAAAAAATTGACTGTTGTAAAAATGGATGCATGATATACTGGAGTGAAGATAATATTTTGACTAGTTGTAAGTTTTGTGGTCATCCTCGATACAAAAGGCAACGTCATGGTAGCAAAACGGTTACTCCTGAAAAAAAGATGTTTTACTTTCCCCTCACTCCTAGATTGCAAAGATTGTTTGCATCCAATGTCACAGCAGCAAATATGAGGTGGCATGCTGAGCATGAATTTGAAGATGGGGTTATGATCCACCCATCTGATTCCCCTGCATGGCAACATTTTAATGATACCCATCCAGAATTCGCATCAGAGACTCGAAATGTTCGTTTAGGTCTTTCCACTGATGGTTTTCAACCATTTGGACAATCTGGACAACAATATTCTTCTTGGCCAGTCATTATGACTCCATACAATTTGCCACCTTGGTTGTGTATGAAGGACGCTTACATGTTCTTAACTATATTGATTCCTGGGCCAACTAACCCTAAGGATAAGTTGGATGTTTACTTACAACCATTGATATCAGAACTTAATCATCTATGGCTCGATGGTGTGCAGACTTATGATATTTCGATAAAACAAAATTTTCAAATGCATGCTGCTCTTATGTGGACAATTAGTGACTTTCCTGCATATGCGATGCTATCTGGGTGGAGTACTGCTGGAAGGTTAGCTTGTCCTTATTGTATGAATCATACTGATGCTTTTACTCTTTCAGAGAGCAGAAAACAGTCGTGGTTTGACAACCACCGTAAATTCTTACCTGAAGACCATCCATTCCGACGGAACAAAACATCATTCATGAAGAATAAGATAGTGACTAAAAAAGCACCCCATAATAGATCTGGAAGTGAAATATTATTTGAAATTGATCAGTTGGGTTTGAAAAAGGTAACAGAACAAGATGCCGAGAGAACTAATGGCCCTATTTGCAAGCAATGTGGTTGGAGGAAGAGAAGTATCTTTTGGGATTTGCCTTATTGGAGTACCCTTCTCATTCGACATAACTTAGATGTAATGCATATTGAGAAAAATGTATTTGACAATATTTTTAACACTGTAATGAATGTTGTTGGGAAAACAAAAGATACATACAAATCTCGAAAGGAGTTGAATGCATACTGTCGTCGCCCGGAATTGGAACGAGATTCTGTAAGGGGAAAATATCCTAAAGCTTGTTACACACTAGATAATCAATCAAAATCAGTCGTGTGTGAATGGCTAAGAAATTTGAGATTTCCCGATGGTTATGTGTCAAATATGGCTAGATGTGTTGATATGAGAAAACTTAAGTTGTTTGGGATGAAAAGCCATGATTGTCATGTGTTTATGCAGCGTTTAATACCTATTGCATTTCATGAACTACTTCCAAACAATGTTTGGAAAGCATTAACAGAATTAAGCTTGTTCTTTAAGGATTTAACATCTGCTGTTATAACCAATGATGACATGGCCCGGATTGAAGAAGAGATTCCTATTATTCTCTGTAAGCTTGAGCGTATATTCCCTCCAAGCTTATTTGATTCAATGGAACATCTACCGGTGCACTTACCATATGAAGCAAGAATAGCAGGTCCAGTGCAATACCGATGGATGTATCCTTTCGAGAGGTAATATAAAAGAACTTAATAATAATGCATATCATTATTATTTCTGTTAGATTTACCATACTTGTATATTTAATATCTTAGGTATCTTCGACGATTGAAAAACAATGTCCGAAATAAAGCTAGAGTTGAAGGTTCAATATCTAATGCTTATTTGGTGGAAGAAGCTTCATTGTTTTGTTCTTACTATTTTGAGGATCATGTGAATACAAGACACCGAAAAGTGTCACGCAATGATGATGGTGGTCAATATAGGGTACAAGAACATGAAGGCAACTTATCCATATTCACACAATCAGGGCGAGCCTTTGGAAAGAGTAAATCCCGATTTTTGACAGAGGAAGAATATGCTGCTGCACAATCATACATTCTTCTAAATTGCACTGAAGTTGCACCTTTTATTAAGTAAGTCATAAACTGCTAATAAATTTTAACCTTTTCATTTGAGCATTGGGTAAATAGTAAAATTTAATTATTATTATTCTTTTTGTTGTACCTTGAAGAATTTATATTGAGGAGCTGAAGCAAATTCTAGTGAACATTTCTACTCAAGAAATTGATGCTAAACTTGAAAAAGAATTCCCAATTTGGTTTAATAAACATGTGAGTACTGATTTTCTTTCAAATATTTTTTTATTGACAATTAACAAGAATTATACTTTAATGTTAGCTTATACAATTGATGACATTTGTTTTAGGCACACAATCCATTAAGCAACATATCCAATCAGTTCATAAAGGACTTAGCAAAAGGTCCATTACCTAAAATTATGTCTTACTCGGGCTATTATGTGAATGGATACAAATTTCACACTGAAGTGCATGGATCTGGTAAATCTACAATGAACAGTGGTGTATGCATAAAAGGCTCAAATTATAGTACAAATGAATGTGACTATTATGGTCGTTTGATTGAAGTTGTTCAGTTGGAGTATCCTGCATTACCAATTAAGAGAACTGTGTTATTCAAGTGTGAGTGGTTTGATCCAACGCCAAATTTGGGTACAAAAGTGCATCCACATTATAAGTTGGTCGAAGTGAATCAAAAACGTAGATTTAACAAGTACGAGCCATTTGTTATGGCGGTTCAAGCTTGTCAGGTGAATTTTATCACATATCCAACTATCAAACGTGAAAGAAGTGAGTGGTTGGCTGTTTGCAAAATTAAAGCTAGGGCTAAATTTGAAATTCCACAAGCAACATCAAGTAGTCAACTTTCCAATGTATCAACAGCCTTCCAAGAAGATGACATTGATATTCATTATATAGATATTGAAAATGATGAAAGTGATAATTTAGTTGGTTCAACAGGTGCATTTATTGATATCGAAGATGATAATGAAGAAGAAGAAGAGCTTGATCTTGAAATTGAATCACATGATGATGACGAAGAAACTGATGTGGATGAGTGGGATTATAACAATCATGATAGTGATTAGATGTAATGGCTAAACCAAATATGTTCTTTTCTTTTTGGTATTATGTACTATTCACAAATATTTAATCCCTAGATATATGTTTGTAAATTGTTACATATGTATTGCTTTTATTATTATTATTATTCTTTTTAAGTAGCAATTGATATTTGTGTTCATTGTTGCTTTTGATATTGTTTACTGTTATCGAGTGACTAATATGCAGATGGGTCGCACATCATCTGAAGATATATTACATGGTAGAGGCAGAGGACCTACAAAACGAGGAGAGAGATCGACAGAAAAGAGTAATTTCTCAAATCGACCACCAGTTCCACCACTTCGTGTACCACCATCACCACAATCATCTACACCATCACAATCATCGCCACATTCATCGACACCATCACAGTCATTGCTACAGTCATTGGCACAACCACAACAATCAACACCACCACCACAACCACAACCATTATCATCAGCTCATCCATCAGCAACTATGTCCATCTTAGGAGGTTCAACATCAGCATCTCCCATATCACAACCTACTACATCATCTCCTCTAGCTGGTTCAGCCTTACATTTACAATCTGAAGCATCAGTCGCTGAGTCAACCAATGGTAGACGACAACTCAATCTCGATCCTATAAGGTAATATTACTATTATTATTTCTCTTAATCTTTTCATTCATGCATGTAGTCTGTTTTTGATGTATTGTTTGTTTGTGCTTTTTGCATAGTGGGAGTTTTCTTCAGTCTCATGTAGTTTCTGCAGCTATCACCCGTAGTTTTTTACTCCGTTTGAGTGATAGAGGACATGTATGGAAGACTGTGCCTGACGATGTCAGAGACTTCTATTGGCTTGAGTTTCAGGTAAAATCCAATTATTTAAGTAAAAAATGTGACGAGGTGAATGACTTTGTTAAAAATGTATTTCTTGTGATTGATTGGTTGTTAGAGACTTTGTACTTCAGGTGAAGTTACTTATGATATAGGCAAAACTCTGCCAAAATTTCTGTTTGAAATTGAATATTTAATCTCTCTTGTGCTTGATTGGTTGTTAGAGGCCACATAATTTAGGCCAAGTTACTTGTGTTATAGACGAAACTCTGTCAAAATTTCAGTTTGAACTTGAATATTTAATGTCTTTTGTGCTTAATTGGTTGCTAGAGACATTGTACTTCAGGTCAGGTTACTTATATTATAGACGAAACTCTGCCAAAATTTTATTTTGATATTAAATATTAAAGTTAATTGAATGTTACAAGACAAAAATTTGTCTTATATGTTGTTTTTTTATTTCTATTTTAGAAAGAATTTACTTGGGATCCAGAACTTGAGATGGTAGTCAAGCGTAGATGGTTACAACAGGCTGCTACACGTTATAGTGACACTTTGAGCAAGTGGAGATCTTCTGGCAGTAAACCACCACGTGTTCCAGAGCAAGTTTGGAATAGTTGGCAGAAAGAATGGTCCACTCCTGAGTTCAAGCAAAAATCTATCATTGCCTCTAAAAACAGACTTACTGAGACGGGCGGCTTAGGTTCAGGTCCCTCACGACATACAGGGGGTTCTATATCTATGGTTGAGCGTAGCATGCGGATGGTATATTGAGAATGATAACTTAATTTGAATTTGTTATTCATTTATATATTTAGATTGTAAAATGTTTGTTAATGTCTTTGTTTTTATTTGCAATACCAATGGTTGTAATATTTATATATTTATGGTTGTAATTTTGTAGTTAATGTGTTTTTATTTTTATTTTATTCTTATGATCAGGCAAAAGAGTTAGGACGTGAACCAAATCCTATAGAACTCTTTGAGGCAACACACACCAGAAAGACTTTATCAGGAATTGAGTATGTAGACCAGCGGTCTAAAGTTGTTGCAGTATGTATTTACCAAACTCATTAATTGTGCATATTTAAAATTTTATTTGCTTATTTTTCTATTAATCTCATGGAATTTATATTTTTTCTTCTTAAAATTTATATTGAAGGATCGAGTACAAGCCCTTAGAGAGACTGCTTCTCAACCAATTGAGGGATCTAACGAGCCATGTGAACCAGATTTGAGGCAGTTATTTTTAGAGGCTGCTGGTGGCCAGAAAAAACGGCGCGTATATGGAATGGGCACAAAGGCAGCACATTTCTATACCGGTACCTCTTCTTTTCACTCCACTGCCACATCACGAGATATTAATACAGAGCAGCTGCGTGCTAGTATTATGCAAGATATGCAGCATGAGGTTCAGACTATGTTGGAGTCACAAAAGCAACAAATGCGAGAACAGATGCGCGAAGAACTTCGACTTGAGCTTCGAGACGAGATGCGTGCAGAGATGCGACAGCTGATAGCAGAGATGACTAATTCTACCCACATTTCATCAACTCCACATAGCGATCCACCACAATCTGACAGGATGTAGGACTATATATTAACAATATTGTAGTATTTTCAATTATTGAATATTTTTTATGTTAGACTAAAAAATTTTAATATTTATTAAATGAATCCTATTAAAAAAATATTTGTTTTTCATTTAATTGAATTTTAAAATTACAAAAATAATTAAATTAAAAAAAATTTAATATATAAAAAATGGATCTGCGACAGAATGTGGTCCTCACTAACTGATTGTCACAATTAGCGACGACTGAAAATTAGTTGCAAATTAAATGGAGTAAATGCACTACAAAATTTAGCGACGGAAAAATTACGTAGCTACATAGCGACGGACAACGGCCGTAGCTACATAGCGACGGATTTATATCCGTAGCTACATAGCGACAGAAAAAATCCGTAGCTAAATAGCGATGGAAAACTTCCGTAGCAACATAGCGACGGACAACGTCGGTAGCTATATAGCGACGGACAACGTCCGTAGCTATATAGCGACGGATTTATATCTGTCGCTATGTAGCGACAGATTTTCCGTCGCAAAATCCCTCATTGATTTTGTCGCCATTACAATTCCTGCAAATACACTTCAGTGACAGATATTTTCGTCATTATTCCGTCGCTAAATTTAGCAACAGAATTACAATTCGTCGCTATTGGACTTGCGAGGAGCTTTTCAGAGACGGATTACATCCGTCGCAATTCTGTCGCTAATATAATTTAGCGACAGAATTCTTAAATTTAGTGACGGATTTATTCGTCGCTAAAATGTATTTTTCTTGTAGTGATGGTTGATGAAAAAATGAGGGTGTTTGATAACTAAAAAAATGACGATAAAGAAAAATTTGTAGAGCCCATTTTACACGCATGCAATTTTCAGATGAAATTGTTTTATTCAGTTGAAAAATCTACGTCGCTTTTTTGTTAACTCGGTTAATAAAGTCTGAGTTGGAGAATTTTGTATTATAAAATCAAAATAAAATGAATTTTGTGTTACAAATTGTAACTATAATTTACCCGAACTATCTTACATATCACATAATTAGAATATTGAATATTGTCAGTATAATTCACAATAAGAAAAAGGTATCTTAGCGACGCTATAAACGCATCGCTAAATATATAAATGGTGTCGCTATAGTTATTTAGCGACGCCTTAGCGACTCAAGGGTCACATATCAAAAAACGTTGTCGCAACCATGTTTTAGCGACGCTGGAAAAACAACGTCGCTATTTGTCTACTCCTAATAATAGTCGATATTTAGTAACGCTAACAATAAACTAGTGTCGCTAAATTTGACTACAGGACCAGCCCTAGCGACAGCAAAATAGCATCGCTGATGTAGCGACACCATTTTACCGTCGTTAATATATGAAAATAATGTAATTATTTATTTTATAGCGACAATATTTTTTGTAGATATTGGCGTCGCTAATTTATTTATTTTTTAAAAAATTTATTATTAATTTTAGAAAAAACTTGTTTAAAACAAAACCTATTTATAACACATAAATAACTTGATTATAAAACTTCTGAATATTATACAATTCATCAAATTCAAATCATTAAACATTTATTGTAATACAAAAATCATAATTTATGTCTAAAAAAATTGTTACAAAAATAAAATCCTAAAATAAATAGAAAAAATACATCAAAATGTAGATGGAGGATCTTTGGGTGAGGAAGAGTGAGGAGGTGAACCTCCAGATTGAGATTGCGTGCTCTGTGTCCAATCACGTATGAAATCATGCATCTGTTGCTCTATGATTGACTTGCTCGATCTGTATATCTCTCTTTCATAAGTGCTCCTCTAGTTGTTGATCACGATCCCGAATGAGCTGATGACCTGCTCAACCTCTTGATCCCGTTGTCGAATGAGCTCCTGAAATTGCTCTTCTATTTGCTCCTTGATTGTTTTTTCCATCTCCTCGCGTTGCATACGAATAGCTTCTGAATTTAAATTTGAATTAACAGTGGAATGAGATAAGGATCATTGATCAGAGAATAACAATGAAGCCTTGACGCCTAATCCATAAGCACGGCGATCTTTAGGTTGGCCGCCTATAGCTTCTACAAATACACGCTGACTTTCTAAAGGTGAAAGTTCAGCAGGCTCAACTGGAGTCTCTGATCCTTCAACAAGTGATTGTATTGACTCAGAAATGATTTGCTTAACACGTTCCTGTAATTAATAAAAAAATTGTTATGAAATAATATAGTATTATATAGCTTAGAAGTTAATGAAAATGTATAGAAATTCTTACCCCAATTTGTTGTGCACGAGTATATCCACCATCTTTCTTCATAATTCATAAAATTTCCTTCTACGAATTCTTAGTTATTCATCTTTCCCATTTAAATTTTCTATCCAATACTTTTACTTACTAACCTAAATCACTTATTTTACCAATTCTTATTAACTTTTAGCAAATCAAAATTCCAAATTTTCTTCTCCACATAGCTACAGCCTCACCATGTTCTTCCCCATTCATTTTCTTTTTTTTTTTCTTTTTAAATTAATTAGCTTTCATTCTCTTCTTACTTATTCACATTAAAAACAGATTGTATCAGCAAAAACAACTTTTATCTAAGTTATAAAAGGAATAACATATACAAAGAAGACAATTTCCACATACAAAGAAGACAACTTTATCTAAGTTATTAAAACAAATTATAGAGACAGACTAATGATAATACGTAACAAGTAAACCCAAGTCTGTTACTAAACTAACCTATGGTGGTGATGCAAATTTTTGTTATAGAGATATAACGGTAATAAGTAATAAAACAGGCTATGGAGATATAAGCTAAACAAAAAAAACAACAAAAATTCACAGGTATCAAAATGGAATTAAATATTTTTCACTAATGAGAGTGAAATTAATTTATGCAAATTTCAAATTCCTTCAGAATTGAACTTCTTTAGCTGCCAATGCTTAAGAACATGCCCAAGTTTGTTCTAGAGTTGAAAAATGGAAATAAGAAAAGAGAAACAAATAAAACCTAAAAAAAGAAAAGAAAAAGAGAGAAAGATATAAGATGAAATTAAGAAGCGAACCTGTAAATAGAAGCAAAAGGGCAAGCATAGATTTTTTAACAGATGGACCAAAAAAAAAACTAACATACGGTGGGAACATCATTTGTGGAAAACAATCTATGGTGATAACAAAGATAGCTACTAACTCTCTCTCTCTCTCTCTCTCTCTCTTAATACTCAAAGAAGAATAAGAAGAAGAAGTCAATGATATGAGAGAATGGGCTTTATTCACTTGCAATCAGAAAAATTGTTTGTTGGACGGCTTAACAAAGAAAGATTTTTTCAGTTACAGGAGATGGAGGACAAGGAGGTGATGGTGGAGGAAAAGATGGAGGTCGCGGCGGTAGAGGGAAAGACAATAGAATGTCGCGGCAGTGGAAGAAATGCAGAAAGGAAAGATGATAGAGAATTTTTAGGGCAAATGAGGTATTTTTATTAAGAATGAGATTTTATTTCAAATTTCGCAACACTAGCTAGTAGTGTCGCTAATTAGTGACCCCAAAAGTGTGGCATTGGCGTCGCTATATTTATCGACGCAATTTGGGCGTCGCTAAAAGTTTTTGTCGTCCTACATCGCAAATGTGTCGCTAAAGGAGTTGCTATTTATCATTATTCCATACCATTGTTGGGCGTGGCTGAGGCATCGCAATTTGGCGACACTATATGTAGCGTCACTAAATTGCGTCGCTAAATTCATATTTTCTTGTAGTGATTTACAAGATAAATATAATTGTCAAAAAATCTGTTACAATCCAATAACCAAGAAAATCTGTTACAATCCAACCTAAATAATATAGGACTTCAACTTGATATGAATCAAAGGTCACTGGCATACTTTAAATAGAACATACCTATCCTAAGATCTCCGATATGAATCAAAAAATAATTTAATTATTTTTCCATCTCATTCAGTTTATTCATTTTATATGTTACATAAGAATTAAGAAACTAGTTAATAATCTAAGTAATTCACTATAATTCTCTTTAATTTATAAAATCATAAAATATTTATTAAAATTAAATAAAAATTAAAAAGTTAATTTATTTTCACAAATCTGACTATTTCATTAAGATAAAGTTTCCTTTTTTTCTAAAATAAATACATTAATTAATTAAATTAGAGGGAGTCCGTTTGATCCAGTTCCTTTTTTCATTCAATGTGCTTTTGCTTTTCCCATTTATTACCATAATTGTTTTTAGCTGAAGTATTAAATTATGAATAGTATTTATTATTACTTTTTAAATTATATTTCTTCATTTTTGAATAACACTTATTCCCTATTTTTTATGTAGATTTTATAGTATTAAAAATTGATAATATGTCATTCATAACATGATAAAAAATTAATAGAGAATATAATAAAAAAATAATTAATATTTCTCTAAATTTTTTTATGAGATTAACATTTATATCACAAAAGGACAAAATTATTAAATGGTGAGTGAAATTGGAAGAAAAAGCCGCCACGTATGGACAACCCAACTGCTGGTTTTGGTTGTTGGTATCGGTGGTTCAAAACCGTTCAACGTGTATACTAACCATTCCGTGCCATTTCCAAGTCAAAAAAAAAAAAACATTCCATGTCATTTCCCCACAAGGTTTTTTTTTTTGTAAAATAATTTAATTTATTTTAATTAACAATTTAATTAAAATAAACTTATAAATTCAAGTAAATTTGAAATACTTTCGAATTTTGTTAAATATAAAAAAAATTAAAATTAAAATACAAGTTCTTGAAAACATTGAATGTTATCAACTTATATGCTTCATAAAATTAACAATATATATTCAAATTCTTTTAAATTTTTAGTTGTTTTTAATATATTTTAAAATCATTTCAGTTTATTTTAATTTAAACATATTACCAAATATATTCAAAATTTATATAGATATATAAATTTATTTATTTATTTATTTTCACAGACGTTCAAAAATTATGATGTGAATTACTATTTATGATTAAAAAAATTAAAACCCACAGTTGGCCCACTTTGTTGCCTCTGCCTTTGCCTTCACGGTCGTGGGCCCACAGCATTAATCATTGTGCAGCGTAGACTGGAGCAGAGGCTGTGGATTGATTTTACACAAATTAATTCTGGTTGGTTTTTCCAATTTATATCTATATATATTTTAATTTGAGCTCCAAAAACTATTTGGAAAATAATAAAAAAAAGTTGAGTAAACAAAATATTAACGCATTAAATTTACATTTATAAATAAATGAAAATCCAATAAAAAGAGAGAATTAAAATGAATTGCATAAATTAAAATTATAAAAATTTTAATTAAAAAAAATCAATCGAAGGATTTTATTTTGTGATTTGGCCTTTTATTGAATTGACTTATATTAACAAAAATATTTATATCAGCCATGATGAAAAATAATAAATAAGTTCTGGACATTTTTTTTAAATTTAAAAAATAATTTATTGTAACTATAAAAATTTGCTTTCAAAAGATAAAACCAAAATTTTTAAAAGAAATTTCAAGCTAAAAGACAAAAATGACATAGTCGAAAGACAGTAACATTGGGACATAATTTTTCAGAAAGAAAATTATTAAAGTAATTCAAAATCGAACTCAATTTTATAATACGCTCTCTCTCTCTATCTCTGTCTTTTCTCTCCTATTGCATGGAAGCATTGAGCTAATATTTCTGCAAAATCTCTTCATCAGCCCTCCCTCTCTCTCTCTCTCTCTCTGAAGTGATAAAGCATAAAAGATATCGAAAAACAAATTACAATAAGGTAAGAAATTTTCTTGTCCTCTTTTCTTTCCTTTCTTTCACTGTGCTGTTGTTCTTGTTCTTCGCTCTTCAGTCTTTCAGCGGATATTAGTTTTCTACCATTTTATCTTTAATCCTTTATTCATATAAATTTAAAGGAAATTTTCATAACATTTTTTTTAAAATTGGGAATTGTTTTCTATAATGTATAAAATATCTCATATCTGTCAAATGAGTGAGCGGTTACTAAATTATAATTTATGTAGACACAATATTTTTTTAAACCGATTTTTGGAAATGAGTTCTACCCATTTATCAACGGTATCAAAGTAGTTCATTCCTTATACGGATCCGTTGTGGAAGGACTACTATCCCGTTAAGGAAGGGGATCCGCAAAATCACGGGATCCGTAAAAGGTAATTCTAAAAGAGAGCGAATTGTTATGTGTAAAATATTTCATATAAAATGAATGAACTGTTATCAAATTATAAGATATATAGATGTTTTTTTTATTTGAACCGATTTTTGAGAGTGAGTTATATCCATTTATCATGTAATTTTTTTTTATGATATATCAATCCTAATTGGTAGATTTTCTTTTCTTTTCTTTTTCATTTTTTTTGGTTGTAATTTTTGGATAAGAGCATACTTATGCATCATTTTTTAACTGAGACAATGATACATACATTACATGAAAATAAGTTATTAAAAGGACCGTGATTGAAAAATACTGATGGCATATAATGTAATTACTATTAGGATAACAATTTTTCAATATATTTTTGTTTAATCAACTTTTTACATGGAAAAATTGTTAGCCTTAAATTTTATTTCATTACGCTCTTGTAAAAGTGGGCTTCCTGTAAGCTCACATTGATTTGAACCAAAAAAATCCAAAAGAAAAAAAATCGTATTTTGATTCTCAATTTAACCAATTCATACCATATTTTGATTCTCAATTTTAGGAATTCCTATAATTAAGTCATTCAATAGAAATTTTGGTTTAATGGACTCCATTAATTATTAATTTTCTACTAATTTATTCTTTTAATTAATTTTTTTATTATTATTTTTTTTTTCTTAGCGGGTCTCGAGACCGAGGAGGAGGGGGAGGGAGAGGGGCTAAGCCTCTTTGCTAATGGGACACATTAGATAATAAATATTACATTTCCATAAATAAAAACTAACTAAAAATTTATACTATTGACTTGACTTTATTCTATATGTTTAGTCAATAAAAATGGCAGATAATTAAGAAATTCAATTTTGAATAGAGGAGCTTAACTGCACAACTTTTTAGAGTTCATAAATCAAAATATGCTTTACATATATAGAAAATCAGTTGGATAATTCGATTCGGCTAGACAATCATTTGCTTGTATTGAACATATAAAATTCCATTCTACTTCCCCAATAGGAGTGAGCATTTTTTTAATCAATTCAATTTATTTTTTATTTTGAATATAATTGTGTTCTGTTTTCAAAGTGAAAAACTATTTAGTTTTTGAAACATATAATTATTTTGTCTCGAGTTTGAATCTCCAGTAGAATCATTCCCTTGTAAAAAAAACATATATCTATTTTAGGTACAAAATTAGATGTGGCATTTTGTTGGAGATGGAGAGAAGAAACAGAGAACACACACTAACATCAACATATACAAGAGCAGCCATAACAAACAGAGTTTTCATTTGAAAACAATAGCATTTTGTTTTTTCAATTCTTTCACTTTTTTTAATCAAACACTCACATTTCCTCTTCTAATCTCACTGCATAATGAATAAAAAAATCTCAGCAACCTCAACAAATTATGCATAAAACGGATGAGAAAATAAGGAATTAAAAGTCGATTTTTTTACAGAATTATGGAAAAATCAATTGAAGAGAGGCTGTTGGGATTAGAAGAAGTTGAAACTTGCAGTCTGAAAAGCAGGATTTGGACAGAGTCGAAGAAGATATGGAGTGTGGCATTTCCAGGAATAGTAGCCAGAGTAACCTCCTTCGGAATATTGGTTATAACACAGTTATTTCTGGGTCACGTTGGCGAGTTAGAGCTCGCTGCATACGCAATTGAACAAACAGTCTTCCTTCGATTCGTAAATGGAATACTGGTATGAATTTATTCATGAACCCAGTTTAAGAAGGAAAAATTTAATACTGACGGATTGATTTTATTCTATTTATGGCAGATTGGTATGTCAAGCGCAACAGAAACATTATGTGGCCAGGCATTTGGAGCAGGACAATATCACATGATAGGCATATATTTACAAAGATCATGGATAGTTGATGGTGCTGTGGCTACCATACTTCTCCCTCTATTCATTTTCACTGACCAAATTTTGAGAGCAATTGGGCAGCAAAAAGATATGTCAGCAGTAGCAGGGGAAATCTCTTTATGGATGATACCCTTTCTGTATTACTTTGTGTTTTCACTCACTACCCAAATGTACTTACAGTCCCAAATGAAGAATAAGGTAGTGGGATGGGTTTCAGCAATCTCATTTGCTGTGCATGTGCCATTGTCTTGGCTTCTTGTGTCCAAATTGGGGCTGGGGATTCCTGGTGCAATGGGGGCTTTGAACATATCTGGTTGGTTATCAGTTATTGCTCTTCTGGTTTATGTGTTAGGAGGTTGGTGTCCTAATACATGGAAAGGCTTTACTAAAGCTGCTTTTATGGATATCTTCCCTGTCATCAAGCTCTCACTTTCCTCTGGCTTCATGATTTGGTGATTTTTTCCATTTCCTTTCAATACTTGTCTCAATATGAGTTTTTTTTTTTCAATTGTTTTTCTGATTATTTCCTTTTCTAATCTATGCTTGATAGCTTGGAATTATGGTACAATTCCATTCTAGTCCTGTTAGCTGGATATATGAATAATGCAACAGTTGAAATATCAGCTTTCTCAATTTGGTAAGGATTGTTTTCTATTAACTTTACGAATTTGTGTAATTAAGTCTTTTAATAAAAATATATTCAATTGACTTGCTTAATTATTGATTTTGAACTAATTTAGTCCTTCAACTAAAAATATATTAAATTAAATATTGCCAATTAGAGCTAGGTTTTCTAACTGAAAAATTGTATAATTTACTCATTAATTAGATGCTAAGTGTTTCATAAACAGAGAATAAATTAGTTCAAAATTAATAACTAAGGGACTGAATTTGGTTCAAAGTTTGATAGTATAGGAAGTCGTTAAATTTTTAGTTGAACGACTTAATTTACATACTTATTTTTTTCCTTGTTTGTTCTTCCAATTTTAAATATATGAACCTAACTACCATAGCATTGATTTATAAGAAAATTTATTTCCCGTTTTAATTTGGAGCTGATTTCTTGTTACAGCCTCAATATCAATGGTTGGCAATTCATGTTTTTCCTTGGATTCCTAGGAGCTGCAAGGTATTGTATATGCACTATGACACAAAGATTGGACCATCACCAGGCTACTTGCTCGATGACAATGAATTTAACATTTTATTAACGATCACTTGTGCTATAATTTAATTTAATTTAATTTAATTTGATAGTGTGAGAGTATCGAATGAATTGGGAAGAGGAAATGCAGAGGCTGCAAGATTCTCCATCAAAGTAATTCTATTTAGTTCAACAATTATTGGAGTGGCGTTCTGGATTCTGTGCTTAATCTTCGGGGGACAAATTTCATACCTATTCACTACGATTGAGGAAGTTGCAAATGCAGTCTCAGATCTTTCCATACTACTTGCTTTCTCAATGTTATTTAACAGCATTCAGCCAGTTCTCACCGGCAAGTCTAAAATTAATTTGAAAAACTCTAGTGAAATTTTCATTTTATTTATAAAATGTCAATTCCTAATTATTAAAATAATTTCTGCAGGAGTAGCTGTTGGTGCTGGTTTACAAAGCATGGTAGCATATGTTAATTTGGGTTGCTATTATGTGATTGGAATACCTATTGGAGTCTTGCTTGGATATGTTGCTGATCTTCAAGTCAAGGTACGATGAAATATTTATGGGACTAATGCCAAATTTTAACTGTTATAATAAAATGATAAACTATTAAGTTTTAGCTTAATGATATTGGTCTGGTGATTGGAGCTGTGAGATTTCGAGTTCGAATCTCCAGTGAGACCACTTGTATCAAAAAAAGCTCAAATGTCAGTAATTTTTGTGGTAGCGATATATATGTGTGATTTTATTTTGGATGTATACAGGGTTTGTGGATTGGAATGTTAAGTGGAGTAGCAGTGCAAACAATTATACTATCCTGGCTTATATGGAGGACTAATTGGGATGATGAGGTGTGTACTTTAAAGAAGAAAATGGAATTAAAATTTATGATGTATTAAAGATTCAACTGAATTTATTTAGTTAATGTTTTGATGATCTTCATGGTAAAATCTAAAGTCACAGCTCTTATCTCACCAAAATTTAAAATTTCTACCCTCAATTTTTATGATACAATCACTTGTTAATTGCTACAATTGATTGTTTAAAATTTTTTTTCCAAATATAATGTTTTTGTTTTTGAAAATATTGGCAGGTAAAGAAGGCATCAGAGCGTTTGAACCGTTGGTTTTTGGACGAATCTACTCACAACTCTAATAATGTTTAATGCGAATTTACACTTTCGACTCAGAGTTTTTTTTTTTTTTAAAGTATAACTTGTTACCAGGCAATTTTCTTTAATCTTAATGGATTTTTCTTTTGAATCTCTTCATTAAAGCTAGCCCTTGAATTGTTGAAAATGGACTATATTTTTCAATATGAATCACAAGAAAATAGTATTTAACTGAATAAATAAAGGTATACAAACGCAATAAAAGCTCATCACAACAAAAGTTGAGCTTAAAAAAAATAATTTTATCTAGCACTACGATTATATAAATTATAAGGTACAAAATATAACACAAGAATACAAATATATAAAAATTAGCCATATTTTTGGGCTTCGCAAGGATGAAAAAAAATAAGATCATTAATTTCTTAAATTCCTATTTTAAATTAAATGTAAGATAGTTTGACTTAAAATAATTATATATGCATATATTTTTTTTT
This sequence comes from Triadica sebifera, assembly GCA_023653625.1. Classification (NCBI taxonomy): domain Eukaryota; kingdom Viridiplantae; phylum Streptophyta; class Magnoliopsida; order Malpighiales; family Euphorbiaceae; genus Triadica; species Triadica sebifera. Next base: position 31,333,268 of record CM042897.1, on the reverse strand, counting down.
AAAAATATATAACTTTCAATTTTAAGAAATCTAATTTGCTACATATGAATATTATGAATATATGAATAATAATTATTATTAATGAGATATAAAATTTGAGTTTACATGTTTATGTCTTTTTATAAAGAGCAAAACATATATAGTCAAAAAATAAGCAACCCAAATTTCAAATAAATAATTTTTTTGACACTGATGTAAGTACTGTCCCTAAAGTCTGTTTTGATTCATCATTCAACTATCTTTTACCAAAATATAAATTATTAAAATAATATTAATCACATATCAAAGTAATTAGCAGAATTTGATGGCTCGATGAAGGAGAAATTGATCTTAGATGATATTAGCAAGGATAATCTTACATAATGAAGCAAGAAAACAAAACATTTGTAGATTAAATAAACTTCAATCAAATCTAATTATCTAATATACAACTTGAGAAATCGGCCAATCTATCAGTTTTTGCAATAATGCCTATACAGTTACTGCCAATCATAATTATTGGCAGTGCATAAGCTTGAATTGGCGTTGCTTGCCTCTTTATCAAAGCCAATGCACCGGCTGCTTCCTACGCAACCCTTTCATGTCCTAATGTTGTAACAGCCTCTGCTTCCATTATCTTGGCACAATTTTTTGTATGAATTGATAAATCTGTTATTCTGTATCTCTACATTCATCAACGATTCAAGTCTCTGCATTCTCTTTTGCCTCCCATATAACCCCAAATCTCAATCCTTCAACTATACATATTCCCCAAGCATCCTTTTTGTTGTATAATTCTTGATTCTTCGATATAAACCATAAACAAATATCACATGATTGATATTGCAGTTGGAAAAAATGTTTTTCTGAAAAAAAAAAAATTATTTTCAATTTTTTTAAGTTTTAAAAACTGTTTTAAATAGAAGTAGATAAATATATATTTTTTCCATAAATATATTTAAGAAAAACTGTTTATAAGAAATTTTAAAAAAATCAATCAATTAAATAAAAAAATTTTAAATTTTTTTTTACATCCAACAACGATCTCAAACACATTTATATATATATATATTAAATGGGTGATTTTGATTTACTTGGGCACCACGGACTATACCAATTTCCCCATTTCCTTTATTATCATGACCTATTTATACAATATTTTGAAGAAAGACACTAAGAATATGTTAGCCATTTTGGAAGAAGACTCACACCTGTAATCAACAAATCGTGAAAGGGGGCTTAGTTACATGCTCCGCTGCAGGTGCATTGTGCTCCATCAATGCCCATATATTTAGTACTCCATCGTAAGTATAGCTTGGTAGTGTATGATGTTATTTTGAGAAATGATCCGAAACCTGAGCAATTTTGCAAAATCTCTCAATTATCTTCATCTCCAAATCTCATGATAACCTTTGTTTAGAACTTGAATCAAACAAAACCAGAAGAATGAAACAACAAAAATGGAAAAATTATTCAAACAGAAAGAGCAGTCAAATCTGAATCACAAAAAAAAAAAAATTGTACTATGGGCAACGGTAATAGGTTTCATTTTTTGTCAGATTCTTAGACTCAGGGCAAATCTTTACTGGATCGGTTTCCGAATGACAACTTCAAAATTACTGGCATTGATAGAAATGCTAAGGTGAGTGAGATTTATAAGGATGGCTCTTGGAGGCTCCCTCAGCCTTTGGATATATGTAATGCTGTTCACTGCAAGTTATATGCTGGGCAAATCCATGAATTAATTTCAATGAACCAAAGTGTGGTTTTCACTGCAATATTAGTAAAATTTTATTTATATTTTTAAATATATTTTATCCCTAAAATTGACATCTATTTCAATTTGTTGAAATTGGTTAATATTTTAATATATTATATTCATTAATAACAATTAAAATGATAGTAATTATATAATAATACATAAAAAAATAACATATAAACTACCAGTAATTATATGAGAAACATAATAAATTCATAATAAAAATATTCAATTATACGAAAAACATAACAAAAATTGTATAATTGTTAATAATTATATGAAGCTATATAAAAATAATATATAATTGAACTGCCAACAATTATATAGAGTAATTATATGAGGAATATAGTAAAAAACATATAAAAAACTGTATAATTGTCAATAATTATATGAAATAACATATAATTGTCAATAATTATATAAAAATATAGTAAAAATCATATAATTAATTATATAAATTTAATTATATATTTATATTAGTTTATAAACTTAATTAATTAATTACGTTATTACAAATTAATTAGTTAATTGAAAAAAATATTTGATATATTAAATATGTAAGGATAAAGATAAATTTGAGCATGGTGGTAAGAAATATATATAATATATAGCATTTTCTAAATTTTGATTGGCCAATGGAGGTAATTGCTCCCACTGCTCCATATAAATCCGCACATGGCTATGTATCTCTTAATTCTGCATTGGTGATGCTGAATCATGCTCACAGGTTGAATATCTCTTGTTAATCCTAGGCATCATGATTTCTTTTCATAATAGAGAATTCAATTTTCAGTTGTAGAAAGTTTTTTTTTTCAATTTTATAATGAGTTAATTAATTTCCATGCAAGCACTTGATTTGATTGGACCAATGTTTTCCTTTTGTTGGAGTCAGATAGCAATACCAGGAAGAGAACCCCTGAAACGGCCGACCACTACCGATCGATTCAACTCGGTGAGTGAGCAGAGGAGGTGGGCGGCGGTGGGAACGGGAAATACTGAGTAACAGAGGTTGATTTTGTTCAATGGGGACGTGAAATACACAGAGATTGAAGTTGAATAATTAATTTAATTTAATTGATAATTTAAAATAAAAAATTTCAAAATTTTACTTAAAAAGATAAATAGAAAAAAAATGTCAAATACTCCCCAAAAAGATAAAGAGCTCCATAAAAATATTCTTTAACTAAACTTTATATTATATATTACATTAGATTAATTTCAGTCAAATAAATTACATATGGAAAAATAATTTCACCAAATTGTTAATTGTGTGGCTAAAGGATCTTATTATATTATTGTTAGGCATAATCCATGAAGTGGTGATTACAAATTTTTATTTTCCAATTACATAATTTTTACATACACATAAATATATTTTTTAAAAAATGAAAAATGGAGGGAAGAATGAATAGAGAAATTACACAACTTGGGGAAAAATGAAAAGAATAACAGAATACCTTTATTACTTGTTTTTACTTTATTGTTGTGGAAATCAATTGATATTTCCTAACTACAGCAACCACCAGTCAACAGCATCCAAACTTGCTTGGAAAATGGGTTCTTTGGACAAGTCTTGCCTAACTAGACTCAATTTATGACATTTTTATGAACGAAACTAAGGATAGAATGTCATTTAACTAAAATTGATAAATATACATATATCATTAGTGATTTAGCCTATAAAAAAATTCATGGGCCTTATCTAAAGTAAATATTTTCTATATACATAAAATTTAAAGCATTTTTAGAAATAATATCGTAAGTGGTTGCAATATATATTAAGAAATTCTGCAGTTAATTAATGGAATTTCTACTAGTTAAAAAACTTGATTAGATTTTTCCCTAAAATAAATAAAAGGGGAATTACCTTACACTGATTTTTAAAAAAAATGTTTTGTATATTTGCATATGCTTATTGAAATGAAAAACTTGAAGAGACAGAGACAAACTCTTTAACTTCATATTTATTTTTTTTTCTGATTTTTAGGTGAGAATTTAAAATTTATATTCCACTTTGATAAGGATAATAATTATCTTATTCATATCTCTCTCTATAAAACTCTCACTCTCATTTAATCACAGAGGGGAAGCCTAATTAAAAGCATAAATCTTGAAGAAAAATCTCCTTTCAAATCCAACTCTTGAGTCCAAGTAAGCTTCTTCTTCTTCTTCTTCTTCTTCTTCTATACTCTATCACTTCTTCTTCTTGTCCTTCTTCTTCTTCCTCCTTCTCTTCTTGCAGATTTCAATGATGTTTGGCTTGATTCAAAATACAACTCTAACATAATTTCTTGATATAAAAGATACCCAAAAATAAGTTTTGGTTTCTTACTCTTGCAATTTGCATCAACTCATAATTTACTGAAGCCACTGTTCTTTGAATCTCAAGTTTTTATCTGTACGTATATATATTGAAGCTGCAATAGATTATTAGACTGTGAACTGAAACTACTATATTATTAAACTAGTAAACCATGAAATGATTATCCTACCAAAGAGTTCTAAGAAGATTTGGTTCAACCGCTATTCAAAAGGAATATATAATTCAAGTCCATCATTTTGTATATTTTTTTCCTCTTAATATTATGATGTTATCTTTTAATTTAATTAATGATTGCTTGTTAGACAATAAATTAACAACTACCGCAAATAATTGAATCAAACACTCTAGGAACTAAAGGTAAATGGTTGACTGTTAGTTGTTAAATAGTATGGAATTATAAATTCTTGGACTTAGGAAGTGGGAGACCAACTTTTGTATATGTCATTTTTATTTATTAGAGAGCCTGTTTCTCATGTTACTTTGTCTCTCGGTTCTAATAGTATGCTACATACATTCACTTTTTTTTTTTTTGCGTAATTGTCTAACACTCATCGTTTAATTGGTCGGTAAAAAAAGCAAAAAAATTAAAATAAAGTGGTAAAAACAAATAATTTTTGAATTTTTTCTGTTCTTACTAATTAATCAAAAAATGAGTATTGGACAGACATGTCATTAACATTTTTTCTAGGTTAAGCCATTTTCTACCACACGTACAGCTAAATTTACAGCTAAAATCCACACAGTTTTTTGTTGTTCTAAGATTATATAGAAAAGCATCTAAATCAGTATAAAGTAAATCAGGACTGGACTATGGACCTATCTTTGAATGCACTGGCTCTTAATATAAGTCAAAATATTAGGTAGCTAAGATCTTACGTAGATCCCATATTTTATAAAATTTTCAAATTTGATCTACAATTGAGATTTTATATATTTATTTATTAATTTTCAATTATATTCTTATTATAATATGTTTTGTTATTAATAAATATGAACTATTCTTCCAATTTTTTTAAGTAAGCATATATTCTTAAGATGAAAATAGACAATAATTTTTCCTAAATATCAAGTCTATATATATATATATATATATATATATATATATATATATATTGTTGATTCATCGCTAATTGATTTTACTCTTTGTTTCCAACATAAATAGAAAGAAAAGAATGGAAGACAGGCTTCTTGGATCAGAAGGCCAAGAAATTAAAGATTTGAAAGGAAGAATATGGGAGGAACAAAAGAAAATATGGAGAGTTGGATTTCCCGCAATGTTGTCAAGAGTTACACAATTTGGGATGTTCGTAGTAACACAAGCATTTATAGGACATATTGGGGAAAATCAACTTGCTGGTTATGCACTTATTCAAATCATCACCGTTCGATTTGTAAACGGTATTTTGGTAAGGAAAATTCTCCTTTTTTCAAACAAATTTATATTCATTTTTTTCTGAAATTAATTACCTGAGCTAAACTTTTTCGTTGTTCTTCACATTTTTTGTTTGTAGCTTGGCATGTCAAGTGCAACAGAAACGTTATGTGGGCAAGCATTTGGAGCGAAACAACATCATATGATGGGAATATATTTACAGAAATCGTGGATAATAAATTTTGTTACAGCAACAATATTGCTTCCTGTGTTCATCTTCTCATCACAAATCTTTAAGCTACTGGGCCAAGAAGAAGAAGTAGCTGATATTGCAGGATACATATCACTGTGGTTCATTCCTATTCTTTATTTCTTCTGTTTTGCGTTTTCATTACAGAAATTCTTACAAACTCAGATGAAGAACTTGGTCGTAGGATGGCTATCTGCTATATCATTTGGAGTTCATGTGCTGCTGTCGTGGGTTTTTGTGAGTATATTAAATTGGGGAATTCCAGGAGCAATGAGTGCTATGGTTATATCAAACTGGTTGATCAATATCGGAATGGCAGTTTATGTTTTTGGCGGGTGGTGTCCTAATTCTTGGAAAGGATTCTCTTCAGCCGCCTTTTCTGATCTGCTTCCTGTTGTTAAGCTCTCAATTTCCTCTGGTGTCATGCTTTGGTAACTCTTCTTCTTTTCTCTTTTGGCTTAAATGTAACAAAATTGATAAATTTAAGTGTTTTTAATTTCAAAAAATTGAAATGTCTTGGTGACTTTGTTTTGCCAAGTACAAGTCTCCTGTACGTAGCTTTGTATTAATTTTCTTAAAGTCAAATACGATTTCGTATTCACCTCTTCTTTCAATCTCATTGTTATTTTTGTAAATGGGTTTGCCTCCATAGCTTGGAGTTCTGGTACAATGCTGTTTTAGTCGTGTTGGCTGGGTACATGAAAGATGCCACAACTCAAGTTTCTGCTATGTCTATATGGTAAGATTATTAAAATTACATCCTCAATTTTGATTTTCTCCTTTTCTTCCCCTACTAAGAGAAATATTTGCTAATGAAAATGACCCTTGCAGCCTCAACGTTACAGCATGGGAATTTATGCTCTGTTTTGGATTCCTAGCTTCTTCTAGGTACTTCCTTTCATGCTAATCTTTTGGATTCTTAGCTTCTTTTATGTGCTTTCTTTTAGGCTTATTAATACACCTGTAGATCCTTATATTTGATTAAAAAAATTACTTTGATATTTTAATTTTTTTGAAAAACTATATAAATACAAAATTTATTTATTTTATTATTTTTGAACACGTTTGGTTGCCGTGTGAACATTCACATGACATAATAAGACACGCTAGTAATAATAATTAGGAAAAATTACTATTTACTTTTTGAAATTTGATATATTATACTAATATCCATATAAAGTCAAAATTTATACGATTAGTTCCCTCTATTTTATCTATGTTATATTATGTAGTTTTTTTTATCAAATTTAAAGTCGTTTACAACTTGTTAAAAAAAATATTATCTTTTAATCAGAGAATACTAGTACAATAGATCAAAATTTAAGAGATACTAATATAATAAATCAAACTTGCAATAGCTACTAATATAATAAGTCAAACTTCATGGGGTAAATAGTAATTTTTTTTAATCATTTCACTATAATCTAACATTTTTCTTTAGTAGAATGACATATTAATAAAATATGATAAAATAGATAGAACAAATCGTACAAGCTAAATGTATATAAATGCAATAAAATAGACAAGTTTAGATGTACATTTTTTTAATTTTCTGAAAAAATTGAGGTGTCTAAAAAAAATTTATTAAATAGAAATGTTTTGGCATGTATTTATCGTTACTTTTATTATAATAAATACTTACAAGCAAATAAATAGTGAGTGTGGAGCTAGTTTAATAAACTTATAATGATTTTGTAATCTTGGTGTTCAGCGTTCGAGTATCAAATGCACTGGGAAGGGGAGATGCAAAAGCAGCAAAATTTTCTATCAAAGTCATATTCAGCACTTCCATGTGTGTGGGAATGTTCTTTTTCATATTGTGTTTAGCATTAGACAAGCAAATTGCAAGAATTTTCACAAATGAAGAAGATGTGATTGCAGCTGTGTCCAGCCTCTCAGTCTTACTTTCTTTCTCAGTTCTTCTCAATAGCTTTCAGACTATTCTTACTGGTAATTAATTATATATTGCTACACATGATTAATCAATAAATCTACAATTAAATTTCAATTAACATATAAATTATTTTATCTTAATTAGGTGTGGCTGTTGGTGCTGGTAGACAGAGTATGGTTGCATACATTAATCTCACCAGCTATTACATAGTTGGGGTGCCGCTTGGCTGTATTCTTGGATACGTTGCTAACCTACAAATTAAGGTAACCAAATTTTCTAAACATATTATTAGATTTTTATTGAATATTAAATTTCGTTAAAATCATTGCCCAAAGATCTCAAAGTTAATATCAATCGAGAAAATAATCATACAACATATACGGAGTGTTTGGAATTGCTGCAAAGTACAAAAATATTATCCATATAAATTATCTAAATTTAATTTAAAAATATATATATATATATATATATTCGGATATTTGGTTTAGGATAAGTTGAATAACATCAACAGAATCAAAATGTTAACTTCTGTAAGAGTAATATATTTTCCATTTCAATTGTTGAATAGATTTTTTTTTTGTTTACTATCTCAATCTCTCTCTGATTAACCTGCAGGGAATATGGCTTGGAATGGTAATTGGAGTGGTAATCCAAGTGACTGTACTTGGCTATATTACATCAACAACTAATTGGGACGAACAGGTGAACCAATGGATTTTATTTTTTTTACTTTTTTTTTAAAAAAATCTCTGCAAATTATGATAAAAGAGAAAAGCATAATGAAAATTAAGATAATTTTTTTTTGGTTAAAAAAAAGGAAGAAAAAAAAAGTTCAATGGATAGTCAATTTTATTCAAAATGTTAACATTGACAAAATTATATTCATTTTTTCATTTTTTCTTTTATGTAGGTTAAAAAAGCATCAGAACGTCTCGGTCAGTTCTTGAGACCTTCAGATGAATCTAATAGTGAAAATTCTGAACGAGAAAGATTGAATGACTGATCTTCATCACTTATGATTATCATCAATTGTTTTTTTCTTTTAAAAAAAATCATAACCAATGATTTTGCTTGAGTTCATCAAACTTTAAAATCCATTAACTCTTCAATAGTTATTTTTTTTGAATTATTTACCAAGTTTATGTCGATTATATTTACTGCAAGAAAAAAAAAAGAATATTTTTGTCTAAGGCCATCTCTAACGCATGACAAAATAGCGTGAGTGATAGAAAAAAACAAAAATGACGCAACTTCAACCGGACATTAAAATGGTATCAAAATTGACACTAATTACAGTACCGTGCCATATTTGGCATGATACTGTAGCAATACAATTTCTGATATAAAAAAAAAAACTGAGGAAGAAGAAGGAAAGGGAAAAGGGGTTGGGATGGGTTTCTTTTGTTTTTTTAGTTAAATAATTTTATTTATATTTTAAAATAAAAATTTTTAATTTTTAATTAGTAAATTTTGCCTTGTTGTATTTTTTTTATAAATATTTGTATTATATTTGAATAAATAATTTTTTAATTAGTAAAATGATGTTTAATTAATATTAAAGTTATTTAATTGAATAATTAAATAAAAATAATATTAGAAAATTAAAAATTAATTAATAGTAAATTGATGTTTAATTAATAGTAATGTTTAATTAAAATGAATTTATATTTTTATAATATTATTAAATAATAAAATTTTTAGTATTAGACGAATATGTAAAAAAATATTTATTTAAGTAATAAAAAAGAATATAAAATAAAGTATAAATAGGAATATATATAGAATAATTTTTTTAGTGTAAAAAATAATATAATAAATTATAGATAAATTTACTGTAATTACACATTTTGGTGTAAAAGTTACAATATTTTGAAATAATAAGTTGAAGATGACCTAAGTTAATTAAACTTGAAACCTTCAGAAGAATCAAATGGAAATTCTCCTCAGCAAATATTGAATGGATAAAAATGGGGATTTCTCATCTTTAATGACATCATCTTTTGTAGGATTTAACATAATTGAATTAGTAAATTTGTGACTAATACATGCATTCTAATCCAAAACTTCTTGCAAATCTTTCTTTTCATTTATTATATTTTAAGGTCTAAATTCTCAGTTGCAATCATCTTGCTTTAGATAATACAAATATATATGATTTTTATATGTGTATATAGTTTCAACAAGATGACCTTTCAGCACACTTTCTTCTTACTCCAAGAGAGATCATAAATATTTTCATCAACTGAGGAATTCATTACTACAGAAATGATTGCAACTCTACAAGTATCGATTCCATTAGCGTGAAAAGGGAAAAAAAATTAATGTAACTTTACATTCTATTACAAACAATTTCTTTCTTTCAACATATTGTACGACGGCAAATCTTTCACACTACAGACATCGTCAAGAGTAGGTTGCTGCTTTGTTGCGTCCAAAACATCCTGGAAAAGGTAAACATTATGAAGAATAGAGTCAAAAAAAAATCCTCAAAAAGGATACGGTGAAATGAAGATGAAGATGTTCCAAGCTTAGAATAATTGAGCAGGGTATAGATTTTCAAAATGAAATTACATTAAATTCAATGTATGAAGCATGCCTTGCAAGTAATTGAGCATCCATCATTACGAAGGCTATACTGTAAAGGTTGTCAAATGCCATTTTGTCCTCGGCAAGTAATTCTAAAAATCTGATTCCTGCATGAGTAGATGGCTTCCCTGCAAGTAAAATATGCATTGATTTAGTACTGGCCATTCACCATTTCTTGTGCCCCTATTCAGACAGTGCAACTTCAAAATAAAAATAACATAAAATTTCTAACTTTTCATTTTAGAATTTCTTTAACTACCAGTCTGAAGATCTAACATTTTTGCCAACATAAAGGAAATGTTTACGCCAGCCACAGCAAATGGATACTCCCACTCAGCTCTGACTCCATCTTTCTTGTGTAACAATCTTTGGAACTTCTCCTATATTGAACAAAAACCAGAAACCGTTTGATATATCAGTATCTAACCAGAAAAAGGAGGTTCATTTTTGCTATAGAACAGGATCATAATAGAAAATTATTCATTCCATTGTCTCTCCATATGAAAGGAGTTGCAGAGGAACACATGGCATCACATTGCTTTTGTAATATAACCAAGTAAATTGGTGTGAAGTTGCATATGTTATCAATCAAATGCAACTCTGGATCTGTAATTAAGAGGCCCACAGCCGCATTCTGATGGACTAAGAATTGTTCATGTCGGGAAAGGCACAGCAATTGCTCAATTGCTTGGAATAACATATGATAGCCATTGATGTATAATAAAATATTAAATTGACATTCTTCATCTTTAGTAAAGGAACAAACCGGATACTTCTCAGCGAAAAATATCAGATTCTCCAATGATATAAGACCTCAACCCTTCAAAATAGCAAAGAATAAATTAGCATCAATGCACATTTGCAGGAAGTATACGAGGATATACCAGATTTATAACCAGTCGAGGGGTCTGAACCTTGCCAGCTCATGTCCTTCCAAACCTCAGATTTAAGAGATGGAAGTCATCTATCAGGATAAGCCAAACTCCATAATTGTTTATGTGCATCCTAGAAGCCAAAACTAGAAATTATAAAGATCATCCTAGAAATTATGACACCAACAGATCCGCAGCAAGTGGCAAAAGCAGATTCATTATGAACAAGTAGGGGTAACCAAACTCAAATATTCAATATAGAACAAAATAGGACTCATAAGATTGTCCTCCAATTAAATCCACACCTCTTTCTTTGTTCTCACTTTCTGAGTTATATTCTCTACCATTTTTAACATAACCAAAACAAATTTGGTTCCAAGAGGCCTTAATTTGAAAAAATCGGGAAGGGACAGGTCAAGAACATCCGACTAGTATATTTATCCAGCAAGACGAGAAATAATCAGGAAAGAAGTGGCATACGAATGAGGACTCAATAGAGTTAACAATTGCATGAATGCTAAGGAGATCATCACAGTTAATCCATGGATCTAAAAATGTATGTCCCAAAAGTAATTGAAAACAGTAAAATTGTTAATGTTATTTTGTAGTCCTTACCGCAATTTTTTAAATATCTTAAAAGGAAAAGGGAAAAAGGGATCAAGAAAAAGGTACAATTCAAGTGAATAGTATTGCAGCTCTATTAGTCTATTAAGCAATTGAATTTTCCCATCCTAATTAGTAAGAGAATTTCCATTCACATATTCACGTATCCTTTCTTCAATTAAAAACAAAGACTTAATGAAATTAGTAACTTGTTTACTTCTTCCTTCAAATGCGAAGCAGAACTGTAAAACAATACCAACTTTAACAACTAAATGAAAATAGAATACAGACAGACATCATGATGATAATTAGAAAATGAGAAAAAGGAAAGAAGACTAACTTGATGCTGCACTTGAGAGCCATCAAAGGGTACCCTCTGCCTTTGCTGTAAATATCTGAGTCTTTCTTCCTTGAATTACACAACTTACAGCAGAAAAAATCCAGAGTATAATAACAAGTGATCTCTATAAAGATGCATAAGATTGATTAAGGCCAATGATAAAAAGTGGCAGCTTTAAAAGAGTAGAAAGTGAAAAAAAATTGAAAGCAGAAACCCACATCTACAGCTGAAAATGAAAATAATACCAATTGAATTGATAGTCCTGAACTTGCAAAAAAATCAATGGAGCAAAATATATTACATTATTGATCTCCAAAAAATTGTATTGGTAAAAAACATTTATATCTCAACAATGTATCAACAATGGAAAAATAAGTAAATAAAAATGAAAATAACTCCACTCAATAATCAATCTCAATGGAGAGTTGTAAGCTATATCATTGCGTTCTTGTAAAGCATATCATAGATATGGCACAACGTTCTGTTTACAAAAAATACAAGGCAGAAAGTGCTTTGCTTGCTTTTCTTTTATTTACCAGAAAGCAAATACAAGATATTTGAAAAAATAAAAACGTAAGGTAAGACATTTTTTTCAGTTCCTGAACTTTTCCTCTTATTCCATTGAGCTCCTCGAAGATTTTTATTTTATTAAGCCCTTTAACTTTGAATTAGCTAACATTACGAACTTTTAGGATCTAATAGAACAAATTGAGTTACTCTTACATGTAATTTTGTTCTATTAGGCCCTCCAATTTCCTCAAAGTTTAACTAATTTAAATTTAAAGCTTTTGATAGAACAAAAATTCAACTAAGGGGCTCAATAAAATAATGATTAAGTTCAGGGTCCCAGAATTGCATTTTACCAAAAGGGAAAGAATAAGTTTTTCCAAGCCACATTACAATGATGATACAGTTAATTGCCTCAAACATCGCCAAACATATGAGAGAAGAAGTATTGAGAAAAAAAGATTTACTTTCTTCAAAATGCAAAATAACTTTCTAAGATTTCAGATATTAATCAAATCAAATCACCAAATATATCTGTAATGGATTAGGACAAGATTGAAGAAGATTCCTGTTTGGCACTATTTCACCATAAAAAATAACGGGTAAAAATCGTCCAATAAGTGATCCAGGACCTAAGACACTATTTGCTGAAAAAAGAATTAGAACTAGTTAAATGTTCTGATGACGTGCAGTTTAAGACTAAAACAACTCTCCATCAAGAATCCATATATAATAATAGTTTGAATTTTTTTGATAATTAATTTAATTAAATATATATATATATATATATATATTCTCAAAATGAAAAATGAATTATAATTTAAAAATGAAAAAAAAATCAATTTTTGTGAAACTGGAAGTGTATGTATCCTTTTACTTCATATTAAGAGTGAGCATATCAACAAACTGATCCACGACAGTTGAAAATTTTTAAATCATTAATCTAATTATTGAAATTAATTAATCAATCCATCAATTTGTGATTTTAGAGTCCTGATTTTTTATTTTTAATAATTAGCTAATTTCATAAATTTAAGAAAATATTTACTTAGAAAATTGGAATCAATTTTGATTTTCGGATTTTATATGCATAAATCTTTTGTTGCTTAGGGTAAAATTAGGGATAAAATTGAAATGTAAATTATATAAGAAAAACATTGGACTGATTATGGAAGAAAACATATATGTGCAAAATTGATAAAATAACATAAATACGCAAAACATATATATATATATATATAGTTAATTAATCATGCAAAATTGATAAATTAACTGAAGACGTCGATTTTTCAAAAGCTTGATTTGAAACTAAAATCATTGGACCAGTTAACCAGAATTTTGCACTCGATTTAGAACCTACTATACAGTAAATAGATTTTCTGATTTTTTCTTCTTACTCCCACTTAATACTTATTACCACCTTACCTACCATACGACACTTATCATCACCCAGCTTATTGTTAAAAATCAATGTCAAAATAATTTAGTTACACCTACCATTAATTTGTTGAAATATTAAGTTTATTGTGTTAAAAAATTAAACAAATATTAAGTACATCAATCTCCACCTAATTTGTTGAAAAATTAAGTCCATATTAGGTATACCTACCATACCAAATATTTAAACAAATGTATGGTGAAAATTTGAACAAATGTATGGTGTGGATTAAACTTTGAGCCTATAAATAGACATACTTCCAAGATTTAATTCATCCAAAAGTGAAGACTACAAGTCTTGAGTGTTTGTGAGAGTTGAGAGTTTTCTTTGTAATATTTCTAATTTAGTGAAGTTTTGGTTGTGTCTCAAAATTTTAAGTGAATTTCTTCTTTGAGATATTTAATTTAGAGTTGTGTATTCTAAATTTTTTCTCAACAATTGGTATCAGAGCCTTACTTGAGTGTTAATATTTACTTATCGTATGCTCTGTGGTTGCTACTAATAAGTGGATCTTCTACATCAGAAAATAAGTTAATATATTATTCACTCTTGAAGATTGATATCAGAAAGGGACGATCAGAGCTATATTGAGTTGTGAGAAGTTTGGCACACTGAAAGTTTGTTGATCAAGCTTATTCGGTATAGTTAAATTCATATCGATACGATGGGTGACCTTCAAGTAGTCGGAGGAATCAAGAAGCTCAACAACAAAAACTACAACACATGGGCAACATGTATGGAATATTACCTACAAGGTTAAGACATTTGGGAGATTGTTGGTGGTAGTGAAGTTATACAACCAACGACAGAAGATGTCTTGCGAAAGTGAAAGATTAAAGCAGGAAAAACGATGTTTGCTTTAAAAACCACAATTGAAGAAGAAATATTGGAGCACATTCGAGATGCCAAAACACCAAAGGAAGCATGAGACACTTTTGTTACACTCTTCTCAAAGAAGAATGATACGAGACTGCAACTTCTTGAGAACGATTTGCTATCAAAGGTGCAACGTGACATGACGATTGCCCAATATTTTCACAAGGTGAAAGCAATATGCCGCGAAATTTCAGAGCTATATCCAAACAGCTCCTATTGGAGAAACCAGGATAAAAAGAATAATTATTCATGGTTTGAGACCCGAATACAGCGGGTTCGTTACCGCTGTACAGGGGTGGCCGACACAACCATCACTTGTTGAGTTTGAAAATTTTCTTGCAAGTCAGGAAGCTATGACTAAGCAAATGGGAGGATTCTCGCTGAAGGGTGAGGAGGAAGCACTTTTTACCAGCAAAAGCAAAGACACTTTCAAGCGGTACGTTGGCACTGGATCTAAAAAGAATAATGACAAGGGAGGCTCTCGTCCAGGGGGAGCTTCAAAGAATCGCGGTAATAGCAGAAAGTTTGATGGAAAGTGTTACAACTGCGGAAAGATGGGTCACATGGCGAAAGATTGTTGGACCAAGAAAAAATCTATTGAAAGTAACATTGCTACTTCTAGTTCTAAGGAGAATAGTGAAGATGGTTGGGATGCTGAGGCATTATTCGCTATGGAGGAAGAAGAATTAGCTCTCATGGTAACAACATCAGAACATATTGAATACAAAAATGACTGGATCGTAGATTCCGGTTGCTCAAATCATATGACTGGTGACAAACAAAAATTGCAAAACTTGTCTGAGTATAAAGGAGGTCGTGTGGTAGTGACAGCTGATAACTCAAAGTTACTGATAGCTCATATCGGTAAGACGATAGTTACACCTCGATATAATTCTAACCAGGTGTCACTTCAAGATGTTTACCATGTCCCTGGAATGAAGAAACATTTGTTATATATGGCTCAATTGACATCATCAGGTCAGGCCATTATGTCTTGTTTGGTCCTCAAGATGTGAAGGTGTATCATGACCTAAAAATCTCAGAAACACCAACAATGGAGGGGCGACAATTGGAGTCTGTCTAAGTGATGTCAGCAGAATCTGAATATGTAGATAGGACGAAGAAAAATGAGACATCAGATCTATGGCACATGCGGTTAGGTCATGTTAGTTATTCCAAACTAAATGTGATGATGAAGAAATCAATGCTTAAGGTGCTTTCTCAACTTGATGTGCGAACAGACACAGTTTGTGCGAGATGTCAATATGATAAAGCACACCAACTGTCATATGAGGAATCAAAATTTAGAGCAAAAGAATCATTAGATTTAGTTCACTCTAATGTATTCGGACCAATTAAGCAACTGTCAATTGGTGGTATGCGATACATGGCGACATTCATTGATGACTTCTCAAGGCATGTGTGGGTTTTCTTTATGAAAGAAAATTCTGACACATTCTCAAAATTTCAAGAGTTCAGAGAGTCAGTCAAAGGAGAAGTGGCAAAGAATATTCATTGCTTACGCACAGATAATGGGGGAGAATATAGCTCAAGTGAGTTCTCTCAATACCTAAGGCAAAGTGGAATACGTCATCAATACATTTGTGCCAACACATCGCAACAAAATGGTGTAGCTGAGAGAAAGAACCGACATCTTGCAGAAGTCTGTCGAAGTATGCTACATGCAAAGAATGTACCAGGAAGGTTTTGGGCTGAAGCAATGAGGACTGCAGCCTTTGTGATTAACAGATTTCCTCAACCACGGTTAGAATTTGTTTCTCCCTTTGAGAAACTGTGGAACATGAAACCTACAGTTAGCTACTTTCGAGTATTTGGCTGTGTATGTTATGTATTTGTTCCTAATCATCTACGAAGAAAGTGTGACAAGAAAGCTGTTAGATGTATCTATGTGGGATACGACAACCAAAGAAATGGGTGGAAATGTTGTGATACAACGAGTGGAAGATGTTATACTTCACGAGATGTGGTGTTCGATGAAGCCTCTTCCTGGTGGTCTTCAGAGAATGAGGTGTTGCTAGACTCTAGAGAATTTGGAGACCAACTACAACAAAAGATGGAGGAGCATATTGTTCAACTTCAACCAAGTTCGAATGAATCAGAAGATCAAAACAGGGATGATGTTGAACAAAGAGTGACTCAGAGTCCTTGGCAAACTGGCGTGTATCAACAACCAAATGATGAACGTGAGCCCAATGAGACTGAAGAATCAATTCTGCAATCTCAACTCCGAAGTTCAACAAGAACACGAAGGCCAAATCCTAAATATGCCAATGCAGCCATAGTCGTAGAAGACACTATAATAGAACCTGAGACGTTTGAAGAAGTATCGCAGAGTTCTGAATGAATGACAGCTATGAAAGAAGAGATTGATGCACTTGAGCAAAATCAAACTTAGGATCTGGTGTCAAAGCCAAAAGATGTGAAACTCATATCCTGTAAGTGGGTTTACAAGATAAAGCATCGTTCATATGGGTAAATCGAAAGGTACAGGCAAACTCAAAATATTTCATCGACATCTCGACATAGTACAGAGAATAGGAGTTGACATTGAGGGGGAGTGTTAAAAATCAATGTCAAAATAATTTAGGTACACCTACCATTAATTTGTTGAAATATTAAGTTTATTGTGTTGAAAAATTAAACAAATATTAGGTACACCAATCTCCACCTAATTTGTTAAAAAATTAAGTTCATATTAGGTATACCTACCATACCAAATATTTGAACAAATGTATGGTGAAGATTTGAACAAATGTATGGTGTGGATTAAACTTTGAGCCTATAAATAGGCATACTTCCAAGGTTTAATTCATTCAAGAGTGAAGACTACAAGTCTTAAGTGTTTGTGAGAGTTGAGAATTTTCTTTGTAATATTTCTAGTTTAGTGAAGTTTTTGTTGTGTCTCAAAATTTTGAGTGAATTTCTTCTTTGAGATATTTAATTTAGAGTTGTGTATTTGTGGCTTTTGATACAAAGATAAATGTTCATTCTTCAACCATACATATTTATTTCCTACTTTCCTTATTTAATTTAGATTAATAGCGAAAGCAAAAATGCCTGAGAGTTTCAAGTCAGTAGTCAATATTATTTTTGAAAAAAGCTGAACCAAAAAAGGGGTAAATTACTCGGTCCCTCAATTTTTAGAAAAACATTAAAAAGTTCCGTATATTTTGTTTAATATACTATTTAGTTCTTGCACCGTTACAAATAAACAAAATATCAAATTTACTATTCTTTTTTATTTTTAAAAATACAAAAAAAAGTAATGTCATTATCTAGATACCAAAATGTCAAATTTTAAATTAACAAAATGTTGAAAAATAAATAAGGGTATTTTTTATATTTAAAAAGTTAATTTTGACTATTTCAATAAAATTCTAATTGACTAACAAAATATTTCATTCAAAAGTAATAAACGTTTTTTTAGTTAATGGAACTAAATTTGAGGAACATCATAATATATTTTCAAAAATCGAGAGACAAACTTCATAATATATTTCTAAATATCAAGAGACGCACTAATATATTCAATCAAATCTCAGGAGAGTTGGTGTAACGGTTCAAATACCGGGTTAGTCATAAACTATAATTTTCGAAATTGATCAATATATTCGGGGGTCAAAAATACACTTGTGGATAAAAAAAATATTTTATTTAATTATCAGAAAATATAGGTTATGACTAATTCGAGAGTAAATTTTGGAGGAAAAATAAAATCAAATAAGTTCTCAAAAGTCAAAACAAAACAAAAAAAATGGTCTCGATCTGATTAATAAATTGGCTGACTATACTTTGAATGAGTTATGAAAAATAGCAAACCACATCTAAAAAATTATTTTAATACATGGATAGATTCTAAATAATATTTATGATTATTTGACAGTAAAAAATAAATTTTACGATAACACCAAAAATTGATTAATCAGTCCAGTTTGAATGAGCCGGACAGAAATAGACTCCAATTGAATTGAAAATTTTTATGTAGACATATATATATATATTGTGAATTATGGAATCAAATTTGGGTAAAATTGAGCTTGAAAAATGAAAAAAATAATTTAGGGAGTATAATTGGGTCTAAATGAATTGTACTTTGTTGGGTCCAAGCCCACTCATTCAAACCACTATAAAAAAAGGTCCAAAAATAAGAATTTGCTAGAGAGAATTATGCAACTTCTAATTCCTCTTCTCCTCCCTCTTGGCCGACCCACCCTTCTCCCTTTTCTCTACCCCAAAATCAAGAACTCTAGTATTATTTCAGCCTCTTTAGTAGCTAGTGAAAGTCTTTAATCTCTATTTGAAGGGATAGAGTGGAAGAAAATCAAAAAAGACAAGTTAAGATACAAATTTGAGATAAGAGAAATTAAAATTTTTAAATTTGTTTAAGGGTTCAAATAGATAGTTTAAGATATATAGATAATATTTATAAAGTTAAATTAAGTTAGGAAAGCAAAATAATGGTGGATTAATTGAGTGTATATTTCGATCATGATAGGTGCACAAGGAGATGAAAGTGCTTTAAAGGAAAAAACTAAGAAAAAGGTAGCCTACCTATTTCCATTGTTTAAACTTGAATTATGGTCATGAAAATTGCGGGATTTATGTAATTTACATATAAATGATAATAGAAACTTAAAACATGATTAAGAGAATATAAAAAGTGGATTATAATGGTTAAATTCAATTAAAAAATATTTAGTGGAACTTTGAAAAAATGATCATATTATGTGTAAAAATACATATCAAGGCATAATTATATTTTAGTATAATATTATGGTACATATGTAGTACTGGATGTATAAATTAGTGAAATGAATTATTAGAAGGTGAAAGAAAATTTTTAATTATGAAAAATGGATGAAAGCCAAAATATGAAGAAAAAAAAAGAATTTAATATTTTTCTTATTAATTAAATAAAAACTAAGTCATAAAATGAAAGAAGACATGACATTGAGTGCACATAAATTTATTGAAATTTTTTAAAATATATATTGAATATTTTTCTAATTAGTGATTATTTTATGGATGAAATGAAATATGATGAATAAAGTGTATTTAGTGAGTCTAATGACTTAATTGAGTATTAATGATAAAATATTGATATATTATAATGGAAAGTATGGAAAAAGATTATGATAGAGATGAATTGGTTATGAATGAATAAAATGTTAGGTAATTAATAATGTAAAATAAATAAAATTTATGAATTTAATGAAAATTGAATCAAAGGAATAAAATATCGCCCTTAATTATTTTTTTATGGTTAAATATAACCCAATATATTGGCTAACCATAGGAACAATATTACCGTGGTGTAAGTCATGACGACTTACTTATGTAGATCAATGATGATTTACTTCAGTGATAGTAATTCAGTTATCAGTGTACAGTGCAGTATTTGGGTAGTCATTTGGAGTCATTTTTCAGTGTAGTAGACTTGTGAGGTTCACGTCCCATATATATAGTTTGAAAATTTTCGATCGGATTAAAATTATGAGCAAATATGAAAAAAATAGGACGAGAAAAAAAATGATAAAAGTGATAAATATGATAAAAATAAAAAAAAATTGAAAAATGAAATATAAGTGGAAGAAAAATGTTAAATTATGTAATTAAAAAAATAAATGAAAAAATACATATATAGTTAGTGGCAAAAGTGTAAATAAATGCAAAGTAGTGGCATAATCGTAAATAAATGAAAATTTAGGAACTAAAATGAAATTTGTAGCTAAAGAAAAAAAGTAGAGGATTGAAATGAAAAACAAAAAATGATTAAATTGAAAAAAATGAAAGTTCAGTAGTAAAAAAAAGCTATAAAATTAATTAAGTAAATTGTTAATTTAATAAATATATTAAATAGTGAATGAATGGTAAATAATAATAAAAGATTGAGAAAAAACATAATTAATATAGTAAAGAGAAAAATTTTGAATAGTGTTGTGAATATGATATTGCATTAATGTATAAAAATGTAGATCAATGAAAATCCTTAAATTAGTAATCACCATCAGACATTTTAATACTTAATACGTAGTTATTTGACTGTGTGCAGATAAAAATTGGAAGGGCACAGGAGCAAGCATACCACTTTTGGGAACAACTAAAATGATAAAATAAAAATAGGATAATATTATGAATGACATATATATATATATATACCAACAAAAAATATTCATGAACATGTTAAGTTTTGTTGAATGAAAAATATTTTATATTATATTTGTATCATTGTGCCCAATATGAGATGTGTATTGTTTGGAGTGCATTTGGAGTAGTTAAATTTATAGTCGTTATATTGTTGAAATTTTTGAAAAATAAAAAAATAATAATAAAATACTAATGATTTACAGTCATTAAATTAAAAAAAAAAAACTTACACACATCAACTATAATTAAATTTAAAAAATACCAACAATCTTGATATTTGTATCATATTATATAACGTATAGAAGAATTGTTGTAAGAATTGAGTAATTTACCCAAAGAAAAACCATTTAATTCATTTATTCCTTTTCCGCTTTGTTTTGTTTTGACAATACTACCGATCTTACACTTAATGCAAAAAAAAAAATACCTCTCCATTTATAAAGCAATGATGATTTTTATAATAAAAGTATCTGTGGTTTTCATAAAGCGAAACTGTAGCAGTTGGTACTACCCTCCCATTATCAGCACCAATTATCAGAACTTGAGCATCCTTGGGTCTTTTAGCCACGGCCCGTTTGACTCGGGTTGGTTCAAGCATTAGAGAGTTTCCTCAAGATGGAGACATCTTAATAGGGCAGCGCCGGCAGTAATTTAGTGGGGATTCAAAACCATATAAACAGAAGAATTCCAACTAAACACTCGAAAACAAGAATAAAATAAGGTACGTTCAGACATCTGGAACACTGACCACTTCTACATGCTGCAATAGTACAATCAAGTAATCGACTGCAAAATAAAAGATTCAATAGCAATAACATTTGGACCAGTGAGCCTTCTAACAGCGAGTATACTGGCACAAATGCTGGAGGTAAACAAGTCTGCGTGGCCGTTATGGTGCTCCTGCAACACTAGAATAAATGGAATGGCTAAATCACACTTATATCCCTTTCTACAGTACCAAAGAGGCATTATCTTTGAAAACAACAATCTCCTCATCCTAAGCGACTGCAACAAAATCACAGCAGGCAGTTTCTAGCAACAGCAAATGAAGCCGGAATAAGCAACTAATATAGCGTATTCAAATTGCAAAGAAAATTAAACGTTAGTCATGAGGCTTTCATAACTATGCAGTATGCAAAATATAATTACTACTTATGCTACATGTACAATTAGATTAAAATACAGCTAAACAGCTACCTAGGAAAATTTTATTTGTGCAGAGTTCCAAAGCCAACCTAATAGAGAGATTTGGTTCAATAGATTAAACTTTGAGAGTAAGGTTTGAGCACCCACATGCGTCTGGAGACTTCAAATAAAGTCTACACAACGCACCCGTTTTTCTATTAATATACACAATATCACGAAGCTTAGAAAAGACTTTCCAGCCTCTGTGATTTTCAAAAGGCACCGACTATAGAGGTATTTGTGGTGTTCACTAATTGCTTGAACCACAACCAATGGCAAACTAAAGGCCTTAGACCATGGGTTTCAAAAGGAGAAGTCACTGCCGAGGAACTGGAGGTGATGATTGATGATTTTGCCCATAGAATCCAATACCTGGTGGTCTGTAATACCCTCCAGTTGCAGCTGTTTGCTGTTGCTGCTGAGACTGTGCCTGCTGCGGTGGCTGAGCAGCAGGCCTTGCCAGTCCCATTGCAATATGTGGAGGCAAGGGTGGTGGTGGTGGAAGTGCATTAGCTCCATATCCATAAGGCATAGCCCCAACCATCACGCCAGTAGACTGAACATATTGATTTGATGGTGGGTTGGCTGGAGACAAAGATGAAGTAGGTGGCAATGGTGGTAATGCACCAAATGAAGCTTGTATCTGGTTTGACTGGGACATGGATTGCATGCTTGAAGATGGTGGTACAAGAGGTACAGCAGTCCCTGGTTGCTGTTGTAAGGGATTGAAATAAGCTGTATTGGCCGTATCAGCGTTGTTAACATCAGATACTGGCATTGGTTTCTCAAGTTTTGGTCTTTTTTCTGGGGAAAATAAGGGCAAAGCTGCAGTAAAACCAGTTGATTTTAAAGCACCATTCTTGGAGGCAACTTCCTCAGCAACAAGAGATGAAAGAACAGAGGTAAGCATCTGCGCAGAGGATGTAGAAGCAGCAAGCTTAGCAGCAACAGCTGCTGCAGCAGCTTTCTTGCTCTCCTCATCAGTAGTTATCGTTGGTGCAAAAGAAACTGCAGGTTGTGCAAGAGGAGGCTGAAGTAGAGTGCTGCTTGGCTGAATTGAAGGAGTATTGTGCTCTACCACCTTGGTGGCATCTGTCATTGATATGGCAGAGGTATTTGAGAAGCCAGGACCAGTGGGAGATGTCAACCTACTTCTCAGATTGACAGCTTGGTCAATCTGATCTCGAGCAACCTGCAAAATGATAAAATATATCAAATTAGAGGTGAAACACAAGTACAAAGATTCCCTACGGGAACAAACTAAAATGGTTTAGATTAGGTAATTTTTGTATTTTCGTTCCCTCCCTTTCATGCCTAGGTTCAAAGAATACCTCGATTAGTCAAAAGATCAAGCACAGAAATTACACTACCAAGGGCAGGAGGGGGTGTCCATGGAATGGCCAACAGGTCATTGAGTACTTTTCGAACTAAACCATTATGTTTAGTTTTAGGAAAAATCTGAACCTAAACTTGACCGATAGAATCAGTTAACCAGTTTCTAATGGTTAAATTAACTGTCATTTCAGTTTTTAACTGATAAAAAAGAGTCATCATTTTTTGCAAATTATAAATCATTCAAATCAGCCCATAAAATCAATTTCCAGTGCTATAAAATAATCCATTTTCGGAACAGGTATACAAATTAACAATCCATCATTAGCATTCAAAATAAAAATATTAAAACACATCTAATCACAATAATGTTTAATGGACACTGAAAATCATTTCTTGGCACGAGGCAAAATAGATTATGTTCCAAAAAAAAATAGTGAAATTAGAATAATTTACGAAATTTATCATATATTTCTTAATTGCATAAAAATTAAGAGTAATAGTTGATATAATTTGAAAAATAAACCGTATTGAATTGGAAAATGCAATAATTATGTGAATCCTATTATGAATTGACATGCAGATAATACAAGTTTTTTTTTTCCTGAAAATCAATCTGTGCAAATGAACTTCAATGATATGATCATAAGACATTTTAAAATTTTTTCGAACTCATTACACTTTTAAATTTATTTTTCAATAAAATGACATATTTATAGCCCTTGAATCTTTGTATTAATATATTTCAATTATTTTAAAACATATTATACACTTAAATTATTAAATTATTAGATATAGATAATAAAAGATAAGCGAATAAAGTGAAAAAAAATATTTAGGACTACAAGATATCGAAGGAAGCCTGAGTTATTACAAGATTAATTAATAAACACAATAAGCCAAATTGAGACATTCTAACTTTATATATAAAAATTAAAGAGATCTTAAAAGGTTACAATGAATAAACAAGCATGTACATACATAAGTTGGTTAACTCACAATTGACAGCTTTAAAAACCAAAACCAAAATTTACAATTTAAAAATAAAAAACTGTAACCAATGCTTCGATTATCCGGATTTTTAATTCGATTTTATTTCAAAACTGAAAGCACCAATATCCTATCATATGGTACTATAATTTTGAGAAGGAAATAGCAAATCTTACTTGTAACTGAGCACGAACAAGGCCCTGCTTTGATTCCTGAAAAAGGTTAAAGTAATCAGTTTAGCAGTAAATTGTGCCATAAAATCGCAAAGTGTTCATGATTGTATCAAGATGTACTTGATCCTGAATTGCTTCTTTCAGCTGGGAAATCAACATAGCCCTGGTTGACTCAGCACTGTCAAGTTTCTCAACACACCGCTGTAGGGCATTTTCCTGTGCTTGCAATTCATCCAGAAATGTAGTAAATTGCTGATTTCCTAATAAAACAGAAAATGATGAACACCTTACTACAAGAATATACATCTCAAGGAAAATGAAATAAAATAAAATAACAATTATTTAACTCTGTAAGAGAGTACACAGGCATCCAAGACTGAAGTGGAAGCCAGCATTTTGAAAGCTAATATGGTATTCACAAACTGTAAGAGTTTGCAAATGCTAATATTTCTGTAAGACAGAACACTGGCATCAAAGACACAGGCAGATGCAAGCATTTTGAAAGCAAAGCGGCATTTGCAAATTCAAAGAGCCCAAAATGGGTGTGCAATCCATAATTAAATAGCAAATAAAGATAAGAATTCAAGGACATAAGACTAATAGCATCAAATTAAGGCACAACTCAACAAGGCGTTAATCTTAACTAGACGGAAGAAATAGTCATCAAGCCAAGAGTCAAAGTTGTTCTCAACATAATTGACAATCTGACATCCATATGATGGTGCACATGCAGAAAATCAAAAGTACCACTGTTCAACATCCAAGCCTTTTCCATTTCTATAGAATAATAAACATAACAATTTATCTTTACTTGTTCAATATCCAAGCCTCTTCCATTTCATGATACAATAATGAAATTAGGATTTATCTTTATTTGTATTTAAAAGAAACTTGCTACTTAATGATATCTATTAACAGCACAAAGAGGAAGGAAAATATGGGAGGAAAGAAAATGAGGTAAAATAAGGAGGTATTTTCACTTTACCCTATTTGGGAATGAAGGAAAATAAGGAGGGAAAATAACTTTTATTTTTCACCCTCCAAGAGTTTGGATAGAAGGAAAATATAGGGCAAAAGAAAATAATAGTGTAAAATAAGGAAGGATTTTCATTTTCCCTGTTTGGGAAGAGAAGGAAAATAAAGAAGAGAGATAAAATAACTTTTATTTTTCACTCATCGTTTTCTCTCCAAAACGGAGAGAAAACATGAGGAATTGCAATGAAAATGTCACTATTTAAAATTACTTTTTTTATCCTTAATCATTATAGAAAAATATTTATTATTTTATAAAATGATAGATAAAATAGTAAATGTATAATATTATAACTTTCTTTTCATTCACCATAAATTATCCAAACAAAGAAAAATAAGTTTTATTTTTATTTATCTCCCTTGTTATTTTACTTCAATCCAAAATATGTGTAGGGAAAATAAAATTTATTTTCCCCCCCTTATTTTCCCTCTCCAAGAGAAATTTGCCCAACACGATGAAGAGGGAGGAAAAAAAGTTCTTATTTTCCCTCCCCCATGGGAAAATTCCCAAACAAGGTGTTAGAGTGTCACACGGATGAGGATTATGCTGAAAGTCCAAGGTCTGATAGAACTCTAGATAGCTGACATATCATCCACAAAATGTTTGAAAACAAATGCCCTCCATGGAAGACAGGAAGAGCATGTGGAAGAATAGCTCGTGAGATATTTGCTTCACCATGTTCCCAATGCTAAATAACTTGGTAGATATTTAAAGAGATGTATATGAACTCTGATTAATTTCATATTACATTTTTATAGAGCTTCTACTGAAAATCATCGTGCTCAAAAATGTGACTTTAATTAAAGATTATCCATTTCCGGTGCCTCAACTGTGCCATATAAGAATACCGAGCTGTCATCTTACAGTTAGCAAATCATTTAACCATGGTAACTAGAAAGAAAGAAATATTTAAGCACTAGTATAACAAACCACCAATTAGTGATAGAATCAACAGAAAGCAGAAAACAAAATGGAGAGAAACTATAATTTCCAAAATCTGCTAAACTAAAGCTAATGCATCTGGAAATACCAGTTCCACAATAATCCCAAACACACATTTATTATACAAAGAATATTCATTCATCCAATATCAGAGGCACTCAATTAAATACAAAAACTGCTAAAGAGATTCAAAGAAACAGACAAAAGTGGCATTGAAGAATCTAATGATAGTGCCAAACCAACTATAGCAGCTTAAAATTAACATTGGACATTGAACTTCTTAAGTGCCCAAGGACTCTAATTACATGAATTTCACATCAGAAGCAACATTCTGAAGGAAAGATGACTCTTACCTAAAGAAGAACCATTTTCCATTTCTTCCCTAATTTTACCCACATGAGATACTGCAGCACTACACTTGTTTAAAGCAGATTCTTCATTAAGATGCTCATCAATAACTGACTGAAATGCTGTTAAAATCTTCTCTGGTAGACCTCCAACAGCCAATTTCTAGTTTAAGATGACCAATCAAAGATACACCCAAGATCACAATACATGTGAAGACAACAAAAAGAATTCAACATGAAGACACAAGATTATAGATGTAATAAGTACTTACAATTCTTACTGAGTTGGCATCCCTTTTTATTATCTTGATAGGATTTGAGCTCTTCCCATTGCTCACTAACTGAGGAGGTGGATTCTTACCAAGCATTTCATCTTTAAGACCCTGTCCACGAGAACCAAAAACTTTCCTGTCCTCCCATATTCCAACCTGAAACAATGATAACCAATCAAAATAGAAATGGAAAAAATGAACTTAAAAGTGGGACAGCGCGTTCCATTCCATTAAGACGCTTCAAAAGAAATTCCAGAGACAGAAACTGACGCATTTATGGAACCTTCCTACATAGTCCTATGTCACTGCACAGCCCTAGTTGACTCTGTACTTTACTTGCTACAAAAATTAAATAAGTATTGAACCACTCTAATAACAAATTTTCATGACCCCAAAATCTTCAAGGCTAACTACAGAAATTGGTTATGACGAGGAGGAGAAAAACCAGAGGAAAAATTTAAAAAGAGAGGAACACACACACAGAGAGAATACACACGTGACATTAAATGTAACGCCCGTAAAATAGAGCTTATAAGTTATATATGTTTTTAGAGTGGGAAAGGATGGGATTTAAGATGAGTTAAAGTTTAAGTTTAAATTTTGAAATGGAAAGTTTTCACGCCCATGAATATTTGTTCACACCCATGAAAGCTCGTTCTATGGTTAAAACGACAGATTTTTAGACATGGTGGGCGTGTTTGAAAAAAGAGAACTTTCACGTCTGTGAATAGTTTAGAAACGGCCGTGAAAAACATTTCACGCCCATGAACGCAAGTCGATTGGCCATGACCAGCCGCACTTTTCTCTTTCCTCTGCACCAAATCTTTGCTTTAAATTCACTTCCACTGCCCCTTCTCACTTCTGACACAGGATGTCTTAGTCATTTTTTTCACCTAAAAGATACCCTAAACACAATTGTTAAGCTTGAAAGTTTGAGAAACATACAGGTTTGAGAGAGTTTTGCCTATGTTGAGGTAGAACTCAGTTTTTAAGTTTGTTTGAGTTTGTTTGACATTATAAGGTTCTAATAAGAACATGTTTGTGATGTTATGTTCGGCAAGAGGGCAAAGGAACACAACAAAGAGAAATCAAACTTGAAAAGCTTGAAATGATAGTTAAGGCTCCTTTTTTGTGGAAGGATGTACATATACGCATTTCAATTCGTTTCCATGCATCTAATATGTTTTTCATGTTCTGAAATGTAAAATGACATTCTAAAAGGCATGTTATGGTGACTAATGACATGGTTGTACAAGTAAAATGCAAAATATGGTTATAATGAGGTAAAATGGTATACATGGTTTTAAATAATTGTTGTTACGTTACATAACGGCCGATATTTAAAAGAAAATGAACCTCTCGTTACCGTTACACATGTTATACCACGTTATTTATTTTTTTGCAATGGAAACGGTCGTTACGGCGTTATGTAACAGGTAACACCGTTATGTAACCGCGAACAACCGTTACATAATCAATTATTAGACTGATTTTCATGGTCTATATTTTGAAATTCCTTATTCCAATGGTTGTCTAAACAAAACTCTAACCCTAAAACAAGCTCCACATTGCCCAAACCCAATTAACAATTCTCATCAGTAACACCAAAGTCAATAGTTGTTGGTATGCCACTCATTTTGATGGTAGTAGTATGTTAGATAATGTAATATTCCGAATAGTGTTTTGTACTAGCTTTAATACTTAATGTAATAATGACTTAAATCTATGAACTAAATGTGTTTTCCTTTTGAATGTATACTAATTAAATAGTTACATTTCTTAATTTTAGTGAACTCCTTTAAAATACATTAATTTCATGGGTTTTGCAATTTTTATAAAAAAATTTGCACCACAGTAGTCCGTTACCATTACATTATACCGTTATGGACCCATTTTCGTTACACGCAACTGCGTCCACGATTACGGTCGTTACTGCGATTTAAATTCATGATGGTAAGTTTGGCATATTTGGTTAATTTTAATGTGTTTTAATGATGTTAAGACATGTTATGGATATGTCATATGCCTTGTGTGTTGATAAGAGTGATTAACACTGATTTTAGAATTTTTGCATTAAATGCATGTTTTGCTTTGTTTTTGAGGTTACTGGAAATGCATGATTCACGCCCAAGAACAAGAGTGTCACAACCGTGAATGTCGATGTCTTATGAAATGCATGAACCCAGAAATTCACAAGTTGTATCACGGTTTGAGAAGCCGTGATGATATGGTGTCACAACCATGAATAAGTAATTCACGCCCATTACATGATAGTTATGTTATATTCACATGATGATTCACGAATAAGGTAACTGTGAAATGTTCTTTCACGACTCTGACTAAATAGTTCACCCGTGAAGTTGTTTGAATGTATAATATGTACATTTTTTAATTATGATCGATTTGCTAAATGGATTAATGGCTTATTATGAAAGTGTGAATACATGGTAAATAACATGTGGATGACATGATATGACATTTATGTATTGGATATGACAATGCATAAATGGGAAAGTAAATGTTGTTAATAACATGTGTTTAAGATGAATCTAAAGATAAATGGTTATGAGATAAAAAGTTCAGTTCTCTAGTCTGGTCTTATCATAGGATAGATGGTATACCATTGAAGGAGGAAACGGTACCATAATGAGCTACTTTTTTAATACAAGGACAAGGTGACTCGAGGACTAAGAGCACTTGATCCTGTATATGCTAGCATGATATTTAACTCAGTCAGTGTAGCTTAAGCTCGGGTTATTGAGCATCATTGACTTTGAGAGGCTTGGATGAGTTGATACAGATTGTGCACTGGGTGGCTTAAGCTTGAGTTGTTAAGCTCTCCTGTCTCATGTCCCGCATCCAGATAGTCAAACTTAGAAAAGTCTTGGGCGGAAATAATATTAAAACGGTAACAATATAAAAATGGATTTTTATACTTGATTCTTAAGAATAGAGAGTCTCAGGCAATATAAAAATGGAAGTTTAATAAATATAAAAAAAATTATGGTATTGTAAATATGTGTATAATATACATGTTAATATTATATGATGTCTATGGTATTAATAAGCATGTGAACTTGCATTGAGGCATGAAACAACTAAGATGCATGATTCTATGAATGATCATGAGGTCAATTGCATGACATATGACACGAGTTAAATGTAAAATTTTTATGCACATATGTACCACTAAGTATTAGTTTGCTTAGCGTATGAGTTTCCTGCACGCATGTTCGGAGCCATTAGATAAGAATTGACTAAAAGAGCAGCAAGCCACCACAGTTCAGTCAAAGTGCCCAGTTTAGGTGTGTTATCATTCATGTCATATTTATATTTTGTTTATGTCATGAGATATTTTGGGATAATATTTTACACGTATTTTAGTTTTAAAAACATGTAATATTATCTTATAATTTATTTTTGTAATATGAGGGTAGTGAAGACGGAAACAGATTTTATGCTATGATATCAATCGTTGGATCAATGTTTTATTTATGTTGATTTTATGCATTAATTGCATTATGATATTTAAACAGGTTTTAAATGTGAAAGTTTTAATTTAATGAATTTTCTTCATAACACCACCATGGCATCCATCAATACAATGTGTGAGAGTTTCCCAGCTGTATCGGCGGGTGTCACATTAAACATGTGTTCTCCACCCAATCCCCCATTGATCATTTCCTGAACACTAACTCAACATAACATCCTTCCTATAAATAACTACTCTTGTAACCAAAACTATTAGATGCTAAACAGCAAAATTTTATCAAGCACTGCTAACTAATCATTCTTCGAAATGGCATATTCCTATTCACAAGAAAACATAATAGTAAAAGAAAAAAAAAGGATAAAACAAGGGCAAGGAAATCCATTAAGCAACTATGAACTTACCAATCTCATTACAGTTTTCTTCCCATGTTCATCACCATTTTCATAGACCTGTTTAAGAGCTGTAGGAAGAACTTTCCAAAATTCATTCACAAACTCACTACCCTTTCGCCTGCTATTTTGCAATATATCATTAGCTAAATATAGAAAAGAGATACGTTGCTCTCTCTGGGATGAATTGAACAATTTATCCCATATTTCAACAATTTGTCTTGCTTTCTTCCGATGCAAAATACACCAACGTGATAATGCTGATCCAATAGTTAAAGAAATGCACATGTAATTGACCAAACACATCCTTTTCAGGATATGTTAATACACACAAACACATACAATAAATATGTATCAATGTGTGTAACACAAAGATAAGAAAAATGCAACTGGATAACCAAGTCATACATTTTGGTAGATATGTTTCATTCATGATTATGCTGCTAAGCATTGGCAAGAGACCATTATTCCTTATAGTCTATCACATTCACAATAATCATGACATCCTCAACAAAAAGTAATAAGCAACTTAGTATCAAGAACATGCAAGTTGTAGGCTAAAAGAAACTTTGATCAAACACTATAGATAAAAAAACAAAAACCATGGCACTAATACAAAAATTACAAGGTAGTAGAAAAACTAAATACAAAAATTTGTGGTATCAATTCTTTTCTTATTACAAATACTACTTTGTGTTTACTCTGTCGCATTATGCCTCATCCTAATATGTATCATCTAATAACCCAATAAAAATCCTTTATCCTTGCTCGATCGCTATGATGGGATCAATTCATCCATTCCTCAACAGCGATGCATCACAGAAGCAAGTTATTCATAATAACACAAGCTACAACAGTACACCGCCAAGACAAAAGTAAGTTAACACAGCATTTATTAAATACATCCCTGTTAGCTCATCTAATAACACAAGTTGAGGAAGGGTTTGACAGATAAGATAAACCTTGCTCACATCTCTAGAATAGCAACTTTCTTTAAAAAAGAAACACTATTAATAACTGACGAACAAGAAAGGAAGATATACGGATAAAAGAACAAAAAAAACAGATAAAGGTTAATAAAGCAATGTTGTCTGACTATATGTATCCGTCTACTACACAACCCCTTTCAAAAGCTTTAGACACACAAACCTATAAAGATTAAAGAAACCCCCAAAAATATATAATCCTTTTGAAAGTGCAAATGAATTTGTTATTTCTTAATATACCCATATTCCTATCCATCCAAATATAGAAGTTATAAGGGGGACGAGGTGCAAAAATAATAGAAAAGAAGAGTAACTTTATAGAAAATGGGAAAATAAAGAAACTTCAATAGATTTTAAATATTTTCTATCAAATTTCAAAGTTCAAGAAATGGACTAATCATGTCCAACATGAATAAGATAAGGAAACTTAATTCCCAGATGCAATCGTGTCATGTAAGAAATAGTTCTTGTCAAGATGCATATCATTGCCACCAGGGCCTCGCTTCCCTAAATTACTCTATTTACACTTCAGTGGACAATTCTACAATCAACTTTGAAAATCCAGTAAAAAATTTCATATGATTGAGAAGAACTGTGTGAACATGGGTTTAAAGATGAAGGATACATTCAATGCTCTGTTGTGAATTGTTAAGTTTCGACAACTTCTCAGCTAATATCTGCGCATCAAAAACTTCATTGCTCATCCTGCTGTTTTACAAGTTTTCACAAATCCTGCAACAATCCCTATAATTGAGAACAAAAGAAAAAAAACCTTTAATTTCAACTATTTATCTTCATTGCTATTATTGAATTAACAAAGCAAAAGTAAATTTATGAAATAAAAAGCACATTTTTACTATGTTCACACCCATAAGAGAAAAAAAAAAAAAAAAAGGCAATTTGTAACATACTTTCAAACTGTTACCATGTAATAAGGGGCTACTGAATTCTTTTACTTGCCATTGCTCACCCTTCCATATGGACAAATAAAGAGAAACTAAAATTTCCTAGTTCAAATCATGGATCAGCAGGAACACCACCTCAGCTATAGAAGCTAAAAATTCTTCCAACAAATCCAGCTAGAGTTTTGTTGAACTAGGAACTAAAACAAAATACTTGGGGCGGAAGACACAGCTTCAAATCCATAAAGTCTCAGATCTACAATCAAATCACAAGCCATCATGTTCTCTCTTTGATCAACTAGCCAGCTACCAACTACTGGTGTCTTTATTTTCTCTCCATCAAGTATTCAATCAAAGTTGTACACTTAACCCATTATTGATTCACACATTACATTTTGGCATCTTCATTTCATGAAATTTGCATTACAAACTTGTTTGTATGTCCATTTGACAACGACAATGAATCTAAATTCATCTATCTCCAACTCCATCAAAAATAGCCATTTCAATCTTCCCACTCCTATGATCCATCCAAAAATAGCCCTTTCAGGCAACATCAGAAAGCATTTTCAATGAAATAGAAGATACAAGTGAAAAGCAATTCAGGTAAAACCTAATTCAACGATATGTTCAAAAGATCCAGATTGTGTTGCGCTCCTGAGATGAACAATTTTCAACACTAAATATAAAGGTAAGAATCATGTTAATTATAAAGGGGGGAAAATTGTTGCATCCCAATGAATATCAAAATTTCCATATGGAAGCTAGTTTTCATAATCACTAAAGAATCAAAAAAGTAATAATGAAAGAAAAACATGTAGTCAACATTCATTTGATACCAAGTGCTGCTGAAAAATTTTCAAATCTCTTGGAGGCTGAATGCAAGAATTGTTTTTGCAACTACTCCTAGGAAAAGATATAGGAGAAGGAAAGAAGAAGGTTGATGCAAAAGCATTCAAATTAAATACAGGCCTCAGTATTTTCATTTTAACTCTTTCCGTTTTCCTACAATTCCAAGTATTCCTCCTTTATTTAGAATTCCTATTTAGTAAAGTATTTAACTTAATTAGTTAGGAATATTTTTCAGTCCAGAATTTCAATTTGTCCTAACTAGTATAAATGAACATCTTTTCCTCAATTCACAATTTCAATTCTTTTTTATTGTTCCAATCACAACCACAACCACCCTATACTGGCTCTAATTGTTGAGATTTAATTGCTCTAAATCTTCAACTACATCAAAGGTCAAACCTGCTTTACTGGGACAAGAAAAAGCTTCAGGGATAGAAGATCCTAAGCAGTAAAGAGATGATAGTCATACAGGCTATTTTCAACTTTTCTGGATGCATGAAAACTTTGGATTTTATCATGTCAAACCCTCTTAAAGTCATTCATAGATGCTAGGCAAAAGGCTCCCTAGCATTTTGGATTGACATGACAATTATAACAACGGATAAGAAAAAGGAACAGCAGGAAGAGGATAAGATAATTAACAAGCAAAATCTCAAAATTCAAAATTGCTATTAACATTCAAGAAAAGCCACTGCATTTCAACTTCCAAAAGAAACCCAAAACAATTGCTGGAAAAAACATTTAGCAAAAAAATGTAATTCACAAACTAGTCTCCAGCCACTGAAAGCCATCAACGTTGATGCCAACTCAATAAAATATTATTAAATCAACCTCAATCTATTTATCAAGTACACGAAGAAATCTCAAGCACACAGATGTATGTGAATACATAGCTCATGCCCAAAACTAAACACTAAACAGGCAACACATGCAAAAGCATAACCAAACAACCAAGCATCAGCATGATTGTGAGCACACAAGATATTAAAACACGTAAAAATAGTGAGAGGAAAGCATTCAAAACTATAGAAACACTTGAAAAAAGTAATTACAATATTTAGTAAATATTAAGAACATCCATTACCGAGTATATACTGAGTAACAATGGTCATATACATGTGGATCACAGTCAAAGTGCTATATTTGTCTTACCTTATGACAGTCCAGCCTCACACTTTCAAAATTTTTCCTCTTCTTCCTTTCGTTCCACTAACCTAAAAAGAGAAGGAAAAAAAAGGCCAAAAGAATCAATCACACTACCAGAATATAGCCACCTAGGCCTAGATAAGGTGGTCAAGGGGCAGTAACTAGGTAGAGATCATAGGTTCAAGCCATAGTGGCCTCCTATAGCACCAAAAAAATTTAATATAATATTAGCAGGATACAAATGTTTCCTTACCAGATGACAGTCTCTAAACTGAAAATAATAACATCAGCAATAATCATAACAGCTACCATCAATATTAAAAGTTAAATATTTACCCAAGGCAATTAAGATCCATCCTGATCCCTAAAGTGTTGTCTCCCACTCCAGGATTTCCTGACAAAAGACAAGAAGAAACCTAATTACAAAAAGAAAGAACATTCAAGTAGTGGAATTAGCAAGGTCGGGGCTATTATACTAGTTTCCATATGCATTGGCTACCTAACAATCAAACTTGCAGTGCTCTCGCCAGTTAAGAGAGGAGCCCGCTTCAAGGTTTCAACACTTCAAACTACAACACATTTGCAAATAGGTCAAAAAGAAAAGTGAAAAAACCACAAAAAATACAATAAGATTGATAAATCATAATTGAAAACCTAAAAAAGGAAATTTGCAAAGCATATAAGCTTTGTTAAAAGGGAAGAACAATAAGATAGTAAAAGAAACTAAAGCAAAGTTCTAGGTAAGTAGCAATATATGTTGTTAAAAAGAAGACCAAGAAGGCAGCAACCAGAGTTTGAGCAAAGTTTGAAAAGAAATTTATGAAAATATTGAAACATGAGAAGAAGAGATAAATGCCTTAAAAATTAATATGGAAAAAGGAAAATAAATACTGAAATTTAAATCAAATTAGATGCATAAAAGATGATGTTGAAAGAAATTGCAAAGGAAGAGGAAATTAGGAAAGACTGAAAAGCTCTCATGACAATACGTTTAATGGTAGCACATAGAAAATGACAAATATCTTAATACACAAAATAAAGAATTGTATTTAGAACACTTGAGCCCAAGGGAGCCGTAGAAAACACGAAAATAGTAAAACTGTATGTAATTGATGACATGCTTATTAAAGTTTAGAACCCTCACTACGGTGTACAATAAATCCTGTTGATCAAATTACTTAATGATTTACGACATCAAAGAAAATAACCAAGTCACCTATAAGCATTCTAGATGAGATAATCCTACAACACAAGTGAAACTGGGAAAAGCTCTTCCAAATCACTCCTAGCATGTTGTTAAAGCATCACAATATTAAAAATTTTGATCCATTTAGAGATCAACTAACTTGCGCAACTATAAATAATTAGCCCCAATAGCAACGTCAATGATGTATCTTTCCTAAGAAAAATCATGACCAATATACACAACAATTCAGTAAATATTAACTGAGAGTTTTAGGCAAATTAAAGCCCACCTGGACCAAAAGCTCAATTTCCACATAAACATATCATTGCATTCTACCATGCTTAAATTCACTATGTACTTGTCCCAGTTTTTCACTACAATTGGAGAAAATTGATGCGAGTCATTTACCCTTAACACCATTTAGGACCACCTATGAAACATGTTTGCTAAAGATATAGCTGCATACCCCGATAACATGTTAATAATCTGATATAAGCCATGCAATAACAAATCTAAACAAAAACAGCCCAAAGCATTATAGAAAATGAATTATTCATATAGACATCTACTGAAGAAAGGTTTTGGACCACTTGAAGCAGCAAAATTTGAAGTGATGACGAAGCTTAAAATTTAAGCCAAGTAAAGTTAAGCAAGCATCCCACCTGAGATTCATCATTGATAATTCAATTCATCCTTTCAATTCTGGATGACAATATACAAAGAAATAAATCCATTATCAACATTTCCTACCCGTAAGATACTAAGAGTAGATAACATCCCACGATCTAAAATCTCCACAAGTCAAATAATTATCAAGTTCTTCCTCTCTTAAGTATTCCCAAAGCACCAAAATGCAACTAATTTTTGCCAAAACATCCAAGAGGGTACTTTTCCTTGCAATTTTCAACCTAAAAACCACTCATGAAATGGGTCTTGATGGCTTATCTAACACATCCACTCAAAGGACAAATGAAAGAAGTATAATAAATCTTTCATCTCTGTATTCAGTAAGAAACCAGAACATTCACCAACAAGAACAGACAACCCAGTAATCAAAGTGCATCAAACATTCCATCCACTTACCCTTGATGCACATACTCTCTAACATAATTAGAAACTCCCAATTCCAATGTCTGAGTACTTTCATTGTCTTTCTGGAAAATCACTGAAGAAACCCTTCCGGAGACTCAAACCCACTAAATCAATTATAAACAGATCACTGCACAAGCATAATGACTTCCAAAACCTTCCAACAACCCTTATTAAGTTCCACAGTGAGTAACATATCCAGCAGTTCATAAATTCTTCTCACTTTCCAACTCGACTACTCTCAGGGATCAAAGATAAAAAGTATCGCAGTCCTACCGTAAAAATGCATTCAGGTCACAAAGAATACACAGAAGAGTGAATACGGTTCCATGTAGTTCATTAGAGAATTCGCGTTTAAACAAAATAAAGCTTAAAATTTTAACACTTTTTAAGGGGAGAGAGAGAGAGAGAGAGAGAAAGGGGGGGGGGGGGGGGGGGGGCACACACACACGAAACTTCGCGTGACAAACGAAATCACTTTGTGACCTCAAAACCAAATATGAGATAACAATTTCCTAAAAACTCTTTCTTGATAGAGGTTTAGGGTTTAGACGCGCAAAAAAAAAAAAAAATCTACCAATATATGGAAAAATAAATGAAAACGTAAACAAAACATGTAGAATCAATTATGAAACTATAAAATTGAAGAGCGAAAGGGATTACAAAGTAAGGCATAATATAATTCACCTGATAAGAAGGGTAGAGCTTAAAACAATTAGAAAACAGAAGTCTGAAATCGAGAAAGAAAAAACCCTAGAAGTGGGGAACTTTTGGCATACAGAAGGAAAGAGAACCCACTTGTCGTGGAGAGAGAAGAGACGATGCAGGCTATAGGTTATTTACAAGTATATACTGTAATGGGCCACGTGGAGAGACAAGTACCGTAGATCTACGGAGATGTGGAAGTAGGGCTTATCCATCAAATACATAAAAATTCTTTATAGGGAACTTATATTGTATAATTCACTGAACTTTTCGTTTTTTAAACTTATTATATTTCCACATTTTATTTTAATAATAAAAATATAATTGTTTATTAATAAAAAATAAAATATTTTGATACCAAAAAATATATTGTGAATTATATCAGGCAATAGGATATATTTTTAGGCAAAAATTTTTGAACATTATTTAGCATTTTAACCGGTCAATTATATGTGTAATATATTGGATTATTTTTGTAATTAAATAATTATTTTACATGAGTTAGACACTATGTCAAAAATTAAATATTATATTGAATCTCATGATTTTTTTTATTTTTGAAAATAAATTAAGTAACTATCTCTTAAATTTAAATATTTCATATATTATCTGAATTTTGCACAAAATCAAATGTTATGAAATGATTTTATTAAATGGTATCTTTAAACTATTTTAATAAATAAATGTAGGGCAGGGGATAAAAAGCACCATTGTTCTCCTTATATAGTCATTTATATTGAGGGTAACTATTTAATTAACTACTGAAGCAGAACTAAACAAAAAGATTACATGGTCAGCTTCAGGTGAAGTTCACATTGAAGTAAGATTAGTTTTGATGATATGGACTTATACATACACTCATATTGATTTGTGATATATTTAATTATTTTTATGTTAATTGCATAAATCCTCATGTTATTTGAAATTTATAATTTAAAACCATTTTAATTGTAATTTTCAATGGTTATAAAAACTATGTACACAAAAAATTTTAAATTTTGCATATGTGATAGCATCTAAGCTCTTTGACGATGATGACTGTTAAAATGTGGCTAAAAGATTGCTATTGATTTGAATGTATTATAAAAGTGCATATAAGCTTTGTGTGTTTGACTATATTGAAAAATTTTAGATATTTGCCTAAATTTTTATGGAATTTCCAAAATTTAAAAATGAACTATGTTGCTTGAAAGTTTTTAAAAATATATATATAATTTTCATATATTTTAAATTAATTATGGTATTTCCCAAAAAAAAACATATTTATGATTAGAGATTAGTTTAAAGTAAGTGAGTATTTTGGATTATTGTTGGGTATCAAAAAAAGAGTTTATAATTTTTTTAATTTAATTGACTGATTTTTTAAATTTTGCATAAAATGGTTTTCTCAACTGTTTATGAAAAAATATTTATTTGTTTCCAAAAGCAATTTTAAAAACTGAAAAAATTAAAAATAATTTTTTTTCTAAAAAATGTATTTTCCAAACGGATCTAGGTGTTCCATAAATATTGACTAGCACACACCTAAAGATTATTTTATGTAAATAAATTTTATAAAATTTATTTAAAATTTTGTTATTTTGTATAAATGTAATAATTCTTGCAAGTTTCAAAATCCCATTAAATTCATGAATTTAAGATTAATAAAATTTGAGAAATTTTATACTTGATGTTTTTCACTCTCTCCCTTCCTCTTTCTCATCATGATCAAACTTCTTTTACGTTTTAATGCCTAAAGATTAATTTACTTTTATGAAATATTGTATATTTTTTTAATAAAAATTTAATGACATATTAATTTTGCTTAAGTACCTATTGATTTTTTTAAAGTACCTATTTCTTTGGTCTTGCCTCCAATAAATTTTTTTATTATTCTTTTATTATTTGCAATATATATTTTGTTTAATTGATGAGATGCATGAGCATAGCCTACATTAGTATCTCTAATTTGTGGTGTATATATTATAAAGTTTTTATTTTATAATTATTTGTTGCATAAAATACATCATA
This sequence comes from Triadica sebifera, assembly GCA_023653625.1. Classification (NCBI taxonomy): domain Eukaryota; kingdom Viridiplantae; phylum Streptophyta; class Magnoliopsida; order Malpighiales; family Euphorbiaceae; genus Triadica; species Triadica sebifera. The sequence goes on along the minus strand of CM042897.1, from coordinate 31,293,269 downwards.
TGTTATATTTTCATTAATGTTCGCCAGTAAACCATCTTATAGTTGGAGGAAAATGCAATCATTATTATTTTTCCAAAAAAATAAAAAAAAATAAAATTTTAATTTGCTAATACCATGATTCAAAAATAAATTGATAATTTAGCATTGTTTTTTATTTTAAATTTTGTATAATCTGAATTACTTTAACGATTTTGTACTGAAATAAGCAAAAGAAATTACAATCAATCTCATTCCAGTGTTATATCCAAAAGCTTGAGTCAAATAGACTTTTAATACAATAAACAGACTGGTAAAATAAAGTATTTTGAATTTTAGTTTACAATATATGATTTTATACATGGTTAAAGTATTATTTTTTTCTAATAAAATATTTATAATATAATTATTTTGGTTTACACCAAGTCTATGAATACATAGATGAGGTTATTGAATAGGAAAAAAATATACAATTACTTTATTTAGCATCCAATTTAATATTTTTATCCTAAAAAATAATTCATTCCAAAATTACATTTTTTCGTGATTCAAAATTTCAATTATACATTTTTTATTTAAAATCAAAACATAAAAATTACAAAATACTAGGTAAAAAAATATTGAGTAAAATTGAAAATTAAGGAGTAAAAATGTAAAAAAAATAAAAAATATCATATTATATATATATATATATATATATATATATATATATATAAAGTATGAGATGTAATTTTCTCTATTGAATATTGAGCCCAAATATAGATATATTTTAGTGGGATTACATTGGCAAAGTCCATAGAAGAAGCAGAGAAGAAGAAGAAACTATAATTTATGGGCTTTATGACACATAATTTGGAACACCCAATAAATATATATAAAAAAATTTCACACAATCAATTAATTCTATATATTTTTAATATAATATAATTTATTTTGAAAAACTAATTTTAAAGAGATATATTTTATTTTAATAATTTTTTTTATAAATAATATATTTTATTTTAAAGAGACTTATTTTATCATTTATTAGAAAAAACTTCAACTATTTAAAAATAATTCTAAAATATAATTTTTTTATTTGTCATTGTTTTCAAACACTTTAACTTAGCTGTCGGAATAAAAAAACTATTAACTACAAAATTGGTGAAATGCAATGAATTTATAATTAAAGAAAAAATCCTAAAAAAATCCCTTAATATATATATATATATATATATATTATTCTAGCCTTTATTGATGTATTATTTGTTTAAAACTTTGAGCACGCACTTCTAGTATGTTCGCAAAAGCTATGCAATAACATTTTCCAAATTTCTCTTTACGTGCTGGACTTGAAATCTCAACCTAAGAAGCTTTATTGGTCTGATTTATGGATCAGTAAATTATTGAAGTTGCATAAGAAAAATGGGAAATCCACGATTGATTTAATGATTAATACTTTAACAGTTAAATAATTTCAGTTTAATATATATTTTACACCATTGAAAATTGTTATAAAAAATTATTATTTGCACATCATAATTTTAATTATGTATCTCATGTAATATTTATAGTTTTACTAAACACATGATAGAGGGTAGTAGAGAATAATAATTTTTTTTCAGCCCATGTGCTTATATTACTTTTTTTATTATAGGAATGTTAATATTACACTTTTTTACAACTTAAAATGTGTAATAAATAATTTTTACAATTTTTTTGTATAAAATTAGAAATGTGTTTATTAAATAAAATATATAAGAAATGACTAAATATATATAAAAATAAAAATTGAGAAACATTTTTTTATAAAAATAAAAAATATATAATTTTGTTTATTGTCAATATATTATTTTAAATAAAATGTCAATTCAAAAAATTGAAGGGGAAAAAGAAATTATTTTTGACTGTTAGGTAAGAGGGTGAGCTGTTCCACCAAAACTGGGCCATGGAAATGCAATCTATGAGAAAAAAGCCCAAAAGCTGAACTGAACATTAAAAACCGTCCCATAGTCTTTAACACTGCCAGGTGGCACCAACTGCCAGTCAAGACGTTACTCACCCTCCTGTTTTTCCTCTTGCAGAAAAGAAAAATAAATAAATAAACATAAAAAAATGGGATAAATCACTACGCGCCATCCAATACACAAATATCCGTTTTCGTCTCTGTTTGGGGTTTGTTTCCATATCCAACAAAGTCGATTATCAGTTAAGGCTGTGATCTCGCTCTGTTTCACATTCCTTGAATGGCCTCCTCTTCTTGAAAGATACAAGGTAAGTTCTTTACTTCTTTATTAAAAATATTTTTCTTAATTAAATTTTAAATTTTTTTTGATGAAAATAGGAATTTTTTAAGTGTTGATGGGAAGTGGATAATCCTTAATTTTTTATTTGCATTGGTTTTTGATGTTTGATTGATCTGATCGATGAATTTGCAGTTGAATTAATTTTATTGGCTTAGCTTAAGTAAATAATATGCTTGTGTTTTGTGCTATAGTTTATAAAGAAATAAAATTAGGTTATTTTTCTAACAGATGCCTTCAATGGAATACAATGCCATTTTCTTTTTAGATATAACAACTAATTTCCTCGAATTCCTACGGTGCTGTTTCCTTTATTGATTGGCTCTTAATGAACTAGAATTCTAGTGTCAATGATGTCTGCTTTTGACAAGATGGTGTCAGAATTATTGTTAATTCTATGATTTTGAGTCAATTCTTGTATGGAGAGGACATCTTATTCTCGCTCTTATTAGCTGAACGATGAAGCGGCTATTAGACTTTTTAGGGTGTTCCAATCATGATACTAAGCAATATAATAATTAAATCTGTTAATTATTTTTTTGGGGGGTACCTGGAATTAGTTTTATCCATTTTATCTCCTAATTTTGTTGCCAAAGTAAATTTGAATTTTATGTTCCAATACAACCATCACAATCCTTTGTCTTCAAATTTATCATTATTCATGTGCCATTGAACATACAGTTGACAGTTGACACTTGCTAATTGATCCAGCAAAATTGGTTTCTGCCCTGCATTATTATTTTTCAATGATGTCCAAAAAGTTTCAAGGAAGTGTTACAGAAAAATCCTTGTCACCTGAAGAGCAGAAAGCTAAGGTATATTTTACCACAACTTTAATAATTCATTATCATTCTGAATATATTGTGTTTGATGTCTTTATTCAAACCAGAAGGCATAAATTTGCTTAAGGGTCATGTTAATTTGTTCCTCCATTACATTTATGTTTGCGATGTTAACTGCTTCGATAGTTTAGGGTACAATTCATTATTATGATGTGTAGTGGACTTGTATTTCATGTCATCAGGGACCTTAGTGCATAAATTCAGGTACATGAATTCAAATTACATGTATCTGTCAAAATTTAAACTACTTCTAGCACATGTTTGCTTATTTTATATGGTTTCAAGTGCCATCCTTCAATTATTCTTCATGTATGGTCTAGTAATATGTTCATCAATGTTTTGTCTGACCATGGTTTGATCAGATTCAGGCTTATCTTACTATTTAAAATATCTCTCTGAGTTACATTGATTCAATGCTCTTTCCATATTTCTCTGCTACCAGAAGATTCAAATGATATTAGTTAATTTTATTTTTATTCAATTTGTTTGATCGTGGGCTTGTTAGCAATGAAAAACAAATAGTTTGATGTATTAGATTCTTTAACAATTGGCTTAAGTTTGGAAATGTAGTCTGTCTGGGGGCTCTTAGGGGGTCAAATGATGGTTATTAAATTGAATAGTTAAGAAATGAATCAATTGGATTTCAATGTCTTCAGATCAATGATGTTAGGAAGATGTTGGGACCTATTGCTGATAAGCTCCCAGGACTTTGTTCAGATGCATCAATATCCAGGTATCTTAGAGCAAGAAACTGGAATATAAAGAAGGCAGCAAAAATGTTGAAAGATTCCCTGAAGTGGAGGCTGGAATTAAAGCCTGAGAAAATCAGATGGGTATGTATGTGTTGCCTTCAATCAATTTTTCATTACTTTTGAATATTTTGAGGGGCTTGATTACCAATGAGCAGACAAATATGATTCACTTTTGGAATAACATTTACTCTGATTGAATTGGTTGCTCCTAAAGATTTGATCTTTAAGATGAATGGAATTCTCCAAGCAGGATGCTGGATACTCAGAGGGTTTTAATTTTATTTCTGACTTCTATCTCCTCCTAAGGGATGATGTTTAAACTTTGGAATCAGCTTAAGTTTTGGAATCAGGTATACCTACCTTACTAAATTTACCCAAATATAAGGAAAAATGCTGATCACAACTACCTGAGGAAGGTCGTAATACTATATCAAGTTACATATGGGGCTTAAAGTTGAATTTCAGTATAAAGCAATTTGCTATGAATCTATGACTTGCAAGTTGTGACCTCGTTGTTTTGTTTTTTTGATAGTTTATTGCAGATGAAAAAAAAACTTTTTCAGAAGAAAACAATTATATTAGATGTTCCAAACTAACCTGAGCAGTTCTCACTGGTTGACCGATGGATGTCACAGTTCCTTGCATGCCTTCTGTGCTGATATTTTTATGTTTGCTTGCAGGATGATGTTTCCAAAGAAGCTCAGACAGGAAAAGTCTACAAAACTAATTATTTTGATAAGCAGGGAAGGATTGTTCTTGTCTTGAGACCTGGATTCCAGGTAGATACACTGTCATTGAAAGATTTATGGACCAGTCAAAAATTGTTTGCCATTTTTATTTGGTTTAGAAAAACTGAAAAGAAGTAAGGCAATGCATTTATTTGTTGCGGGTTTGAAAAAAAAAAGGAAAATGGATTGAAAGACACCAGAACAAGTTGCCACAGCTTTTGAAAAATTGTTTCAGAAATTGTGGTAATTTATTGCTGCCACCACCTGCTGCTGCTTTCACTTCTACTAGCTTTACCTTCACTGCACCACCCCCCACCACCATGGAGCACTGCCACTTGCTCTTATTGCTGCTACACCAACACCACTACTGTCGCCACCATAATGATGGTTTCATTTCCTCCTTTACTATCAGAGGTACCACCCCACTACCAAAGCTGATGCATTATCACTGCTATCATTACTGCCATCACAACCATCCTTACCTCCGTACTTTTAAAATTGTTTGCAATTATGGAGGGGACCAGGAAGGAAATGAAAAGATATCAAATGTGCTTTTGGTTTTAAGAGAACAAACAGACAAACTGCAAATTTTCAATGTTCACATTTTGTGATCTACTTTTATTCGATAAAAAGTTGTGACAATGATCTCAAATGGCCCCAAGTCGAATCTTTATTAAATTTTTGATACCGTTATTTTTAATTTTTGCTGTCAGAATACAAATGCAATTGGAGGACAGATCAGACATTTGGTTTATTGTATGGAAAATGCCATAATGACAATGAATCCAGGTCAGGAGCATATGTTATGGCTAATTGATTTTCAGAGGTGGACAATGGGTAGCATATCAGTCAAAGTAGCTCGAGAAACAGCTAATATCTTGCAGAACCATTACCCTGAGAGACTGGGCCTTGCAATCCTCTATAATCCGCCCAAAGTTTTTGAGTCCTTTTGGACGGTATGTTACCAAATTGCCGTTGAATGTGTTATTTCATCTTGATCTTTGGCCCTTTTTTTTATTCTAAATAATGATGTTGCACTGCTCTTTGGATCCTTATATTTTATCATTGTGCGGATTGCACTAGTTTGTGTAGTTCTGTTGAGCTTGGAAATTCCTTGGTCGGAAAGAACTCTGATTTGTTTATTTAGAGAATCTCTAATAGCTTAATGGAGCAAAGAATGATTCACTTAAATTGCTTATTTTGTAATAAAAGAAGTTTATCGAACTAAGGAAAAAAGAATAATACTGGGATTAGCTGGGAACTGAGAGTTTTGTACTTCTATCCTGCTCTGTTGACCTCATGCACTTTGCTACAGATGGTTCAAAATTGACATCACTATGTCAGTCTTTTAGATCGTGATTTAATATGTGTTAAAACTTTTCTTGTTGTAGATGGTGAAACCATTCATTGAGCCCAAGACATACAAGAAAGTGAGGTTTGTGTATTCTAATGACCCGCAGAGCCAAAAGATCATGGAAGAAATCTTTGACATGGATAAGCTGGATTCTGTATTTGGAGGAAGAAACTCAGCTGGATTCAACTTCGAAGCTTATGGGCAGTGGATGAGGGAGGAAGAAAAGAAAATATTCGATTTAAACAGAACTGAATCTTCATCGCCAATTCTATCTCTTACGTCAGAATCACAGCTCTCAGAATCATTAACTCAAACCCTTGGGGTTTCTGGTGAAGATGACTCTTCATCGGCTGATGAAGATACTTCAAACTTAGAGGGTTTTGATGAGGAAACAAAAGAGCAGCCTTGTAGCTGCAAAGACGCAGCAGATGATGATGAAGCACAGGCAGGGAAAGAGCTGAAATAAATTTGGTTGGCATTTTATGTCATCTGGGCAGTCAAAACTTTGGCTGAAAGATGTTACAAAATGCGACTTAGTGCCGGAAGAGATGCAAAAAGGAGTGAATTGGCATGAGATGTGGTGATGGATTCCGGTAATACATAGTTCTTTTCGATTCTTGAAAGTGCATAACTGCACCTTGATACCTTATATTTATAATGGCTTGACCAAAAATCATTTGACTGGAATGCCGCTTTCCTGTACAAAATTGAAACATTATTAGCCGATTAACTGCTTTAACACAATGCTAGAATCAACGGATCTCATATTTCTGCTTGTGATGTTTCTTTTATTGGGTTATGCTCGAAACGGAAATTGATGATTTGCCATGAGTAAGCGGCTTAGGAGGAGGGGAAAAAAAGAAAAAGAAAAATAAATAAATGGAGATAATTCATTACTATTTTAGAGATTGTAATATTGGATGAAACAACTTCAAGGAAGATAGCCTGGAGGATATTATATTGCTTGAGTTGTCAATAGTGAAAAATGCATAAATAATTTTAAACATGGTACATATTTTTACCTCTTTAAAATACTATTCCATGGCAGATTCTTCCACATTCTCGATGACTTGTCAACTCTGGTGTTAAAAGACCTTCAATGTTCTGTGCGATAGGAGCAGGTCATCCTGCATGTATACAGTATCATATTTTTGTTAGTATTATTATTATTATTATTACTGGGAATATGGTTTAATTGATTATTATGAATCTTAGTAGCTTGGTGGCTGGATTGTGCACTTCATTCGAATTGTATAAAAATGAAATAATAGGATTTTTGTACCAAATTACGATTAAGAATGACACCCACGTTTCTATTCTGTTGCTTGGAGAAATTCTAAATCAGGCTGATAAGATGTATCAAGCCAAGAAAGTATTTAGAAAAAAAAAAGATTTGTTGAACAGGATAAAATATAAAAAATTATATACGAATTATCATTCTTATTTGCATGTCATTTCTTTCAAAATTTAAGCCCCAGCATCTCTTTTAAAAATTTTAAATCCACAAATCGATATCTTTAGAAATTGAAAACATATCAACGACAAACTCAGTAAAGTATTGAAGAAAAACTAAAAGATATATAATAAAAGTATAATAAATGAGTTTTGTGAAGCTTCAAAGAAAGGAAAAAGAAAAAAGAAAAGAATACCCATCTTGCAAGCTATTCCTGCAGTCATCTCTAATCAGTAATTATTGAATTTTGGAGCCAAGTAAGAGAGCAAAAAACGAAAGCCTTTGGGCTACAATTGGAGATCTCAACTTTTTTGATATTGCAGAAGCTTGTGAGACAACAATTTTGAAAAGATGTTCCCCTTCATCAAATTGCAAGACAGTGATTGGCCTCCTAGTAAATAATATAATAAAGAAAAAAAAAAAGAGAAACCTTTTGAAACCCTAATTGTGTATAAAATCAAGGAAAATGATTCTCATCTAGAAAATCTAGAAAATGTATTTTATTAATCTATCTGCTTATATTACTCAACTTATATTAAATTACAATAAATTTATACAAAATAAGTTATGTTTAAAATCTGAATGCAATAAGCAAAAATGAATTAAAAATTTTAGATCCAAAGAAAGTGGTTATGTGATGGGTTGAAGGTCCCAACCAGCCAACTTGGAAAGCAAGATAAGTAAGAGAATAAAAACCCTTTTGTCCATGGAAGTAATCATCATTCCCACATAAACACCTGCTTTAAAAATATCATTCTGCAAACATTAGGTAAAGGTTAACATTAATTATTTTTATTTTTATTTGATTAAATTTTGATCATAAGCTGTTATATGATTGAGTTAGGCCTTGCTAAAAATTACAAGAGCAGGAATAAGAAGTTGGATTTTCTAATTTAAACTGATAGTTACTAAGAAATGGTTCCACTTTAATCTTGTGGGGAATATGATATTATGTAAAAGTGAATATCTGTGTTAAAAAATTTTAATTATTTAAAACAAAAATACAAATAACTATTAATCATATGAAGTTTTTATTCTTTGCAACCTATCAAAAAAAATAAATTTCACAAAATTATTTTAATTTATTTATATTGTTTAGTTTAAAAATGAGTATGCTTGTTTTATTCTTATATGCACACTTTTATTTCCTTTTTTAAAGATGTTGGATGCAAGAAAATAATAAATAAATATAATTTAAAAAAATTCAAATATTAATTATGTGAAATTTACCGTACCATACATAGGCTAAGGCAAATAACTGAGAGTCAAATGTATTTCAATTAATTAATTTATTTTTCTACAGGATGAGGAGAAATCAGTGGTAAAGAATGGAGGAGTATCAAAATTATCATACACCTGACTGCAAATTTATATGTCCTTGATAACAGAAGAAGTCTTACTGTCTTAGGCAGGCAATGACATAATTAGATTTTAAAAAAATTAAATTATTTAATATACATTCTCTCTTGAATTAAAAAAAAAACCAAAAAAAAAAGAGAAAAGGCATGCAATGAACTTCCCTTTTAAATTTTTCTCTGCCCTTTCTCATTCAACCTATTCTCTTTCTCTTCTCTTTGTACCGCCCCATTTCCTTCATCTCTGTCAAAAACCCCAATTTAATACCAAAAACACTGAAAGAAAGCTCTGTATAGCTGTTGCTGACCCAAATAAAAAAGAAAAGGAAAGATCATCCACAAATATAAAAGTAGCTAAAGGCAGAAAAGGAGGAGGAAAAAAGAGGGAAAAAAGCAAAGGATTCTGTTTCCTTCTCTTTTGAATCCTCTTTTTTTTTTTTTTGTATAACACTTTGATCTCTGTTTCAATCTGGCAAGTCTTTCTCTTATTCATTTTCCTTCCCATAGAAAAATCTCGGGCTTTACGTGAAATTCAAAATTTCTCCTCTGAATTTATGCCTTCCAGGTATTTGTTGATCATCGTTTGATTTTTATGATTTTGATTTTCCTTTTTGCATAATTTTATCTCATTTTTTCCAACTATAACCAAAACCCGTCCTTTTTTTTTTCTCCTCTGGGTTTCAGTTATTGAATTGATCATCGTGGGATTGCTCTGTATCTCCTTTTATTGAATTTTTGAGGTGGGTTTTTTCTTCAGTCATTTCCTAAGTCTTTTACACAGCTTCTTGTATTTTTGTAGCATCAAGTTTCATGGATCTAGTGCTTATTAGCTAGTCTGATTTCAGTTTTGAACAGATTGTGATTGGAAACCGAAACAGAGAATGGGTCTTGATGCAATGAGAATCAGTGTTCAAATCAGGAGATTTTTGGGTATAACGATTAGGAAATTTTATAAATCAGTGTGTAAACATCCATTTCTTGCGGGGTTGGTGTGTTTCTTGATATTTCTGTACAGATCATTTCCTTTTTTGTTTTCCCTTTTAGTCTCTGCATCCCCTGTTTTGGTTTGTACTGCTGTTTTACTTGGTACCCTCTTGAGTTTTGGAGAACCAAACATACCTGAAGTTGAAAAAGAGAAAGAAGAAGAAGAAGTTACCCATGAAATTTCTTCTATGAAAAGAGGAGCTGTAGGGGATCCCACTGTTTTTGAAAAAGATGAGAACTTTTTTGTAGAGAATTTTGTAGGTAAAAGGAAAGATACAACGGAGGAAGGCATTGGCAAAGAGAGTTGGGAGGAGAATAGAGTTGGTAAGATCGAAGGAGATGAGGATTTAGGTGATTATATGCCATTGATCGATGAACTTTCTCGCGAGATTCAATTTAAGAAGCAGGTGACTGAAGAATTGGTAAAAAAGAGGGAAATTTATGAGGAGAAGCAGGGAATTGAAGAGGTTTTGAGTAATGGTAAGGCTGTGAAGAGTAATTATTCTTTGGTTCAAAATGTGGGAACTGAGAGTCTTCAAGTGGAAGATCCTAAATCCATGAGAGAGTTTATTCGAACTGGAAATGGCGATCATTTGGATTCTCAAGATTTGTCTTGGACAAAGGTGATTGATGATGATGAAGATGAGGATGAGGATGAGGAGGCTTCTGATTCTGGGTCTGATGGGGCAGAGAGCTCCTCTCCAGATGCTTCAATGGCTGACATTATTCCAATTCTTGATGAGCTTCACCCACTTTTAGATGAGGAAGCTCCACGGCGAGCGAATATGTCTGATGATGGTTCTGATGCTGGTTCAGAGCAGTCTCATAAGAGTAAGGAGAGCAGTGTTGAGTCAGAGGAGGATATTGAAAAGGCAGATGGAGAAGAAGATGGTGATGATGATAATGAAAATGAGGAAGAAGAAGTGCATGGAGGCAAAGATGATGCAATCAAATGGACAGAGGATGACCTGAAGAATCTTATGGATTTGGGTACTTCTGAGCTTGAAAGAAACCAACGTTTAGAGAGTCTTCTTGCTAGAAGAAGAGCTTGTAAAAGCATGAAATTGATGGCTGAGAAGAATCTTATAGACTTAGATGGGGCTGATCTTCCCCTTAATTTTCCACCTATCACAACAACAAGGCAGAACCCCTTTGATCATCCTTTTAGTTCTTATGATGATGTTCCTGGATCTGCTCCATCTGTACTGTTGCCTAGACATAACCCATTCGACCTTCCTTATGATTCAAATGAAGAAAAACCTGGTCTTAAAGGTGATGGTTTTCAACAGGAGTTCTCACCATTTCAGCATAGGGAAGCAGCCTTTCGGAGACATGAAAGTTTCAGTGTGGGACCTTCTGTTTTGGGGGTTCCCAGGCAAGAAAGGCAAGGTCTTAGGTGGAGACCTTATTTTGTACCAGAACGATTTGGTGCTGAAGAAACAAGCTATCATACCTTCCAACGACAATTAAGTGAAGCCAGTGAGTCGAAAGTGAGTTCGGTTCTTGATACTGAATCAATGAGTTCTGCTTTGGAGGAGGAGGGCAAGAAGCTCAATGAAGAAGATGTTTCTCAGGAAACAGACATGATCTCCAATGTAGACCATGCTTCTGTCCTTGTTGAACGTGGAAGCCTGTCATGTGAAGATGCTGATGCTCTGGACATTGAAAATGAGGAGAGAGATGTTCATCATGATGGGGCTGAAATTGCACTTGGAGATGGAGAAAACTGTCATGAATATTCAAGTTTCTCTCCATCAGGAGGGGCAACTACTGTAGGAGTTAATACAAGTGAAATTCTTTTGCGAATGGAGCCAGGAGAAGATGAGTATAGCAGTAGATCAAGCCTATCGTCATTGTCTGAAGGAGATGAAAAGCTATCTGATGTGAAAAAAGAATCAATGCATACAGAGACAAGCAATGGTCAGATTGAGGAATCTCTAATTTCAACCCAAACTTCACTTGATTCAGATTTTCATTTAATGAGTGAGATGGCAGATGAAAATCAAGATAGGAAGCCTGGTTTAGAGCCAAGTGGCAATCATGCTGCAGAATCTGTTACTGTGATTGAAAGTTCATCTTTTTCAGATTTTCATTTTACAAGTGATATTGAGTATGGAAAGAGAAGCATGGAGCCTCTTTTGGAGCAAGCAGGCAACCATACTGGGGATTCTGGAATTTCAATGCAAGCTTCTCTAGATTCAGATTCACATTTCGTGAGTAAGTTGGTAGATAGTGATCAACAGAAGGAGCCTGCTCTGGAGACCAGAGGAAATGGTATTGAAGAATTTGATATTTCAACACAGTCTTCACTCGATTCAGATGTGCACTTTACTAGCGTGGTGGCGGATGACAATCAACACAGGGAGCCCGTTTATGATTTAAGCCCTCAAGCAGTTGACAAGCTAATTTCTTTCACGTCCATCTCTTCTGATACACAAGGAGAGACACCAGAAACTGGGTTGCCTTCACAGTCAGTCAAATTTGCCGGCAAAGAATCTGAAATACATTCTGAGAGCATGGAGAAAGATGCTGCTACTTGCAGAGAGATGCATGAACACTCCACAGAAGCAAGCTCATTGGATGAAAATGAATCGAGATCAAAGGAAATTACAGAAATTGAGCATGATGTTATAGAGTTTAGGTTGACGGAGGATGATAGAACTTGTCACGGTCAAAATGGAAAAAATGAATTTTTGAAGCCTGAAGCTGGGGTTGAGCATGATGCAGTTGATTCACTTCTGTCTTTGTCAAACAATGGATCAGTAAATGAAGATCTAGTATACAAGGAAAACAGCTTCGGTCATGATGTGGATCAACTAAACATGTTAAGTCTTAATGCAGGAATAACTGTAGTTGGGAAGTTGGATTCTGCCTCTTCTAGCAATCAGGTGGCTTCAGAAGAGACAATTTTGCATACACTAGAGGAACAAGTTCCAGTTCATGTTCCAGAGGACTCCAAGTTATTTTCTTCAGAGACTGAAACTGTGAAGGAGCATGCTATGGGCGTGGAAGGAATACTTCAGCTTGAATGTGATCAAGTTCCCTCATCAAGTGTTGATGCAGAGATCCAATTAAACAGTCACCAAGCTATGGGTGATAATTTAGATTCTCTGGCTTCAAGCTCTGAAAATATGCTTCATAACGATTTGAAGTTGTCTGCAAATGGGGAAAGACTGCCTACAGTGGTGGCTGATGTATCTTCTTCAGAGATTAAGCATGTGGAGGAGCATTCAATAAGGAAGGGAGAAAATCTCCAATTTAAGACAGATCAAGTTCATTCATCAAGTTCTGATGAGGGGAATGGTGCTGGTATCCCTCAAGATGCAGATGTGAGACTTTATTCTTCAGTTTCCAGTGATCAAGATGTACATTCCGAGGAAAAATCTTTGTTTCAACCAGATGAACAACTGTCTTGGTCAGATAAATCTAGCATAGAACCAACCGTTGGTCATTATGAGGAGTGCCTGGTAAGACAAGCAAGTATTCTGCATTGCTTTCTTTAACTATAAAGCTTTTGTCATGTATTTTCTGCTAGTTATTTGTAAAAGCTTAATTATCTTTAATGGTAGTTTCTCGTTTTATATTGTGCAGCCACACAATTAGATGGATAAAATGCCTCCAATGGCATAAATTGTTTGGTCATGACCAGTTGTTTCATTAAGATAATTAGGTACAAAAACTTGGGTCTTTGGGAAGGGTTTCAAAACCACTCAAGGAATAATGAGTATGATGTCAAGTTTTAAGAGGTGGTTGCTTAACATCATAATAGTGGTGAAGTTCAGATAATTTGTTTAACATTTGCATTCCCACTACTACCTGCATTTATGTGTATATAAATTTTCATAGATCTGCCTGTTGCATTAATGCCTTACATTGTGGAATATTTAACAATATTGTCTCAATCTTTGCTCACAGATGTGTTCTAATTTTTCTTCTCTTTGTTGTATTCATTTGCAATTGCTGCATTCTTGTATTTGCGTGCTTTTACTGTTCTTATGTGCAAAAGGTTGATGTGTTTGACATTGTTCTGTAGTTTATTGTCAAATAGGTGGATCAAGACTTTTGTTGAGTAGATTTTAGTGCAGTTATCTGCCATTAGTTGTGCTTGTTTGGTTCATTTTATTTTTGTGATATGGATATCCATATCGGCCCACAATAATTGATTATTCTTAGATGGATGAAGTATGATGCTGACCATGGTTGCTTTGACGTAATGTAGGAACCATCTATATCCGTGGCCGACTCCAAAGAGGAAGTGAGGATCACTAACATCATAATTGCTCCTGAAATTTTTGACCATGAGACATCTGAACCTACCTCAGTCCTACCAGAGAGCCGAGAATACAAATCACAGGTTGATAAAGTTGATTTCAAGGACGACATCCTTGATAAAATAGCATATGAGGACAAAGGTCATATCTTAGAATGTTCCAATTATTCAGCAGAAACAGATGGGCCTCCTCTTGCTGAGGAAAATAGCAATGAGGATGAAGATGTAATAAAGGAGATTGATGAAGGATTACTTTCAGAACTGGATACTGTAGGGGACTTCAGTGTCAAAGAAGTAATTGGTGAGTCGCTTAATGATGAACAAATTCAAAGTTCTGATTATGGTTTGTTACTGAGAGATTCAAGTATGGGAGAGGTTAAACCTGAAGTCCCTGTCGTTGAAGTTAGATCAGTTGCAGATATTGGCTTGGCTTTCAAGCAACTTCAAGGAGTAGAAGTTGAGGAGGTCAGTTTTCCAAGTATTAATGGGGATCAACCTGTTGATGAATCTAGGGGTCCTGGAAAAACTAACCTAGACTTGCAAGTTGTTGATGCAAGACCTTTGGAAGAGCATGTAGTTGAGAATGAATCCAGTGATCTTCACCAATCCAGTTTTGACTTGCGAGTTGCTGAAGCAAAATATCTGGAAGAACTTCATAGTGCCATGAAGCAGGCCTCAGAAGAGAATAGCGAAGAGATGTCAAAACCGTTGGATTTAAAGCAAGGTCCAGCAGTCATAAATGAAGTAGGTTCTAGCATTTCTACCAATGAGCTTCCAGTTCTTGAAGTAAAAGCAATTGTTGATATAGACCTGGTTTTCAAGCAACTTAATGAAGGCGTAGATGTTGAGGAGGTGATTGTTCCCAGCACTACTGAACAAAATCCAATTGCAAATGAATCCAGAGGTCCACAGCAAACCAGTTCAGATTTGCTGGTTATTGAAGCAAGATCTCTAGAAGATCTTCGAACTGGAATGGAGCAAGTTTCAGAGGGTCATTATATCAAGGAGTTGCCAACAGCATCAAATCCAAATGAAGAGATCGTATCAAGTACTTCAGAAGTAAATGAAACTTCAGAAGCAGCTGTAGCGAGATTTGTCCATTTCAGGGTAGAAGCTACGGAAAAGGGTTTGATCCAAAAGAGAGAATCAAGTTCCGAAGAATCTGGTGATGAAGAAACCAACAAGAAAACTTCTCATGAGCCAAAACACGGTGTTGATGAAACATCTGGGAATTCAAGTTTGAATTTATCAGAGATGAAAAGTGGGAAACCATAATCTCACTGACTGGGTCAGGTTCAAGTGATCGAAAATGAGAATTGGAGATAAAGTGACAGAAAAGTTTTGTGGTTTGAGTCTTCCCTTGATGTGTTCCATGATCATGGGCTTTTTGGTTCTATAGTTTGGTTTTCTTTATTGATAGTTGATTTTTGTTACTTTCTGATTGATTAATCTCTTCAAGAATGAGTTTTGGTTTGATTTCTTGAAGTGTTATATATTTATTTATTCATTTTCTAGCTTCAAAGGGTGAGCAGTTTGAGGGTTTGTGGGATGTAAGTTTGAAATCATTGCATATTGTAAATTACTTTTTTTTGTAGAATTGATGATTTGATCAATGCAGATGTATATTATTCTGTTTTTAATTACTTCCTCCAGAATTTGCCTTTAGTCTAGTTAGAAGTTTTTCTAGTTGCTCCTGGAAATGGATTTTATAATTTTGCATGATATAAGCCCATGTCAAATTTGTTTCTTTTTCCTTTTTGTTTCTGAAACTTGCAATCCATTCAGCTAAAGAAAAAAAAAAAACTTGCAATCCAATTTTTCCTTGACATGGTTAAAGCTAGAAAGTTTGTGGGCCATGTTAAGAAACAAAGAGCAAAAAGATGGTAAGGCAATAGATTGTCGTTTAGACTTTAGAGTGCTCAGTTTTTCTTATATGTATATATTCTTACACAAAAATAAATTATAGGGGAAGTCTCAAACTGAGCCTTTTTCAGTCTTGAAGGAAAAAGAAAAAAAAAATACCAGGAAGTCTGATTGAGAAAGTACTCGCTAGTACTTGCTATTTTTCCTTAATAGCTCATCACTAGTATTATTGTTGAATTAGTCTAATTTCTAGTACTTGTGATTATAAAATCGAAATTAGTTCAAAGTATAATAAATTGAAAAGTTTGATTAAACTAAGTATTAAGATGGTGATTCAAATTACAAGAAAGATGGAAATAAGAATAAAGATTAACGGCACAATCCCATTACATAAGACGTGACAAAGAGGACGAATTTCTTCTCAAGCAAATACAACCGACCTAGAATCGGTCAAGAGATGTATCCAAAGTGAGATCTCCAAAGCAAAACTTTAGCTTGGTCGGCTTCTTTTGGACACACTGAACCACCAAACGTACCCTTCAATCCTTCTCCATAATCAACTTTTAAAACAAAATCATAAGGAATTGTTCAATGAGTTTTTAACTACTTTGTCCGGCAAATTCTGACCTTTGCCTACCCTGAATTTCCTTTTTCTAAAACTGAAATTCATGGTTATGAACCAAAAGTCGGTAATAATAAACGCTAAAAGAAATGGGGAAAAGCTATAAAGCAGCTGTGACAGCTGAATTTTTTGTTTTTCAGATGGCGGTGCTTCTTTCTTCGTGAAATTCCAGAGGCTGACGGCTGATTCAATTCTTACATGCGCCTTGGTGTTAGACCCATTTAAAAACAATTAATTGAAAAGGAATGGCTTTTCTAATAAAGTTTGAAGTTTGGACAACATGAACATGAGCATCAAGAATCCAACTAATTTTTTTTTTCTTTTTAATTCTTTTCCAAACATGGC
The DNA here is from genome assembly GCA_023653625.1 of Triadica sebifera. NCBI lineage: Eukaryota > Viridiplantae > Streptophyta > Magnoliopsida > Malpighiales > Euphorbiaceae > Triadica > Triadica sebifera. The sequence continues at coordinate 31,276,443 of CM042897.1, read as the reverse complement.
TAATTGAAAAAATGCTATGATGCTAATTGCTAACATTGAGTTTCCAAGTTTCAAACCTCAATCTTGCTTCCTTGTAGCTAGTTAACAATTAAATAAGATAAAAAAAATGTTAAACCAATAAGTGCAGTATGTACAGCAATAGAGTAGACAAATCGGTCCTAGCTGCTGCTTTTGCTTCTTCTGAGCTGGTCCTGAAGAAGAAGTCTTAACCTGCCAATGAATTAATTATTTAAGGAAGCAAATTTATCAGGTTCTGCTGAAAACCACTACGGTATGTTTCAATGCTACAGTAGCATTTTACTGTCACCAATCATAAAGCTGATTTCCCATATCAATGTTAACCATTCCTTACCGCAAAAAGATTATGAAACCACACAAACTGGACTTTCATGTTTGTGTAGAGCATTATCATCAGCCAAGAAAAAAAAATTTAAATTTATGACCTAATATTGCCTAATGTTAGCAAGTTTCTACTAGGTACATGAAACAGAAAATCCACTTCAGATATAAAGCCAATATCCATTAACTCCTGAATCTTGGTTTCTTTCTCTTCAAATTTAATTTGTCGATTTAAGTGGTACCTAAGCTCTGATTAATTTCTCTAACATTTGTTTTTTTTATCAATACAACTAAAAGAAATTTCAGAATAGGCACACCGCCCGAGTGCAGTGGTGCTAACAAAATAATAGTCTCCTTGTCAACCATGATTGGTGTGCATTGTTTTCATTTCACTATAACAATTTTTTCTTGAAAAAAAATAAATAAAAGTATCCACCTTGGACATTTTCTCTGCAATGCAACATGTTGGACAAAGGCAATTTAGTCATCATTTCAAGATTACTATTTCTGTAAGACCATAAAGTAGAGAAAAAGTCCATACCATGCTTGAAAGTTGCTAACTGATGTAGGTCATTGATCTCAACATAGCTTCAAGTGTGTCTTTAGAGAGCCAAATTTCACCTCCACTTCCCCTGAAGGAGACCTGGTGAAATCTTGAATCTGCAAACGAGGGATAAAAAAGAGCAAAAGATAAAGCACAACTGGAATTATAACGAGTTTCTGATAGTTGAAAGAACAAAAACTAACACTATTATAAAAAGGCACTGAGCAGTGTGTTGAAATATTAAAACTAAATTTAATTATGTTCATTGATAGGCCTGAATAATGTCGAATATAACCAGCCCTATTGATGTGGCATGACATGCAACATAACCTATATCTATCAAACCTAATAACACCTATCATCCTTATAGGTTTCAAATGGAAAGAGAAATGTTAAATTTAAGAAAAATAAACTCACCTTAAGGATCCTCCAAGTGGACCGAAATTCTGTCCCAACTCTTCTACCTTTTTCTTCTTCTTTCTTCCTTCCTTCTTGCTCATTTGCTCCTTTTATGGCAAGAACTACTTAATTCCGAATTTTCCTCTCTCAAAACTATTTTTTTCTCTTTTTTTCAAGGTGTGACTGAAGCAAAAATGGAGGTTTTGGATAAGGAGGGGGACGACAAAGGGAGGAGAAAAGATGAAGATGAAGATGAAGATGAAGAAAAGTTATGGAATTGATTAAAGTGTGGATCCCAATAATTAAAATTAATCTTAATTTTAATCTTAATTAATATTTAAACTTTAAAAATTTTCATATTTACCACATCTTCCTCCATATTCACACTTTTTTCTCGAACAATTGCCATAATACCGATTTTGTTCATAGAAAATTTTATTTTTTTCAAATTCTACCACTAATATTTTTAATTCTCAAATAATAATACCCTTAATTATTTTTCCTTATTATTAGTCATTTTTATGGGTTCAAATTTAGACTCCGATTGAACTTGCGTGTCTCACTACGGTCACGCGTAATCGGGGCCTAAATCCCTGGATATTACATGAAAAATTAACAATTCAATTACTTGGGATAGTGCAAATTGAGCATTAAGGAACTTTAAGTTTTCACAGCTTCAGCATGTGTCTTCCTGCAAGAACAGGACTTTTGTCCAGAAATCACTTGCACATGTGCCCTCATTTGCAAGAACAATGATGCTAAGTAAATCGGATTGAACCAGCTAATGTCAATCTATACCAAACTCATAAGCCAATGAATTAACAGAAGATAAAAAAATTGCACTTTGCCTACTGTTTCAACCTTTTCTTGTTACGTTGAAAGCACTTAATTCAATTGAGATTGTACATCTCACTCTTGACCTTACACTTTATAGACAACCATAATGTTACCCTTCACTATCCAGTTTCGTGTAATTTTATTTCTCATTCTAAGAGTCAACTTAAGCAAGAAGGCAACCCAACTTGATAGGTCTCAATGATATTAAAAGACCAAGTATCACAAGAAATATCGTACTAGAAAAATATAGTGGCAACATATTTGGCAAGCTGAGAAAGGAGTATCTACAAATACATTTAACTGCATCATTATACTATTGTCAAATAAATACAGACAAATTAACTTCTCCTTACCAAGTTCTCCAGAGAAGTGACATCATAGAAACAGGTGCAATTTGTTAAGCAGTAGTATCAACATCGACTGGTGTAGAAATCCCAAGGTCATTATGATTAAAACGTCCACTAAGATCATCTTGATGAGGCCAAAGTGGCAATGAAGCCTCATAAGATAGTAAGGAATTAAAAGATGGTGGCACACTAGTTTTTAACTGGGAGACACTGGTCCTAGGCAGAGGATGCTGCATAAGATGCACATAAATAACATATCATTGATATGACGACTGGAAAAACAAAACTAAAAGTTAATAAACCATAACGAGAGGCAGATAACCGCTAAGAACTAATAATTGGATGAAGAAGGAGCAATTATGCTACTGCATAAGCAAGCAGCAAATGGGTAGTCCTTTCTCAATGAATATAATGTACCTGTATTGTGAAGATCTATACTTACGGTATCGGCATTCGCAGGCCATAATCGATTCTGACAAAACTCTAATCGGTCTTCAAAATGCAGCAACATTCATTGTCCGTCTAGCGCGACAATAAAGCCCGATTTTTATTCATCAGTACTAATCCTCTTTTCGATGTGATTGTTGAGCAAATGACGAAGAAGATTGGGCTCTATAGTCCTAGAGATAGCATTATGTGGAGAATGGGCGGTTTTTTGACTAATAGTTTTAGCCCCAAAAAGTTTAGGTCGCGAAATAAAAAGGTTTGTTTCTTTGCTTTATTGATCAATTGGTCGAAAAATTGGATCTAAAATTTCCAATTGAATGAAGAACACGCTTCTTCTTCTTTTTTTTTTGTTCATTAAATGGGTTTTCCATTTCCTATGCTACAGGTTTGTTTTGGAGCAATACAACGGCCAGAATGCGTAGTGGTCTTGGATACAGAGAGGAAGACTTCGGTCTTTTTGGAGGCTGATAGACTGCAAGTTCCAATTGTGGCTCTGGTGGATTCCAGTATGCCGTGGGAATACTATAAGAGGATTGCATATCCTGTGCCAGCCAATGATTCAGTTCAGTTTGTCTACTTGTTTTGCAATATGATTACCAAGACTTTCTTGCTTGAGCAGAAGAAGTTGAGAGAATTCAAGGGGGATGTTGCTAAAGAGGAGACAGACCTTTCTAAGAAAGAAGCTAGGTAATATAGGACTTGGACTTTTTCATGTAACATATGATATTACGTTAATTACAAGAATAGCTTATATTTTCTGGTGCTGCTGCTTGAACTTGGCCTATAGATTACGGTGGAAATCATTTTCTCTTAGTCTAATTTTAGTCTCTTTGTTGACTTGCTTTTTAGCAGAATTATTGCAGTACTTGGTTAGTCGATATTGGTTTGCTTTTTAATGAAAGTCTAAGTGGACTTTAAAGATGAGCTAGTTGTTCTTGAGAAGGAATTTAAGTGTGTAAGGTAGTGCTAGAGTGACATTATGTTGTGGCTTACTTGTGAGTTTTAATTAAAGTGTTGCTAATGTAAGTATAATTGATGGTGCTTGTCATTCTGGGATTGAAAATAAGAGTGTAGGTTAAGCCGAGATCAGGGGCAATTAGTGCAAAGTTGGAACCAGAGAACAGCCAATTAAAAGAGGAAATGCTCTACGATAATGTACAGTGTAGTAATTGCGTTATGTGTGTTATCTTATTTTAGATTCATTGAGATTTCTAGAGATGGACAATATAAATATTAATAGTAATTCATGTTCAGTGGCTTCCTGTCATGGATTTTGACATGTAAAGAATATATGTAATTCTATGATGGTAAATTGGATATTGATCCATATTCAGTTTACAGATAGCTGTAGTTGGTGAGTGTAAAATTCAGTAAGCAGGAATGCAATTGAGGGGCCCTAGTAGTTCTATATTAATGTGCTTTATGTATGAGGGAATATAGCCTCTGTGCTTAGTATTTATCAAGCTATTTATTCTGAGCCTTCATGGAAAATGGCTATGAAAATCTAAATTGGAAACTTGTACACCATCAATTTTGTTTGGTGGGTATTATATCTTTGAGTTGGGCAACTTTATTAGGTGATTGAATGGATTCTATATGGAGCATGATTTCTTGGCTATAGCATGTTATGTTTTTAATTTATTTTGCTGTTTATTATGTTTTTCGGTGTATGGTATAGTCTGCATTAGGTATTTAGAACATTGCCTGTAAGATAAGAGAGGCAATTGAGTTTCTTTTTAAAATGTCTAGTGTAGACAAGCAATAACACTTACTAAGAAAGGCTGAGCATACCAAGTTGTAGGGAGTTCAGGTAAACTAGTGACAGATTATGTAACCTTAACCAGGCGGTATAGAGGAAAATGGTCCAAATTCTGGTTTCCAACTAGATTGGGATTAATGTGTAGTTGAGTTGAAAGATTTAGTATAGAACGCTTAATGAATATCATTTCTTACTAGAATAATTCATGGTGCTGTGTAGTATAAGAGACTATGTAGTTCTATATTTGCTCGTGCATTTTCAATTTGGTGCCTACAATTGTGTCTGATGTAGAGTAACTGCATTATATATTTCTTTTATGGGAAACATTGCTATGAAGATGAAATTTATTATATTATAATGTACATGTTGGTGGAATTTATCGTATAAATTTTGAATTAGAATTTCCATGGTTGTATGGAAGTACTAGACATTTCTCAGAGTTAGAATTAAAATGCATACAAATATTTATCCTTGAATATTTTATACGAAGGTGATAGGTTCATATAAAATTTATTACTTTACCCAGAATTTTATCTTTTGTTATTTATTTCTGGTTGTGTCAACAGAAGAATCTTCTTATTCTACTGTTGAGTTGATGCAACTCATTTTGTATGACCTACTTCAAAGTTTTCTTGGTTTTGTTTTGACATGTCAATGCTTTGGCTTGATAAGGGAGGAAGTGCGGCAAATTGAGCAAAGCAAGAGCGAAAGCAAGATCAGCTATCCAATAACTGAATTACTTCTTGTTCCTTATGATAACATATGCTTCTGATGGTAATGAATTTCAAATTGATTTGTAGCTTTGGGACATGGGAAAAATTAACTAACATGAGCATATGTGACATCACCATTCTCTCCCATCTTTTCCTATCTACTTGTTGAACAAAATGCCTACCTCAAATGCAGATATTGCAGAAATTAAGCAGCATTTCGACAAGCTTGTGGTCGTCAAGTTTAATAGTACCTTGGGAACTGCAATGGGTTTGGTGGCCCCAAGTAAGTGTTCATCATTACTGTTGATATTTGGTAAACATTGTGTAATTGAAATAGTTTTCATAATTACTGTTGATGTTTTGTAAACATTATCTAAGTCAACATTTTATCATTCTTGTGATCATTACTAATGAATGAACGTTTCTACACATATAATGATCATTACCAATGAATAAACATTTCTATACAGATATACATGAATGTGCTATTGGTTGTGTAAATTGTTTTGTGCAGAAAAAAACCAAAAATAAATCAAGAAAAAGTCCTTTTACTTGATCCGAGGGCCATAGGTAGGCACATATTCTCTGGTGAATGCTTATGATGTTCCAATGCCTACCCTTGGGTATGCGGGAAACTAGATGTGGGTGTTTAAGTTTTTATGGCCTCTTCTCCGAACAGCTAGCTTTTAGGGGGTGTGAGTTCTGAGTTTTGAATGTAGTTCTATGCCTTAAGGATTTTGCTTAGGTGACACCTATTTAATTAAAATAAAATTTTGATATATTTTGCAAATGTATGGATTGTGCTTCTCTTTGTTTTTGTTTTTTAACCTTTACTGCTGCAAGAGATTGTTTGCCTAGAAAAATCAATTGGATTTTCTCAAGAGTCTTCCATAGCATAACTCAAAGAATTGTTTGCTATATTTTTTTTTTATGTCTGACAATGCTGGACATGCATAATTCACTTTACATTTGCGAACACAGATTAGTATTCGTCGTTGTTCAATTTCTCAATGGTACACTTTGAACAAAGTTATGCAAGGCCATACCCATTCATGAAGATTCTACACTAACCTGCATATGTGGTGTTCGCTCTATCTTATCGTTAATTTATAATCTGTTGTTCCTCGCAATTAAAAGCAAGCATCCAAGAACGCAACTGTGATCATAATAATAATAAAAATGGTATTTTTGTGGAAAAGAAACAGTGTGTTCATGTAATCTATGGAATTCCATTCACTGGAGGTATTAATGAACATTGGAAAGAATATTTGTGGTATATGCGTAATTACATTTTCCAAGTTCATTGGGAATAATTACATCAATCTTTGGGCAACTCTAGTGTTCTGGAATCTCTAGCTGGTATCAGCCTTCTTCGCGGTCAGGGTATTTGCACTAGAGTTCTCCTTATAATGAGGCTCCAACACCGTCCAGGCCCTAAACCTGATCTTTGCTTGGAGTTCAATGGTAAAATAGTAAGCACCGATGAAGAAGATGTAGCTAATGCCATAAATGTTGCTACTGAGGAGATTGCAGGCAATGGAAAGGGCATATCAAACGATCCTTTGACTTTGTCAGTGAGAAAGTATGGTGTACCTGATCTTACAATGGTTGATCTTCCTGGAATCACTAGAGTGCCTGTTCATGGCCAACCTGAAACCATTTATCAACAGATCAGAAATTATCATGGAGTACATAAAACCTGAGGAGAGTATCATCCTCAATGTTTTATCAGCTACTGTCGATTTTACAACCTGTGAATCCATAAGAATGTCACAGAAAGTTGACAAAATGGGCCGAAGGACTCTTGCTGTGGTAACAAAAGCTGACAACGCGCCAGGACTTCTTGAGAAGGTTACTGCAGATGATGTGAACATAGGCTTTGGTTATGTTTGTGTGAGGAATGGCATTGACGATGGATGAATCTTCTGAGGAAGCATGAAAAGAGGAAGCTAGGCTGTTTGAAACTTATCTTCTTCTATCCAGGATAGATAAATCTGCGGTGGGTATTCCAGTATTTGCTCAAAAGCTATCACTTATCCAAGCTAATATTATAGCGAAATACTTGCCGGGGATCATCAGAAAGATTGATGAGAAGCATAATGCAAATATAACAGAACTGAAAAATATGCCTAAGACAACGTCAGCTAATGAGCTTATGTCAGCTTTTGGGGGCATTATTGGGTCTGCCAAAGAGTCCTCAAGGAAAATACTTTTAAGAGGAGAAATATGAAGAGTATCCGAATGATAATAATATGCTCTGTTCTGCTAGATTCATTGAAATGCTTAATCAATTATTCAATGAGCTTCAAAGTTGCTCACAAATTGACCCTTAAAAGAATTTTCCTGTGGAGGAGATTCAGAAGAAAAGTTTAGGGGATATCAAGAATTCCTGAATCCTTTGTTGAAGTAAGGCATTACATTGAAGGTGTCTAAGAATTCGACTATTGAGCTGTTTCTTCGTTCTATGTCCCCTTTTTCAGATTAGCCGTACCTTAATGAAGCAATGTCAGTTGAAAAAGCAACATCAAATATTGCACGAACAAGATTATTATCATGACTCGAAATACTCACCAAATATTATACAGAACAAAGAAGAGCACAACTAGAATCAATGTTCCTAATCCGTATCCACCAACATCATCACCAGAGCTATAACTTTGATGTCTTGTGGGAAAACACGTACCAAATTTAGGACATAAGGAAGAAATCAAATGTACTAGAACTAACAGTATTAGAGGAAGAACGGCATAGAACGAGAAAGCAGCACCTTCTTCATCACCTGCTTGAAACAGAGGCAGTACACATTCCATTAAAGACATCAACATAGGACCAAATATGATCAATCCTAGAACTCCCACCATTAGAAATGGAACCACTGGTGAAGGCCCTCTACTCCCCATTAATGTTTTGCTCACTGCAGATCGACTAAGCAAAGCAAGCAAAGCTCAAGCTTCTTGAATATTAAGAGAGAATAGTAAAGGAGGTATTAGTTGCAGTTAGGGATGACAATCCGATTCTTCACGTAGTTTGTGTGTGATTAGTTGACCTAGGACAACGTCTTTACGGCAAATATTGAATATGCCGTTTTATACAGTAAAGGACAACCACAACCAACAAATACCAAGACTAAAGAAACTAAGAAGATAAACAAAATATGGCAATTTTTAGGTATAAAATTGTTCTGAAAATGACATCTACTTGTTCCCTAATTTCTTTAGCAAGTCTACATTGTCCAACCAACAAACGAGAGAATCAAAATTTAGGATCAGCATACAATGTTCATATTACGAATCTGTTATTACAGGAAACATCGACATAATTCTCAAGGAACATCACACATCTCACGGGACAAATATGATATGCACGCAGCTGCTTTGTCTTGAGAATCCACCAATTTCTCACACGGGAGAGAGAAGTGAGCAAGAGAGAAACGGGCAAAAGGATAATATTCATTGGAAATGTCAGAAAAAAAATATCTAAGCATACAAAAAGGTACAGGGTGAGATACAGAGAACTTGAGCTACATTGCTAGTTTTAAATTATAGATCTGCACTATCTCCTGCAACTATAGAATTACAACACTATACACAGGCAAAAATAACGATTGATCTGCATATGCTAACTTTCCTTCCAAGTCTCCATCTAATCACATACTGTACTTGAGATGTTGCTCATAAAAGTCAATCAACTGCATCAAAAGAACAGTAAATAATAATATTACGATTATAGTCATCAGAATGCTAGCAATATTGACCAAGGATCTGTAGAGTGGATTGATAAATACCAGAAGTGGATTATTAGCCTTGAGAAACCTGTTGTCTACCACGACTTCTTTCCCATCAGACCTATCAAAGTTGGGAACCACAAAAAATATTCAGCCAGATGAAGCTTCTAAAAAAATAAAACTCAAACTACAGCTAATAACAGTCCTTATATAAGAATAGAGCTCAATGCTATGCATCCAGTTATTACATATGCAGAATACAGATGTATTTGTGGGATCAGGTTTTGATGAATACAGGATCCAAGGACTTCAATTGTGCAAAGGAAAGCTATGTAATTTATTATCATTATTTTTTGAGGTAGAAAGGGCTTAGCCATATTAAAAACTTATATTCAATATATATAACATGTCAGATGGCCAACTGTTGAAGATTATGCCATCTGAGATCTGACTTGATTATAAGGAAGGAATTGTCTAATATTTTATTGTCCAGATCCTTAAATGCACCAAATTATTATTTGGTACCACAATGATAAAGAAAACTTTTTAAGTGCGAGGGGAAATGGGAAATGTGAACTTATCGCCATTGCAATCTCATTCCACTCTAGTCCACTAAACATGCACTTGAGGTTTTCAGGCTTCTGTGGAAGGTTATTTGTGAGTTTTCAAGGGTGTAATAATGCAGTATGAATGAATTGGAAGCAGATGAAGTAAGAAACATAGGAAATTAGGAGACCATGAAAATAATCTAAAATACTATGGCAGATGCTTTATGAACTTTTGACACTATTTGATAGAGGAACAGGTAGGAAATCCTAACCATACACAGATGAAACAAGGACCAAATTATCATCAATAGAATGCATCAATGAAAAGCATTTGACAAAGAGCAATTAAGAAAGAGAAAAGAAAGCAAAATAAGGCAAGCATGCAACAGCAACCAAAATACACATACTGGCACTCTTATAATATAAATACTCCCTCCATCCCATTTCGATAGGCTTGTTGGTATTTTCACATAGATTAAAAAATGTAGTGAATATGGTTAAAATATGTTTTTTTTTGTCTAATATGACCCTACATTGGACTATCTTTTTGGGACTAATAAAAAAGGAAAATAAGCCTATCAAAATGGGATGGAGGGAGTATATGATAATATTACAGAAGTATCTATAGGGCTTCAATTGTTTATTCATTTTCCTTTCTTTCTTTTTTTTTTTGGCCATTGAGGATTAGCACAGAATTTATGATAATATAAAAGGGATAAATAAGATTTAATGAGAAATTAGAGAACAAAAAAATCTGCTCGCATTGACATTGAATATAGACCACAATTCCAGATAAAGAATAGCAAGATACAGAAATTCCAAGAGGCATACAGCCCATACAACTAATGTTATCAAGAAAAATATAGTTGTAGACCACTGAAGTGCTGTTCCATATCATAGAGATCTGAGACAGCATAGTTCTCTTAGATTGAGGATGGTAGCCCTGAAGACATACTGGGCAAGCAAAAACATTTGAATAGAAAACAAGCCATAAGAATATCAAAACATGCACAATCCAATTATGCATATTAGATGGATTTCCTAAATGCAGAAGACAACTCCAACTAACTCAGCCTGCTACTTAGAAGCAATTCAGAAAATGGAAGCATAAATACAGCAGGAAGGAAAAAAGGTATTCTAGTGTGCTAAACAGCTTGTGTAGCAGGCTAATGAGAGGGTCCATTAAAAAAAAGTTAATTCCAAAACACAAAAAATTGGGAACAAAGAAGACGAACCTCATAGCAACAAAGGATACCAGCACATCTTGAACATTGTCCATAACAGAAGCTGAGAAGCCTATTGGCTTGATAATCTTGGTGATAATTAAAGAATCCTCACCCACTGGCTTGTAACTCAAATTAGTTCCTGACAAAGTCCCATTTTCATTCCCTAGTTGTGCAGTTTCCCCACCAAGGCCAACAGAGACATTCAATGGTGAAGGTTGCAAGAAAAACGGTGAACTTTGTAAGCAAGCTGGCTCATACACAACCAAGTCTTTCTTAAACCTCTTTACAGAACCAGACTTCCTTCTTTTAGCACCTGTGCAGCGATGATTCTGAACAGGATCCACATAATCAAATTTAGGAACGTCATCTTTAAGACCATTGCCTTCTGAATTATTACCTTCTCGGAAATTTATTGCTAGTTTATCTCCATTCACATCATTGGTAGTCAGTGTTCCTCTCAGCTCACTAAGCTTTGGATCATATTCATTATCCTCTTTGTTTTCAAAAGTTTGTTTTGAATCATTGGCATGCCCATTCTCATCAGCTTTCTTGGCAGTTCTGATATTGCTAACATTTCCATTGTTCTCTCCTTCATTACCTGAACCTGCATGTGATCAGCAAGGCTTGAGTTATTCAAAGGAGCAAAGAAAGATTTATCAACAACACTAATATCAACACCTTTTATGTTATAGCCAGCAGAGGACCGTTGCTGCTTTTTCTTCGGCTGAGTATGTGGGCCACCATACTTGCGTTTCCTCTTTCGAGAAGACTTACCAGACCGCAAGCTTGAAACACAGGAGGCAAGGGGACAGAGAAAAAAGGGGCATTGTCAGTAATTAAGCAATCTGAAAGGTAAAAAAATCTACATTTTATTTTTGGTTGCCATAATAGGAAGCTCTGAAGAAAAAACAATATTAAATCTTAAGGTCATATTTTTTTGCCTGCTTATGATAGCAAGCCAACAAAATCCTGAAATTTGCTAACTGAAAAAATCATTTATTGCTCAAGTCATTTGAAATGGAATGAAGAACATGAAACAATGGTTATCTTATCCTACAATGTTCCCTAGAGCCCAACACAGTTTAGTCGAATAAGATAAGAAAAGGAATTTACCTCTCCTCAAATGCATCAATAACATCAGAACAAGATTGCAAATTCTCTAAGGGCTCCCAGGTGTTAGATGTTTCCGGCCATCCTCGCCTTTAACATAAATAAAAACATAACAGCCCAGAAAAAATTAGGGAAACTGATAGAGCACCTCAACTAATAATCTTCTGATATATGTTGTTGCTAGCATTCTATCAAGTAAAGGAAGTATTAACACAAAAAAAGGGGCAAAAAGAACATAAAAATGTATAAATACTTGACGGTATATAAAATCACTCACCATTTTATGAGATACTGGAGCTGACCCTAATTTATGCAACAATTGGAAAGTAATTCGCCACGATCATCAATCACATTAAGAAAGGAAAACAGAAACAAAAAACCCGTTCATTCCCATTCCATAGAGAAATCTCAAATAAATTGAAGAACGAAACTTTGAAATAAAAATTACAATGAAAAAAACCTTTTCCCTAGTCCGCTTCAACAATCATAAAATTTTCGCAAGCTATATAAAGAATGCCATACAAATCATACATAAACACAGTGCAAGAGGAAAAAAGAGATACCTTGCGAACCCGTTTCCGACGAATAGCCTCGATTTCGAAGAAACCCTCATCAAGTTTAGGCCTTTCTTCTTCTTCTCCTTTCCCTCCGTCTTCCTCTTCCTCTTCCTCTTCGTCGTCCTCATCGTCCTCCTCTGCTACCTCTTCCTCTAGATTCTCCCCATTGTAATCAATCCCATATCTTTCTTTCTCCACACCAATAATATTCCCACCTTGAACAGGAACCTCAACCATGTTCTTAGTATCCTCCATGGCACCACTCAGCGCCTTTTTCGGAGTCGGAGCTGTTTTCCTCTTCACTTTCATTTATATCGAGGCAAAGGAAGAATTCGAAAAAATAAAAAAGAAAAGAAAAAATTCTCGCTTTTCTTTCCAGATTGATGGGGACTTTTCGCCTGCGTCGCGGGCTGTGGTAAGGAGGGGGAGTTATCGCCTGTGTCGCGGCACGGTGGCGGTAAGTGAGAGCGGGCAGTGGCCGCTGAGGAGTGGTATCGTTCTCTGTGTACGGATTCCCACGCCACCAAGGACTAGTTAAGAACTAAGATGTAAGCCGTTAATAATAACAGCTCAAATTATATTTTCAGCATAAATACATAAAAGCTCCAATAAAAGGACTATAAATGTATTTTTATTTTTTAATTTTTTTAGAAAAAAAATTAAAAATATAAGTGTGAAAAGTATCATTTGAAAGGGGTTCAGTATATATTATTGAGAGAATGGGGTTTTTTTTACTAAAATAAGGGGTAGAAATAAAATTTTACCCAAATATTCTGAAATAAAACATATTTCCGTTATATGTATTTTTTTTGTCAGTTGAGGTGGATTTTTTTTACACAAAATTGTCAATCATACTAGTGATATATGGCTTGGTGTATGATCGTCAGTATAACTAGCGATCATATATAAAATATATATCACGGATAGAGAACATAGAATCAATACAGAATAATAATTTTAGATAAATTGCTAATATGACTAGCGATCTGTGTGTCATTATGCCCAATCTATTTACAATTTCATTTACTTTCTTTAACCAACTCCTTCACTTTAAATATTAGCCTGTTGTTCACTGCCATTGAAAAAAAGAAAACAGAATGAAAGTCTAAAAAAAAGGACAAAAAGAAAAAAACAGAATGAAAGTTTTAAAAAAAAAGTACAAAAAGAGAAAAAGGGAGAAAAGAGAGAAACAAAGGTGGTGGAGAAATTCCATTGCTATTGTGGTAAAAAAAATTAAGTTTATAAGTTTATAATTTTTTTGTAGTAATTTTATGATGATTTCTTTTTTGAATTTGTAGGTAGATTATTAGCAAAAAAAAAAAAGAACATTAAAGAAAAAAAATTAAATAAAGAAAAGGCAACAAGATGTATGTATTTTATTTTTAAAGTATATATTTTATTTTTTTCATTTGCATGTGTATTTTATTTTATATCATTTTTATGTATTTTTTTTGTGATGTTTATTTTTGCATATGTATTTTATTTCGTTTTTTAGGCAAAGGGGCATTTTTGCATGTGTATTTTATGTAGAAGAAATAATATTTTTGCAGAATATTGCAACTGTTTAATGTGTATTTTTGCATATGTATTTTTTCATATTTTATTTTATTTTATTTGTTATATGCATGTGCATTTGCATTTGTATTTTATTTCATTTTTTTATTAGAATTATAGTTTAGTTTAAACAAATTGATATTTTCCTTAATTTATTAATTATATTAAAAAGAAAAAATATCAACCGTAATTTTAATATTAAATATGTTAATATTAAATATTTTTTGTAATTTATTAATTTTCAGTAATTTTAAATTGATATAATTTAAATATTTATCAATATTAAATATTAAATATAATTTAGTACAAATATGTTCGTAATTTATTTACAAGTGTATTTTATTGCTTGTAGTTTATTAATTTTAATCTAATTTAATATTAACATAATGCAGAAAAATTTAACATTATGCATAGTAAAATAAATAATATTATAATAATTTGATTTTTTTCTATTTTAAAGTGTTATTTTGTTGCATTAATTAATAAAATTAAATCATAATAATATTAATAATATTAATGAACCGCATCATAGTAAAATTAATAATATTAGTCGCATTAATTTCAAATTTTTGATAATTATTTTGTTGCATTAATAAATATTTAGTTGCATTATTTTTGCACTATTTTGTTGATCGTATTTGCATAAATATTTAGTTGAATTATTTTCATAATGTGTTAATATTACTTGAAAATTAATTAAAAAAATTTCTTACTTAATTTTGTAGTTTATAAACATGATAAGTCTACCTTTTATTGTTGCTTATTGGATTATACGGATGACAATTGGATTCACTTCTGTGGTGGCCTGCATTGAACGGGGTGAATTTTTTTATAATTTTTTTCACTTCAAAAAATATATTTATATTATATTATATATATATATATATAATTATTTATATTTTAATACAATTAATATTTTTTTAAAAAAATAAAATATAAATATAATACGTATTTAAAGTACGAATATTTTTTTATTTAAAAATTTATAATTAACTAATTAATTAAAACAAACAAATAACAAAAAATTTTAATATTAAAATAAAATAAAAAAATTTAATAAAAATCGGAGAACGGTGCAAAGTCAAAAATTTTCATCCCTGTATGGTGCAGGGACAGGAATCTAAAATTTTTTTTCGGAGGGGTCGAGGACAAGTACGAGAACAGGATTGGAATGGGGTAAAGAACAAAGATAGACAAATGCATAGATCCTATTTGTATTATATGGTATAGTAAAAAGAGAAAATTCATTAAATATTCATATTATTTGTATTTGAATCACGGGCATGTCAGTCATGTATTCATTGGAAATTAGTTAACTAATTTGAAAGATATGGGCAAACATACATTAATTTCCAATAAGATTGAATTGAACCATTTATGGAAAATACGATACAAAGTTGAAACATATTGCATATATCTTG
This sequence comes from Triadica sebifera, assembly GCA_023653625.1. NCBI lineage: Eukaryota > Viridiplantae > Streptophyta > Magnoliopsida > Malpighiales > Euphorbiaceae > Triadica > Triadica sebifera. The sequence continues at coordinate 31,260,918 of CM042897.1, read as the reverse complement.
ATATAACAGTACCAAAGGCTCGATCAATTGATTTGCCTAGGGAAACAAATGTTGATGTTATCAAAATTAAAGAACAATTTCATTTAGAGATTAACAAAATGAATGCGATATTTAAAAATTTTCATAATGCAATTGATTTACTTTGTTTGATAAAGAATGAAAAAATCGAAACAAATTATGGGGTATCACAAAATAATTGTATTTCTAATTATAGTGAGAGTAATGATAATGATTTTGTCAAATATTTACCATATTATTTACCTAAATGTTGTGAGAATATCTTATTTTCTAACTACAACACTATAAATATTGTATTTGTAATTAATTTATTATGCAGATGTCTGCTATGTCTCTAAAAATGATTGATTTTATACACACAATAACAATGATGTGTCATCTGGTATTGTCAAATCTTTTTAATTTTATGCTAACCGTAGCAATGGTGTGTCATCTTTTATTGTCAAATCATTTTAATTTTATACAAACAGTAACAATAATGTATCATATGGTGTTGCCAAATCATTTTAATTTTATGCAAACAATAGCAATGATGTGTCATCTAGTGTTATCAAACAATTATTGAGGGTAATCGAAGAGATGCAATATAGTTTGGCTCAATTGATCTATCACTATTGAGATTACAACGTGACCATAGATCAAAAGTTGTTTGGTGTGATCAATTCAATCTCCAGTACTGACATGTCGTCAAATGTCTACATTATTACACATTGAAGAGATCAATACTCGTATTCGAGTCATGCTCCAACAGACTAGATTTTTAGGAGTAATTCGACTTGAATTTTTTCAGTTAGATTGACATATGGTATCCACACTTTTAGAGAAATAGAGGTTTATGACTCATACATTTCACTTTCCTGAAGGAGAGATGACTATTACACTTCAGGATGTGACTATTAGATTGGTTTACCTATTGATAGTACACCAATGAATGAATATAGTCATCATGATTGGATGAGGTTATGTAAGAGATTGTTAGAAGTTAGGCCACCAAATAATATCATTAAGGGTTCGAAATTGAACTTGAGGTGGCTCGCAGAATATTTTGATCATCTCTCATCAGATGTAGATGATAAGACTATTCGTTGTCATATACATGTATTTATTTTATGCATTATTGGCGGAATATTATTTGGAGATAAGTCATTTTCAAATGTCAATTTGGTATTTTTTTCCACTTATAAAAGATTTGGATGCAGTATATCAATATAGTTGGGGTGAAACATATCTTACATGACTATATAGAGAGTTGTGTAAAGCTATTGATCTAACTACACAACAGATTGGTGGTCCATTATTTTTACTTCAACTTTGAGTATGAAATTATCTACCATCAGTTACACTTACACTATCAGTGTAGATATTGCATGTTGGCCTACTATTAGAATTTTGGTACGCATAAACATTATTTAATATAATTTAATTTCATATAACTAAAATAGTAAAAAAACTATATCTTTTTACTAATTATTCTTTTACAAGTAGTGTGTTGTAGAGATTACTATGGAGATATCAACTCATATACTAAAAAATATTAGATACATATTTGACTTGACCGAAACTGATAATATATTTATTATTTTTTTATTTGTCTCTCTCTAAATATATATATGCATATATATTTTCACTTAGAGTACAATAGTATTGATCAGTGTTTTATATATAATGCATGTCATATGAGAGTCATACACAAACGATATTCTACAGATTCTTCCAGCTGACTGTTTGGATAGCCAACATATATGATGAATTATTGTCTCATTAATATGCTACTACATTATCAAGTGGCACAAACCAGACTAAGTATTACGATAGTTTGGACTTTAACAATTCATTCCAAACCAGCCATTGTAAACGAATGAACTTCACTCTACTGATCTGCGATCTAGGGATTTAAATTGGTCTCGTTAATATTATAGATTGATTGTCATGTGGCATGCATGATTACAATATATTTATAATGTTAGTCCAATAGTTGAAAGACTTCATTACTATTCTTAGTATATGAAGTGGTATTAATGTATAACGCGACGATGAATTTCTTCGGCAGGCGGTGCTCATGGAGTAATAGTGAGTTATATTCTTTTATTTATGTTAAATCAAATTATAGTCATGAATAATACGTATGAATTATGTTGACATTAACAATTTATTTTATTATTCATACTTTATTGCAGATAGATGGTATTGAACATATTCGTCTAAGTAACAATATTGATGAAATTCACCGAATTAATGATAATATATTTAGCATTGTTCAACAACAATGCAGACTTATTGTCATGTCATTGTTCTAACATTTTCAAGCTCAACCACTATTTTCAGATGCTACAATTGATGAAGAGACTGACATTAGTCAACCACAACCAATTCAATGTAGGACTCGGTTAAGAAATTTTTTCGTGCGTCGATAGAAAGTTTCCATTATTTACGTGCCAAATCAACACATCATATTATCAGTATATGACTTTGATCTCAGGAGACTCATCACAATCAAATATTTTATCTGGACCTTTTGGACATGGATCTCACTCTTCCTTTCCATGACTTACACCACTATATACAACAGGTCCAACATTTTGAAGTACATTGTTCGAAACTTTTACTGTGGAAGAAGAAGCAAATGACACAGATGAAGAGGTTGATCCAAGTTGATTGGTTAGATCAATATTTAGAAGACAACAATCCAGATGTAATAGAAAACCACTGACTTGTGGTATATGAGGACATATCGGAGAACATTGATATTTTTTTTTACTTTGTATTTTATACTATTTATTTTTTATTGTTATATTTTTTATTAATAATTTTTATACTATTAGTATGGGTAATAATTGATAAATATTATATTTTTAAATATTAGTAAATATTAATTTTTTAAATTATAGATAAATATTAATTAGTAAATAATAATTCAATATTAATTGGATCCATTCAATAATAGGTCAATATTAATTGGTAAGTAATGTTAACAACCAAATTAGTTTAACATTTAATTTTTAAATAATAGGTAAATATTAATTGGTTAATAATTGGTAAATATTAATTTTTTTAATTAATAGGTAACTATTAATTGGTAACTATTAATTAATAAATAATTGGTAACTATTAATTGGTAAATAATATTAACAACCAAATTAATTTATCATTTAATTTTTAAATAATAGTTAAATATTAATTTTTTTAAATAATAGATAAATATTAATTTTTTAAATAATAGGTAAATATTAATTTGTAAATAATTGGTAAATATTAATTTTTTAAATAATAAGTCAATAGTAATTGGTAAATATCATTTTTTAATTTTGGTAAATATTAATTTTTTAAATTATAGGTAATAATTATAATTTGTGAGATCAACAAGGATCGCTATTTATACTAGTGACCAATAATGATTGCTACTTATATTAGCGATCACATTTGGAATGACTACAATTGAGTAGCAGAGTTTATTTTACGTATGATCGCAAGTTATATTGACGATTCGCCATACTGTATATCGCTAGTATCACCAGCGATCTTGTGTAGAAGAAAACTCACCTCCATTCACTTGGCTAAAAAACGCATATAACGAAATATATGTTTTATTTTGGAACATTTGGATAAATTTTTATTTTTTTCACAGCCCGAAAGAAGGAGACTAATACACTGCTAAAAAGTATAAGAAATTGACCTATTTTTTTCTCGGAAATGAAATCATGTTCCATTAACTGAATATCCACCAATCTTGATAACATTTTATGTTATAGTGCTACTGCTCATCCATGGCTAACATCTATGGGACAAATAACACAACTCTTTTCAGAAATATTTTTGCCTTTGATACTTGAAAAAACTGGGAAAATATTAAATTTGGTTCAAAAAATTTGTTTCTATGCACAACTATTCTCTAAAATTATGAATCAAAATACAGGAGAAGACAAATATTTCAATTTGCTGTAGAAAGAAAATGAAGAAATCAATACAGATGAAAATGCAAGACTAGCTGGACCTTCAGCAATGTAATATATAAGCTTTATGAAACTAAGTACTGCTTCAATTGTTTGGTCCTTTTCTTATTCTTCAGTTTTCGAAATGCACTCGATTCAATTTGCCGAATTCTCTCCCTGCTCACCCCCATTATCTCTCCAATCTCTTGTAATGTTTTCATCCTTCCATCGTCCAATCCAAATCTCCATCTGATAACTTGATTCTCCCTTGGACTCAGACTGTCCAGCACCTTCTCCAGGTCTTGTTTCATAAACTGCTTCATTAACAGATTTTCTGCTGTTTCTGCTTCCGGGTCTGCAATTATTTCCTGGAAATAAGACGCATGAACTTTTAAGCAAAACTTATAAATTCGGAGTAGCAATTAAGGTTTGACACTAGGAACGTGTAATGGAAGGGAACAAGACAGACAGACCGAAGGTTTAAGATCCATGTTAATCCCGATCTTCTGGTCAAGCGATCTTGGAGCTTTTGGAGTTAGTAACACAGCACTTAGCCTCTTCATTGAAAGTCCTGCTGCCTCTGCAACTTCTTCATCATCAGGCTGTCTCCCATTCTCACTAGACAATAGCCTTCTAGCCTCCTTCACTCTGTAACTTGCCTCCACCATGTGAAACTGTAAATCCAAATGAATGCAAACAAAAGGGTTCAATTTTAGTACAATGATTATTACTCCATTGACTCATGAATCAATTGCAAAAAAAAAAAAACATAAAAACCATCTTATGTTCAAATCACATTAGCAAAACATAGCTTTAGGTGAGTCAGGTTGGAGAAAAAAGAACAGAATATTGAAGGCAAACTTACTGGTAAGCGTATTGTCCGAGATCGATCAGAGAGAGACTTCCGAACTGCCTGTTTGATCCACCAGTGAGCATAGGTTGAGAATTTGAAACCCTTTGAAGCATCAAACTTCTCTGCACCTCTTACAAGTCCACGGCATCCTTCCTGTGAATCAAAAGTAAATTTCAGATAGCACAAGAACAAATGGCAGCAGACTATGACAAAAGGTTTTCATATTATTTTCCGCTGTTCCTTAATAAATACATCTTTGAAAATACAAAACACACACACAATAGAAAATTGTTTGGCCGCATAGCACATACCTGAACAAGATCCTGGAGATTCATCCCAACACCCTGATAATTTTTAGCAATTGAAATAACAAGTCGTATGTTGGACATTATCATTTTGTCTTTGCAAAGTGTACCATAGTTCAAACGCTTCCTTAAAGTTCTCTGATCTATGCCTGCAGCAGCAGCCCACTGTGCAAAGGTAGGCTGACCTCCGTAGCGCTCTGCAAGCTCCTCCTGGAGCCTTTCAAGTTTTAATAGGTCCTGAGTCACAGTAAAAAAGAGAAAATATTAGAAATCTGAGAAATTTGATGGAAATTGAACAATACAAATGACTAGTTGACCTCCAATATTTCTTTTTATTAAAAAAAAGAATTCATTTGCCTCCATCTATGTTATCTAATCAACAAGAAATATCTTACAATACTTATCTAGTTTATTGATAATTGTACAAATTGCCAACATTAATTAGATTTTCACAGCATGTCAATAATTATAGGACAAATTTTCCAATTTATGAAACTTCAAAACAAGGGAATCATGCAAGAATTACAAGGCTCCTAAAAAAGGGCAAAAACTGAGAAAAAGTCTTTGTATTCTGAAAGCCTCACACGCAAGAAGATGACATAACATATTTCTAGTCATATATTGATAGGTAAGCAATGGCATTAACTTTTATAAATTGAATGCCAAAGATGCATTGCAGTAAAATTAATATCCTCCCTGCTGCAGGCATCTAGTCTAGCATCTATTACCACGCCCAAATGCTAATTCTATTTGCATTTGACTGATATGAACTACTTGAAGTTTACCTGGAATTTGAACAATTTAAACTAAACCAAATGTTTTAACCTCAAGAAGCGCCTTTTTTTTTTTGTAAAACATCTTTTTAGCAGCTGCCATTTATTTTTAGCGTATAAGGGGCAAAGGAGAGTTAAGAGTCCAGACAAGAAACAAATTAGTAAAATTGGCATTTTAAACTTGTAACTGCACCTGTATTCCTTCAGACAATTCCAGTTCGTCAGCAGATGTGAGAAGCCTAGAAGTGCTTGTTGTTCCTCTCAAGTAACGCAATGGATCAGAGTAGTCCACATCCTGTAAAGAACCACGCTTTTTCTTGCTGGTAGAACCAGACTTCACAGAGATGACATTAGCAGCAACCTTTTCAGCTGCTCTTGCTCTTCTGGCTTTTCTTTCAGTTTGTCGTCTTGATCTTACAGCTATGCCCTCAGAAAGTTGCTTCCGTTGAAGTTCAAGCTCCTCATGAGTCGGCTCCAAATAATCAGATTCTTTGATGGTATGTTCCATGGAATTTTCTCCTCTTACTCCAGTTTCAGCAGTCATCGAATCTCCTATAATACAGGCCCGTTCTCTTTCTGTGAACTGAGGCCATCTATATGAGATGGTATCAGCTGTGGATGAAACTACACTTCTACTTTCTGTTTCTGCAGAAGGGAGAATTTTGACTAAAAGGGCTGCATCCTTTGCAACCTTGACTGCAGCTCTAGCAAGAGCAACTGCTTCAGCAGCAGCTGCAGCAATAACAGCCTCATCACTTGTAATAAGTGTTTCTGTTGCTAAACTTGATCCAAAGGTTGCCTGCGCATATATCCAAAAGCAATAAATTATAACAACCTGATCAATCACATTGTTGATGAATTTTAGTGAGAAACACAATGCCCATAGAAAATATGTAGAAATTAAGATATAGTTATGGAATTTGTTCAGAAGATTTTGTGCAGGATAAACAGAAAAGGGAGATTATGATCAGCTTTAGAAAGAATGATATAAGAGTAAAGAAAATTTGTATCTGATAATGGATTTAAAAATTACAATAAATAAAAATGTAGCAATTCAGTTAGCAACAAAAAAGAGAAGATATAGCAAGCTCAATATTACTGAGACAACCAAGAGCTGAATTTGAGTAAAGTTATCAAAACAAGACAATAAAAGATCCCTTTACTTAATGAAAATGAAAACTTTACATGAATGTAAAAAAAAAAAAAAGGAAAATGTCCATCACAATCACCCTATATAATATAAAACTAATTTAGGTTTTATCATTGAAGAGCAAATGACGAACGAGCACCAATAAATGCTCAACATTCTTATGTACAAAAATTAAGAAATCATTACAATGATATGGTGGTTATAACTTTACCTATTTTTTCAATTTTCACTTTTTTTTTAATTTTATAAATTGGTGGTTATAACTTCCACATCGGTAACACTTATTGACTTAATAATAGATGCATATCAAATATAAAATATAACAATACCATTTAGATGTGCATAAAATTGCTAAACTTGATATTCATGTGAAAGAATATGTGAAAATTAAAAATAGGCTGAAAAGAATTTTTTTATTGTTTAACTTATTTTTCACTCAATTGGCTGAAAGAATTGATAAAATTAAGAGAATGGCTATAAATGAAAATATCCTTTGGATTATTTTGATGGTTAAACCTTTACACAAATATCCAGCGTGAACAAGTCTCACCTCCCTGGAAGGACCAATTGTCCCAACATATGTCCATGGACTGTTTGCAGCAACTGAATCTGAATGAGCTTCAAAAGAAGGTAATCTCAACCTCTCCAGATCAAGCACTGCAACTGATGTTGATGGTGACATGGTGGACAAGATGCATTGTGGACGAAAATAGACTGGCTCTCTACACTTTGCTTCTGATTTCAACAAAGCAATCACAGTAAAAAGTTCATGCTCATAAAGCATATGACTACATAGTAAACAGCATCAGCCAGTAAAGCCTCAGAAGTAACTGCACTGCATTCAATAATTATTTCCTCAGTGACAGCAATTTTAACATTTTAGGCCATCAAACAGACTCAAAAGCTTCTCTGGTCTTTTTGCAACCAAAGGTCAGAGTGGATGTGGAGGCAAAAAAGTGCTTAGGTGTCTAAATGCATTTCTTAATTGAAATTTGGTACCACCAGTGTCTGGATAACAGTATCAAAAAGTTAAGCTAGAATTCAATAAGGAAGCTTCTTAGTTTTTGAGAATATATAACAAATAGTCAAATATCTTGCGATTTTCTGTTTTCTTCTGTAGCTGTCTGCGGAGTTAAACAGGAGGGTTCCTTGTCCTCCAAGGTGTGCTTTCCTTTTTCTCAAAGGAAAGAAGATACAAACTGAATAAGTCAACTCCATCACCAAAGGAAAAACTTCAAGGGTTTATTTCAAGGTCCAATTTTGCACCATTGTTTATGTCCTCAGAAAAGTCAATCACAAAAATCAATGGGTTCCAACCCAAAGCAAGAGGCTTCCCAATTGGAGAAAGAAGCACCCATAATGATGGAAGCATGGAGAAGATATAAGAATAAGTTGCTTCACCGGAGAACAATAATTTTTAGAATTTATGTCGCTTGTTTTAGTAGTGATACAAGAATGGTGGTTAGACAAAAGAAGTGTGATAAGGTATTCTGTTTTTTGCTCTTATAGCTGCTGCAGCCATGGTAGACTAAAGAGCCAATGTGGATCTCAAACAAAGAAAAAGAAAATTCACTCGAAGAGTAAGAAATGCATTTAACAAATTTTCTCGTTTGTATACTCCTGCCAACTTTCAAGCCTGAATGAAACAACAAATAGACCATAAATAAATGCCTATAAACTGCAGACTCTTTGACAGTTAGAAAAGATCATTTGATGTATTTGAAATAGCCTAAGTTGGGGTTCAGTCAAGTAAGTTAAAGTCAACAGACATAACTCTGTCCACTGGCTATAAGCTATTCTATATTCTGAATTTTTAACAAGGTATACACACAAATTGCAACCTTTTACAGGCCACAAGACCTCATTTATGCAGTTTTGCTGAGAGTAATAGAGTATGATAGAGCTTTCTATGACACAAAACAAAATTAAATATATATATATTTTGAAATATTCAGTTAAAGAATGAAGGGTCCACATAAAGATACTCATGCAAAAAAACACATACTCATCTTGAATCACATTGAAGAAAGGACAGCTGGACATTAGTTATATTCAGATATCAATTCAAGGAAACCAGTGAATAAAAGCATTTGTGATTAAAAAACAGAAAATGCACAATTATACAAGTTCTTATTGAAACAAGACGCCCACGGGGCATTTCAGATATAAAACTGTTCATACCCATTTCAGTTCACCTTGAAATAAAGGCATTTCAGATGGGAAGTCAACCAAAAAACCAAAACGCAAAAAAGAAGGCATTTTGTCATTTAATACTCAGCCAAAAAGCAGAAAACCAAAAACCAAAAAAAAAACACCCATTTCAAAATTCCAATTTAAACAAAAGCATCATTGAAGAAATAATGGAAAATTGAGAGAGAGAGAGAGAGGAACTCACGAAATTGGGCAAGACTTGAACTGTGAAGTTGGTGAGTTCTGAAATGGATAGAGAAAGTGTCCGGTTGGCACTTAAACTGTGGTAGTAGACAAGACATCCTCTAGTTTTTCAGCTACTAATATTAATATCCACTTGTTTCTTCTCATTCAATTCACGGTTTAATCTCCAAAACCCATTGTGGAAGAAGCGATAAACTTTGAAAAGCGAAGAACTTTACAGTGTAGAGAGGCGGAGAGAGGAAGAGAGGTAGAGACTGGAGTGGTAATTGTTGGTATTGTGATAATATAAGCGGATAAGGGGAGTGCTGCCTCCCTGCCTGCGGATGAGAGAGAGTCAGCCATCCTGTTTTATATTTTTCCCAATCTAATAAACTTGGAGTTTTATTTTTCATAAATAAATAATTAATAAAGACGCAATATATAAATACACTGAATTTATATAAACCAATAATTAAGCAATCAAAAATTTCATATAATGATGATAAAAGTATGGGGATTATAATAGATGTTCTCTTAATATTAAAAAATAAAAACAGATAAAGCATGTAACATCTCAAAATTATCAAATTTTGCTATTTCAATTTTTTTTTTGAAAATTAGTCAACTTCTTAAGCAAAATTTACATAAATAAAATATATCATCATATGAATATTTAAAATAATTAATTTATTGTGTAAGTATGACGGCAAACAAGTTAAATCGAGTCGAATATTGATGAGTTTGAACTTGATTTATTTAAATTTATTACATACTAGATTTCTGCTTGAGTTCGATTCAGAATTTTATACTTAAATTCGACTCGTTTGAAAATTATTAAATTTACGATTAGTTCAAACTCGGTTCGTAAAAAATTCGTTTATTATTTTTAATGATTTTAACTCAAGTTCGGTTTGTTAACTAATAATAACAAAAAGTTGAGTTTGATAACAAAATATAATATAAACGAACATGTTTATGAGCTTTTAAACAAATATATTCACGAATTTCTAAACGAATATTTTCGTAAACTTTTAAATTAATTCGTTCATAAACTTTAAAATGAATATGTTTGTAAATTTTTAAATGAAAATGTTCGAAAATTCGTAAACAAACTTATTCGCGAATTAACAAATTAAATAATATTAAATTTGATATTGAGTTCGAATTTGAGGTGAAGTTCAAATTTCGAACAATTTCTTTTTTAAATTGAAATCTGAATAGTTTTATGATTGGTTTGATTTATTTAAGTGTGATTGACTTTTTTTTCTCAAACACTTAATTCATATTTTTTAAAATTATGAATTACATAAAAAATAGATGGTAACAAAATTATTTTGAATTCTTATATAGTGTAAAACTTCTTTTAGGACACATTAGCAATAATGTATATTTTTTACCAAAAAAATCAATATTTACAATTGCATCCTTAAGTGTAATTAGACCCATTGAATGTATCTAATCAGCCAATTTTAGATTGCGTAAAATCATTATTAGATTGTTTCGTATCATACGATCAATTACGCACCTCTAAAAAAATAAAAATAATTATTTGCACTAATTTAGTACAAAATAAAAGTGTATTCAAATTTTTTACTTCATGTTTTACGGATTAAGTAAAAAATTTATACTAAAATAAAAAGATTTTCTTTGAACAATTGTTTAAAATGCATAATATGATATATTCAATAAATAAAAAATAAAATAAAATAACATAAAAATTCAATTTTATATAAATTTAATACCAAATTACAACTTCCAAAATTTATTTTGTAAATGAATTTTATGTTATATATGTTTATTTTTTTCATTTATATATATATATATATATATGTATATGCATTTCAATGAAGCCCTAGGATCCTATCAAGATAAGGTGAAAAAAAAAAAAAACTACTCATGCGATATTCAATAAAATATAATTTAATTCAAAATTAATTGAGTTGTGATCAAATATTTTATCGAGTTGAACTCGAGTATTACAATACTCAACTCGTAAAACTTGCGAGATTAATCAAGTAATTATTTTTTATTATTTATTAAATTGCTTTTATACCCTCAATGTTTAAATATATTCAAACTTAATTGAATCAAGTTAATTCAAGTCAATTTCGAGTCGATTCAAGTATACTATTTATTAATTTTTTAATTGATTCGAATTTTGTCGAATTGAATTTAGAACAATTGAAAAAAAAATTGATCAAGTTCAAATTTTAAATTTTTTAATTAAGTCAAACTCAAGTCTCACACTATATCAATTTCACTCAATTTAATTACATTATTAGTCAATGTTGGTTTTTTTGGATGGATTATCAAAATGCCGATTTTGTTTAGTTTTTGTTCTTAACTAACAATCTAATAAACTTAAAAACTGAATTAAATATTTGATTAGTTTAACTTTTATTGGTTTAAAAAATAAAAAATTATATTAGATGATTAGTTAAATAAAACTAAAAACCAACTGTTGATTTAAATTGCACTTAAAGCTAAATTTTTATGATAAATTAAAAAATTTAATTGTTTCATATCAAAATTTAGTTTTTAGATATTTAATATATAAATTAATTTTCAATATTTTTATTTCTATTTAAATTAATTTATAATAATTTTGAATTGATTATATTTTTCTATCTAATTAATTTTTTATATTATATATAATATATATTATGACAAATAAAAAATTGTATCACATTAATAACAAAATATAATTATTAATAATTAATTTTCAATCTTAAAGTTATTAAACATCTTGAAATTAATTATAAGTCATTGACCATTATAACTAACTAGCACCGCTAAACCAAACAAACACTAAATTTGGGGTTTTGATTAAATTATCTTTTATTTATTTATTTTTCTGATTGGATCTAAATTTAGGTTATGAATAATTTTATAAAGGATTTGAATTGGATCAAAAATTACCAAATCTAAGTAAAATTATTTATTTATTTTTTACTACGAAATTAAAATATGATTGTTAATTTTATTCGAAAAGATAATATATACTTAAATACTTATACATATAAAAATATAAGCAAATATTCTTATTCTATTGTTGAGCGAAGATATTTTTAATTTTACAAGTGTCATTATTAGTGAACTGATATTTTATTATTCTCTGTTAAACAACCATTAAAATGTTACTTTATTCTGTCTTAAATGTTTTAAAATTTTAAATTCTACTACGGAAATAATGAAAATCCCAAGAAAATTATTATTTTTAAAAATTCTATTGTAGTATTTTTTGATATTTTATATATATAATCATAGATAATTAGATACATTAAAACCGACGTAGTGGGCTTGATAATGGGTCTGCGCCTGGGCTTGGTTCCAAGAGTTGTACAGAGTTTTGGTGTCACCATCGGTAAGACGAAAAGTCTCAGACGAGAGTATTTTCAATTTTAGGTCGCACCAGTAACTCTTCATTTCGCTGCAACTCTTCATTTCGCTGTGTAAAGACAACCTAAAGTCAGAAGAGAGAGCTCGGAGGGGAAAAAAGAGAGAGAGAAAGGAAAACCCACAATGTCTTTTGCAACTTCTAGGGTTTTCAAGAGCTGCAGGGCCCTCTTAGCTCCGGCCAAGTCTGCTGCCGTTGCTTCAAAACCCACCGCCACTAAAGCAGCGGCGGCGGCGAAGCCGAAACCGACAAAACCTAGAAGGCCTGTTGGTATAATGAAGCTCACCCCTGTCTCTCCCACTCTCCGCGACTTTCTCGGAGTTCCTGAAGTTTCTCGTGCCGATGCCGTCAAGAAGATTTGGGTCTATATCAAGGAACACAATCTGCAGGTCTTATTCTCTGTGATTATCTGTGCAATTTTTTTTGGGGTTAAACCCGTAGCATTGTGCGACTCTACCTTTTAGGGTTTTAGCACGCACTTAATCCTTTTATTTTCGGCTACTTATCATTTGTGCACCTTATTTAGAGATTGGCGGAACCAGGATTTATTGCTGATCATTTCAAAAGTCAATTTTTCACTCGTATTATTTCATTAGTTTCTTATTGCCTCTGGTTTTTTAAGTTTAAGCTTTTTGTTGATGACATTCAGCAATAATGTATCACACTATCAAAGATAGAGATCGAGGACAGATTTGTATTAATATAATGTAAAAGTGGTCAGAAAATTGGACACTCCAGTTTTCCATTATATAATGTAAAAGTGGTAATAAATTATTTGAAAATAACTATATTTTTGTTTAACGTTGGGCTGGATTGTATTGTCAATTGTGGTGAAACGTGATAGCTAAAGGTTAAGTTAGTCTTGTGTTCAATTAAACAAACCACACTTGAACGCCCAAATTATTGGCTTGGCTTAACTCAAATCTAGTTACTCCCTCAACATCTGATTTCATTTGCTATTTTATTTGAAGGAATTATCTGACCCCTTTATAAATCACAGGGTGTTCACTATATTTATTATTTTTTGTTTTTAACAATTGCATTGGTAACAGCAATTCTTCCTCTCTTTGTGACAGTGGGTAGCTGAAACAATTATAATTAGAATCTGTAAGCTTGTACAATGAGGCTTGTTTAATGGGCTGTTTTGAGAAGATGTTTTTGTTTTATGTGTTTGCATCTTCTGAAAGGACTAGGAAGGCACATGCATCTGTGATTTGTTTAATGAATTGGATTGTGCTTAGTGTTCAGCTGAATGCGGTATGTGAAGTGATATGGTTCAATAGAGGAATACTAATGTACTATTCTGCCATGTTTTGAAATCTGTAAATGCTTTTGCTTGCAGAACCCTGCTGATAAGAAAGAGATCTTTTGTGATGCGAAGCTGAAGACCATATTTGATGGGAAAGAAAAAGTTGGGTTCTTGGAGATAGGGAAGTTGCTAACAAAACACTTTGTGAAGACTGCTTAACTTACAGGCTGGGCTTTGGATTTGTGGCTGGAAATTTTGTGGAGCAAGTTCATAGCAACTGATCTTAAATCCTTTCCTGTGCTGTTTTGTTGATATTTTGTTCTTGTTTGAAAGCCGAACTCGTGGATTGTGTTGCAGATTAACTAGATTTTAGCTGGACATGTAAAATTTAACTAGGAAAAGAATATTGGCATTCAAGATATTTCTGATCTCATTTCTTCTGATCTTATCATTATTCGAGTGAATAGGAGTGTCAATAAGGCGGGTTCGGGGCAGATTTCTCTACCCTGTCCCTGGCCCCAAAAATGCAAATCCATTTCTGACTCCACTCCATTCATGGGTTTTTTACTTGATCAAGTAAAACAAAGTATATTTTTACCTATGTAGGTGGTATCCAAAATATTTCTTTACTTATGCTTTTTTTTTTTGACAGGTGGACTGAGGAGGAGATTCAACTACATAAGGTCAATATCATGACTATTGATCTTGTAAATTTTATTTTTTAAAAACAAAATAGCACAGTTGACAGTCATAGTGTTGATTTTGTTTTTTATTTTTATTTTTATTTTCTTTAAATAATAAGGTCAACAATCATAATGTCAGCCTTGTTATTTTTTTTAATTTAAAAAAAAACAATTGGAATATTTTTTAAAATTAAAATAACATAAATACCATATTATATATTAATATTAAAATTATTAAATTAAATATCAATTAAAAAAATTAAATATTAATTTAAGTTTCAATCATTCTCCCTTCTACTATGTGTATTTACACTAACTATCACATATTATGATCTACAGTTATACTGGTCTGCATTCAGATTCGACGTTTAGACCATCCTAGGCAAGGACATTCTACTTTCTGTATTCTTAGCATATAACTTGAATCCCAAAAAACTCTGCATCCATCTAGTATGACCTTAATTCATCATAAATAAACCCTTTCTCCAGGTTTTTTGGACAATGGTCTCACTTTCCTTCTAGCCTTTGGTAGTGCATCATCTGATGCTCATTTTATTTTGGAAAAAGAAACAAACACATATTAAGAGGAGGTTGAGACTAACTGATTACTCGCAACAGTATTTATAAGGCAATGACCAATATGTAAAAGAATATAATCGGCTTGTACTATTGGAGGACATGTCTAAAGACACTGATATTTCTTTCCATTTGTATAAATATTAAATACTTAGATGTGAAATTTAATGCTATAAATAATTTTTAATGAAAAAAAATTATCACAAAGGCTTAAATTAAAACATGAATTTTTTTAAAAAAAATTGTTAACAAGTTTTTTAAAAAATATTAAAAAGTTTATTTAATTTTAAATACTTTCTTCATTCTGTTCTATCTATTGTGTAAGAAAATAAAATTTTTTATACTCCAATTGACATTTTAGATTACTAATAAAAAATAATTTTTTTCCAACTTTACCCATTTCTTGATTTTGGGGTAAGTCTAACTTTCAAGTAGATAAATGAAATTTATTGAATTAATTATACTTACTACTAATTTTAGTCTTTCAAAAAAGGGTAATATAATCATCTTACACTTATAATTATGTGTATTAAATAAAATTTTTAATTTTCGTGAAAAAATCTTAAACGACAAAAAAAAGGAACGAACTGAATATATTTCTATATTTATTTAATTAACATTAATATAATATAATAATTAAATTAAATTTTAATTAATATATAATTTAAGAATTTTAATATTAATATATAATATGTTATTTAATATGATATTTATCTCATTTTAATTATAATTTTAAAAATTATTTCAATTGCAATTCTATAGTTTTTTTTTTTAAAATTAAAAATTAAAAATTAAAAAAAAAAGGTCTAGACTATGACTGTTGACCTTGTGAAGTTAAATTTCCTCCCCCGTCCACCTATAAAGAAAAAATACATGTAAGGAAATATGTTTGCATTTCACCTATATAGTTTTTTTACTCAATTAAGTAAAAAGCTCGCTCCGCTACATATTACTTTGTTTTGGGGTAGAAAAAAAATTATAAAAAATCACTCCGTTCTGAGAGGATTCAGATTGGATCTTACATGTTCAGATCTAACTGTCATCTCTACAAGTAGATGGTCTGATTGATGAGCTATGATCGAATAGTTGCCTAGTATCTCAACCTTGTCCCCCCAAATGGCGCATATGTTGTTTAGGGGGAGGCATTGAGCCTTGGAAGGAAATAGATGCATAAAATATTTCGTGCATGGTACAATGCTTTTGCTATTTGTTGCATAAAGTAAGATTGAAGAACACAAAATCTGGGGACAAAATCTATTAGGCTATGAACTATCCAAGTAATGCACTTACATTGTAACCTAACTTCTAGCAAGGCCTCTCTACCAAATATGCACTTCTTTGACCAGATTTCCACAATTTGTCCGACATTTTTTAGGTATCATTATGTTGAGTTGTGCATTAGCAACACACAATATGAGAGAGAAATGACAATTCGCCAGAGTAACTGAAGAAACATGTTTGCAATTTCCAAAAGAATGCGCTTGGAATTGAAAGTCAGATGAAAAGAAGTACCCAATTTGATTGGTGAAAACAGCTGGAAATTGTTGGCTTTGTCATCAAAATGATTTAAAACTGGTTTTAGCTGATGATAAATCAATGTCCTAAACCGAGAGTCCTTCTAAAGGAAGAAAAAAAAAAAGATTCAAAACACGGTGATGTAGAACTACCAAACTTCTAGAATAATAAGGTGAGAGACAGTCGCAAATGCTATAAGCTTCTGACAAATTGTTTCAATTGACCAACCAACAAAAGAATTTTGTAGGCAAAATGTTTGCTGATGAATTGACATTATGCCAGAAAAATTTACAAATTCTCCCATTCTAGTATGTCAAACCATTTTAGACTTCAATACTTAGTTGAAGAGATAGTGTAACCATTGCTCTACAACAGCAGGCGAGCCAAACCATGGTCGCAGCTCATCATCCGAACCAACTGGTGAGTGGTATACTCCATCCAAGCTAATGTTGAGTGCACTTTCAAGATGGCCCGATACCACCCCATACATCTACTTGGCCATATACCTACTCAACGCGATAAAACGTTACCATCATTGCAGGGTCAAAAGGCCCATGCTGGCTTACATAAATACAAACAGGGTGCACTTCTCTTTCGCAATACTCTAAAATTTAGTTCTCAGGTAATAACATTTACTTAGCTTTTGCCAAAGGATTTTTTAATGAGCCAGCAAAAGCAATGACTTTACCTGTCTATACCCTTGCCCAACAAAGCAAGCACAAAAATTACTTGCCACATATGTAGAATTGCTTGTATCATTCAATTCTCAGGTAATAACATTTACTTAGGTTTTGCCAAAGGATTTTTTAATGAGCCAACAAAAGCAATAACTTTACCTGTTTATACCCTTGCCCAACAAGCAAGCACAAAAATTACTTGCCACATATGCAGAATTGCTTGTGTCATTCAAAAGAATAGCCTCCACAGTCATTTGGTCGCTGCCCACAGGAACTACGGCATTAACTTTAGTATTTGAGTTCCCAACTAAGCGAGCCCCATGAATATACTTGCAGTTTGCAATGTAAACCATTTAGCTTTAAGATTTGAGGATGTAATGAATGATTGTGCAGCAAGTTGGCAACTCCTACATACTCTATTGATCAGAGAAGAAAAAAACAGAAAAAGGTAGTTTAAAACATTCTTTGAGATATTACAGACAATTGCTTTTAGTCCCACTTTAGTGGTTCATGTTTTACGATCTGTATCTCATCTATCAACTGTCAATTTTCTTCCTACAGCCATAAGCTTCAAATTTAGCTAGCTCATCATATTGAGAACCTTGTTCTCCATTGCTCTGTGTTGTGCCTGCAGGTAGGCTGCAGCTACCTACGTTCTTATGATATAATTGTTACTGCTATCCTAAATCATTGACTTCTTTTACACTCATCTATTTAAGCAGAAATTTAGAATCAGTGCTCCCAAGGCCAATTTCAAGTGCCATTCCTCATATATTATGTATAACTGGCTAACGGTGATTCCTTCAACCACTTCATATTTCTTCACTATATATTGAAGAAAATAAATTAAAGCCACAAAATTTGCTTCATGAGTCAGTCCTAGAGAACCACAAAATAACGAATAATTTCCAACATTAGCAAGCCATCTTGCATACATCATAACTACTATAAGTAAAAATAATATAATTTGACTTTTTCAAAGCAAATGATAGCGCTTGTAAATCAATAGCTTCCTCTTTTGTGAAGTTTTTGAAGAGCTGCTCTCCTCTGCTAAATAATGATGGGGGATAATAAGTCAGATGCTTCTACATGCTATGCTTTTCATATATCACGCTGACCAAATACTTTGCAACACACATGCCTGCACAAGCATGCATCTTTAGGGGTTCTGGAGGGTAGTTATGGGGCTATCCATCATAAACTTAACATCTACGCCATGAGAAGGATTTTTTAGGAATCAACATAAACTCCTATCTAGAAAATAAATATCTAAGAAATTATGATTTTATTGAATTTATACAACCTTGGAGTTGCAAGTGAATAGGGTTATTATAGGTACGGAAATGGATTTTTGGTGCCAAAGATTGCTACACTAAATAAGGATGTTGGTGTTTCACACACTAAGCAGGATAAAACACCTGCAACATCTAATGCAGAAGAAATGAAAGTGGAACTAACAAAAATGATATTGGATAAAGATCAATTCCATTTACTTTCAACTTTTTCTGGTACCACAATGGGATTTTCAACCATCTTTCAACTCAGCTATTTTATCCAAGCTTATCTTAGTTATAGTCTATCCTTTGGGCTCAAAGAAGATGTTATTAAATATTTTTACGAGAAAAGAGGAATGCAGCTCTTCACTTATTTGGCTTTTCAATGGCCTAAAGCCAAGCTGATGGACCAAAGCAAAGTTACAAACAAATCAAGCTATTGTGAAAAGGTTAAGTTTGAGGAGGGCATGAAGCAGGTGGAATGGGAAAAGAATATTGAAAATAAATAAAAATCAAAACAAGTTTGAAATTCCAAACTTCATGGTTACTTTAGTCAAGATAAGTAAGCAATTATAGATGAATATGAAACAAGTTTTTGAATTTGGGTTTACCTCCCTGCGATACATGCATATTTCAATTCAGGAGTATAAACAGCTTTTGCACAGTGTTCTTCAACATAAAAAAGGAGACCCCTTGTTTGATCAATAACCCCTGGTACTCCTTTGGAATGTGGCCTAAAAAAAATCATAAAATGTGTACTGATAAGTGATGACTATCTCATTACAAAATTGAAATTCAGCTCACATATAAAAAAAGCAACTCAAGTCACTAGCATATCTGTCAATAGACTAGCACTCTCAACAAAGTAGTCCAATTATTAACAAGGAATAGAAGAAAAAGCTATTAAAAACTTATAGAGAAAATGTGAAGAATGAAACTGATGACCTGCAAGTGGAGAGTACCAAGGGTAAGTAGAAAGGAAATATCAGACAACCCAAATTCTTCCATGAAGACACGTGCAACCCACCCTCCTGCAGAGTGTAACATCCCACCTAAAAGAAGAGGTTGACACGTGTCTTAGATAAAGCTACGGTAAGCATAAGGCATTTCAAGATAGAAAGTCACACCTTTAGGCTTTAATATAGAATGACAGTTGACACATGATGCAATGTTAAGATATAAAAAGAAAAAGAAAAGAAAATGGCCTATCAGTGCATTTGTCCTAAACTTTAGGTGATATAACAAGTTCAACTGGCTTAAATTCTTCCAAGAAACTTTGGGATAGAAAACATTCCCATGATTTTCATAAATCGGTTGCCTGATCGTAAAGTTGAATTCATTTTGTTTAATTTTCAAAACAAGGAACATTTTAACGGGAACGTTGACTTTGAATTTCAATTTTCCAGTTTGTAGATATATCCACAACGAACTTTCTGCTCTCCCAAGAAAGGGGAAAAGAGATAAGAACAATAAATACAGGTCAAGAAAAACATAAGCAACTGCAATGAATTAGATATAGATCATAGATAAGCACAATGGATTAAATCAGCTAAAGTATAGTCAAATTAATGCTTCATATCTTCAACAAAATCTTCAAATGAGACCTAAATGATAAGTAACAGGTAAAGATAGAAACCTTATACCAGTTTCTTTGCCTCTCGGATTGCCTCATCAATTCTCTTCAAATACCTACAAATTATTTACCCTTCCATACAAACACAACAAAACCGATGAATGGTAAATTTCCAAAACCCAATTTGCAGCGTATTGCCGAATACACTGAAGATACTCATCAATCAAGAACAGGGTAAGTGCCACGCCAGTAATTGGGGTCCACTAAACCGGCAACATTCCTGAATCAATCAAATCTTGACACCTTAGCAACAACAGTGGGCACTCCATATCCATTAAGTGTCAACTCCAATTTCTGATAATCTCCTGGGCTGTTCCCTAAACCCTGTAACAATCAAACTTTTCCACTTAGTCCATTTTACCATTTTATACATGCATATAAAAAAGGTACAAAGAAAGGGAAGAAGAGAAAGTAACTGGAAGAATGACAGCTGGGCGGACGGAGGCGGTGGTGGAAGTGGAGGTGGAGGTGGAGGTGGAGGTGGAGGAGATGGGGTTAGTAGGGGAATAGGAGCAGTGGGTATTGAAATGAAATGAAGATAAGGTATAAAGCTTAACGGTTATTTTTTACAGTTATGGTGGTGGCGATGGAGATGCTTCTGAAAGAGAGTGGAAGTTGCATCATATGCATGCTCTCACCGCCAGTTATTCTCTACCTTCAAAAATCAAGCGCTTTTAGGTCATGCGATGAGTCTGATGACTAGTGATTGGCAAGGGGGTGAGTGATGGGCACTATTTCCCATTAACAATATGATTAGTATAAATAAATTTTACAAATTAATAAAATTTATTTGTAAATTTCTCATAAATTTTGTTAACTTATAGATTTTTTCAACTTTTGAAGATGTGGGTACAATAAATCAACATATTTATAAATTTTTATTGGATTTATTATAAACACTTTATTAATAAATAATAAGTATTAAAAATTAACATAAAAAAAACTTATTAAGAAAAAAAAAACAATTGGAACTAGTAGTTAAATTATTACATTAACCATAAAATAATCACAACAAATAATGGATTGAATAAGCTCTACCAAAGATGTATAAAAAAATTACACCATTTATACCTTTTTTTTAACTACCACCATGAATAATTATAAATATACTAAAATTTGATTAGAATACTATATAGAAAAGAAAAGAAAAAAAAAATAGAAAGATAGGTCTAGATGGACCTGATGCCTGTCCTCTTAAAGAGCCCAATTATATGAAAAGAGAAAGCCGAATAGTGGCCGTTTAATCCTGTAAAAATGTCTTATTATCACAGTTATTTTGCTGCTGCAGCCCATACATTGGCCATGGCGGCGATGCAAGCTCTGTCCTCTCTAATGCTTAGATTACCATTTCCATCTTCCATGACAAGGTCTACAAAGTTTCATTATCATTGAAATCGTTGTTAAGGTAACAGAGTGAATGCCTGTGTTAGTTACAAAGAAGTGAGAAGTCCAGACCTGGTAGCCTTGGAGTATGCCGACATTAACCTCACTGATAAAATTTCTGGGGCAATCCCATTTAATGTTAATTTATATCATGTATGATTTTTCTTTCGGGGACTTAAATTGTATGCTACCTTTTTGTTTTTACTTCGGTTGCGGGAATTGGGGCATGTTAGAATCAGGCAACGTGTGAATCCTTTGAGTTTGAGCTCCTCTTTTCCTGTAATTATGAGGCTTTTAAAGATTTTCATGGTATAATTATTTTTTCAATTATAATTTCAGTTATGACAAAAGCAAGCTGTGTTTTAGTTTTTCCTGGCTTTGTAACACAAGAAGTTTTGCATGATTGATTGATTAAATTTTGGTAGCTAGGTGCCGGCACAAGTACCTGATTGGAAGGAAGTTTACAAAGACCCCACATTACCACTCATGGTGGATACTGGAAGTGGTAGGCTTTCTTTTTTCCTTTTTATTTTCTTTTAATATTTTTCATATGCTTCCTGCTCTGCATATTATGTAGCGACAGTGACTTGTGGTCTTGTAACTCAAAATTTGATATTAACTGGAATGAGCAATGATCCTTTTCGTTATGATAACAAGAACTAGCAAATTGATGACCAAACTCAAGGTTAATTTTATTGAATGGGCATGGCTGCATGAAAAGGAAAAATAAATAAATAAAGCCTAAATCTGGAGAAGAATGAAAAATGTGGAGAGTTAAACAGATTCCAGGAATGTTCTTCATAAGAGGTGACGCTTTGCAATTGCATGCTTCATTTCAAATGGTTATTTAGGAAATGTTGGACTTCTAAACTGGCTAACAAACTGTTCTATGTTTCTCAGGATATTCTCATATCAGTTTTTCTTTAAATTATTGAGTTATTTGGACATATATCAAGGAAAAAACCTGTAGTAATGGCAAGGGGGCGAGTTCAGGGTAGAGTTCTCCGTCCCGTAGCCCATTGGAAAAAATTTTTGGATTCCCGTCCTCACACCATATGGGGACAGGAGTCTTCGACCCTGTCCCGTTCCCCAATTTTTATTAAAATTTTTTATTTTATTTTAATATGAAAATTATTTTTTATTTTAATTAATTAGTTAATTATATAATTTTTAAATAAAAAATATTTTTTAAGTGTTATATTTTTATTTTATTATTTTTTAAAAATATTAATTATATTAAAATATAAATAATTATTATATATATATAAATAATAAAAATATATAAATAGATTTTCGGGGCGGGTGATATATATACCATCCCCGTCCCGTCCCTGTCACCAAAAAATCGGGGTTGGGGCAGGAAAAATATTTTATTGAAAAAACCATCCCGTTTGGATCAGTGCAGGTCCAAATTGTCATCCCTAAAAACCTGGTTATTATTAGGAGAATTATTGGAAGTTTGAACTTTTAGCTTTGTCCTCCCTGCATTTTAGTTTCCCTACTTCAACCTTGTGACACCTACAAGACACCCTTATCAGTCCTATAATATACTCCATAGCGCTTTCCACTGTAATAACATTGTTGTTCAAGATCCAGTTATAGCTCTTTATGATGAGCTGTGAAATTATTAGCATATTTGATGTCTGTTTTCCTCTTCTTGGCTTCCACTGTCACTTGGTGTAGTATTCTTTTTTGTTCGAGGGGAACAAATTTATCTGGAGGAATCCATATCTACTTAGTATGACGCATAATTGGCTTGCTTCCACTAGCTTATGGTGAAATACTTGAGGATCCACCTTTGCAGTATAGTTTTTGATGCGGATAACTAAGTGGGAGTTGAAGTCCTTCCTCTGGAGCTTTATTTTGCATCTTTTCAAAAATTTGCTTTTTTAGTTTGACATTTAAACATTAGGAATAAGAACCCTGTTCAAGGGAAGAAAACAGAAATCAGATAAGAGCGCACCCAGGGTCTTAGGAAAGGCAATTAGGTACCGCGTCAATCTGGAAAGATCTTGGATGAGATGCCTGCTCCCAAGACTTGAATCTTGGTATTTGTAGATAGACCTGAAATTAGTACTGGATGTTTATCGTTATTGCATCTTGTTCCTGTGTTATGTGTTGGAGCTAACCTTTTTTTTAGTGTTATATTGTGCAGAATTTGTTAAAAAAAAACACATCTGAATATGATTGCTGCTATTCTACTAGTAGAGACAAAAATGGAAAGCACGTGTATTTCTAGTATTTATCTCCCTAACAGAATAAGTAAAATCTCATGTATTGGCAGGTTTCTGATATGGCTTGCAAAAAAGAATCAAGATTCAATAAATTATTTTGGAATTGTAATCCGGCAGAAAGTATGGGAATTCAATGAACTCCTTGGTTACTTCTAATTCACTTCATAATTATTTTGATTAGATGAATGTATATTTACTTTGTTCTCTTTTCCTTCAACTTCAAAACATGATTTCTCAGTTTCTTTAGTTGTACTACTTTCAGCCTGATGCAGCTGGTCCAACGTGCTGAGCTTTGGGTAAAAGAGTTGGGTGTGGGTAACATGTAAGGCTTTGAATTAAGTTTGTTTCCTCCAGAGGGAAGAAAAGCCAAAAAATTATGTTGGCTGTTTCAATGATTAAACTTTGATTGCATCACAGACTTTTCCTGTTTGCAAATGCTACAGTCTCATTCAGACAACTGGTTGTCAATCACCCTGGACCCTTGATGTTTGTTTCAATTCTGGTAAGTTCTACATAATTTGTATGCAGTGCCCATACCCTCATTTCAAGAAAAGGCCTCATAAGCGAAGGGTTATGCAGAAGCCCATAGTAGATTCTATCATTGACAATTTGGTGCCTGGAGGAAAGGTATGGGTTCCTGATATTTGTGATTTTATTACGGAGGCTAACCTTTGATTCATCACTTGATTTTGTAGTTCTGGAAATGGACTCCTAAGTAGATTTTGGAACATATTCTCTGTTATCTTGGGAACAGTCCACGGTGATGCCCAAATTAATTGGTTTCTTCTTTGTTGACATAATTTTCAAAATTATTCATGAGAGTAGAAACTGAAACTGATAAGATATTATCAAGGACTATGTTGGGTTGAACAATGCTGCAAGCAATTGAGCTGCAGCTAAAATGATATCCTAGAAATTTGATGGCAGTTGGTGATAGTATTTTCAACTTGAATATAAATATAACTGTTGTTGAACCATGACACCTGTTTAAGTGTTTAGTTTTTTTATTAATAGATTTGACAAGTTAATTGGTAAAAAAAAAGACGTATGTGAGTATGAATAGAATATTATGATATTTAATATGTATAACTACAAGTTTCACATTACGTTTCACAAGGGATACTGACCTTGAGAGAAGTTTTAGTATGAGAAAAAATGGGGATATTAGGTTGATAAAAAAGTGCAATTCTCCCTATGGAAAATGAAAAAACAAATTGAAAAAGTAAAGAAAGGAGGTGTCTTTTCACACTAGAAGTACCAGAATTAGATCAGAATAAAACTGAAGTAGGAGAACAATTGTTGGTGTTACTCAATGTTTAATCCAGTTTCTTCTGCCACATAAGAGTCTTCTGCCTAATGAAGAATATATAATCTGCTTTGAACTGTGTAAGCTGAATCTAATATCTTTCACTTTATCTTTCATTTCTCCTCTCATTCATGTTAAGTTCAAACTTCTTGAAAGGAAAGGTGTTTTTTTTTTTTTCATTCCTCTTCTCCCGAAGAGGCCAGGAAGTTAATAGTGCTACTATTACTTCTCTGTGTACATTTTCCGCTTTTATAAATTTATTTCGTTTGAAAACAAAGAAATTTTATTTTGTGTAAATGACACACTTTATATGAAGTCCCTTGTTATCCAGACTTTAATTACGTCTAGCAGTAATTATTTACCATTTTGTGCATGACCAGGTTTTTGTGCAGTCTGATATAGTTGAGGAAGCACTTGACATGAGGAATCAATTCGAGGCAAAATCAGATATGCTTCGGCACATTGATGAAATTGACCCAAGCATGTTGTGTGACAATGATGGATGGCTATTGAATAATCCAATGGGAATAAGGACTGAGAGAAATCCATGCAGAATTTGAAGGTAAGCGGAGATAATAACAAGTAAGCTTTTCTCCTATTGAGACTGTTTCAAGTTTGGATGGGAAAGTGGAGAATTCTAGCTCATGAAAGTTGACCATGTTTTGTAATATAGGGAGAGAATTTAGGTTCACATTGGCCATTTTCATTTTCTTGCTGCAACTGCTGCTAGGCAAAAGAGAGATCAACATTGTATATCTCAGCTCTAGATTAACCACCAACAGTATGATCCAATAAGCTAACAATTCATTCGTATGGGATGAAGAGGCAAATGGTTAAAAGTGTTGGGAAACAAGAAACAGAGAGTGTAGGTATTGAAATTTGAACAATCTGACCCTTCTTCATTCTTACAGTCCTTTCTTCCTTCAATAAGTTCATAACTTACTGGGGACATTAACAATTTGCTTCAAATGCTAATTAACAATAACTTATTATTTATTTTTTTTTCTCTTTTATTCTCTTAGTTATTTCAAAAGCCAGGAAGGTGCAATTTGCTTCTCAATTTTTAGGTTCCCTTATGATCAATTTATTCCCAAATTGACTTTTGAGTCTAATTTGCAAGTAATGTTCAGATGATTCTAATTTTTTTCATCTTAAGTGTTCTTTATTTTTACTCTAATTATAAATTTTTGTTTAGAATCCTAAGTTGCTTAGGAGACTTTTAGAGTTTTCAAACAACTGAACCACAAATGATTTTTTATTATAAATTTGAGTTTACAATTCAATGAATTCACTTTAAAATCGCAATAAAAAAATTATAAGTTAAAATAAAATTTTAAGTGGCTTTTTAAATTCCCAGATTAATTAAATTTAAAAATTTATTTTAAATAAAATTTATCATCATAAAAAATTGGAAGTACAAATTGATATTTCATTAGCCAAATTCTTATACCTTTCTTTTCCTCAAGTATCTAAAAGTAATGCAAAATTATAACACCGAAATTAGTAAATTTGCAAAAAAAGTTATCATGAGGGTGAGAATACTTCGGTTAAACTCGAGTTATTCGAGATAATTGAATTGAAAGTCAAAATTCAGTTCAATTATTTTGAATAATTAGACTTTATTTGAGTTTTTTTTAAAATAAAGTTAAAATTTTGATTGGAATTAATGTGGGTATTGGCCATTTATTTGTTATTTTAATTTCTAAATATATAGAACCAAATTGAATTAGGTTAAATATTTTGATTAAATTCCAATATAATTACAAATCTAATATAGAAATTCAAGGAATTCGATTATATTTAAGTATTAAATCGAACCCATGGATGCGCAAAGCATAGGCCATACTTATCACACATATTTTGGCTAACAAATTAGAAAATAATTAAACTAACATGTAATAAATGCATTTACCATTCATTCGACATAACTTTTTAGAGTTTTTAAATAATTAGATTATAGGATGGAAATATTCATTCCATTTTCACTACAAATATTAAAAATAAAATGATATATTCTTCTCGCAGGAACTTCAATTTTTGTCCACTCTTTGAAGAATGGACAAGAATAATATTCCTTTTATCAATTATCAGCATTAAGAGATATAGAGTAAAAAGAAATAAGTATCTTGTTAAAAGCCATATATATATTTTCAATGATTATGAATTTTATTAGTAATTATCGTAATATTTAAATATTTATAAAATATTTTTAGTTATTGTAGATTCAATTAGTACAATTTGATTTTTTATTTAACAGTTAGAAAAAAATAGTAACCAATAAAAGTATAAGTATTTAAAAATTATATATATATATATATATATATATATATACGTCTAATATTGTGAAAATAATTTATTTATATTTTTATTTAACGGTTGGGCTTTTTCACGTTTAATTTTTAATTCATTGATTGCATTACAACAATTGCTTCTCACAATATATTATATAAATAAAAATCTTTACTTTCCAGGGATGAGATGTCTAAATAACCATTTTTTATAGTGTTTTACAGTAAGAAAATAGCAAAATCCTTGCTAGTAATAATTTAATATCTATTGTAACGATCATTTTTATTTTTTATTTTTTTAAAAAATAGTGGTAAAAAAGTTAAATTATTGTGTAAGAGTAATGGATTATTTTCATAAAACTGTAAATAAATAGGTTAGAAAAAATTTAAAAATATATGTGAAAATTTTATGAAATTACAAGGGTATATTTGCATGACATGGTTGCCTAAATTCTCTTAACAGCCGATATTTTTATTTTATTGAATAGAATCCCATTCCTAATCCTAACCCATAAACGTAGAATAAATAAATTAAATAAAAATATCAAGTCAGATATTGTCGATTTGTATTAGGTTATGTTACACGTTATGTTCAGGTGTGTGCGTCCCTATCCAGAAAGGTAGTAAAAAGCAACAAAATTAAGAAATCGAATATACACGCGTTTAAGCAACGCGTAATTTCGGATGCGCGCACCAATCCAAGCTGCTCATTTCTCTCGCTCTCGCGGTGGCGTATGCTATATAATCCCATTGGTGTCTATCCATTCAAAAGGATCAACTCTTGGCTCTTAAGAATCTCTGAATTAACAACCATAAAAGTCAAACCCATCTTCCTATCTCAAGTTGAATCTTGGTATGCAACCTCTAAATTTTCGTTCTTTCTGTTGATTATGTACTTACCCTTTTGTTATTTGTGAATCTTTTTTGCAATTTCTTAGCTCTTGTTTAATTTCATGTTTGTCAAGATTCTTTCTTGACATTTTTCTCTAGTTATCTTTCTTTCTTTCTTCCTCCTTTGAAATTCTGGTTTTGTTAATTTTTTTTTTTCAGATAGATTTTTTTTTAGAAGTTTGTTTTGATTTTTGTGTGTTTGTGTTAAAGTTTTAAGGGTGATTGTGTCGTGTATTATCCTGTGCATTAATGGATTCGAGTGGCTTTTCTAATGGGTGATTCTTTGTTTTATTGCCCTTTCTTTTTGTTTGCTAATTATCTGTATTATCTGTTCAATATACCCCCGAATTTGTGGTGTAATCATCACATAATATGCAGTCATAAGGTGTTTCTGTTGTCTTCTTACTGTTTGATTTTATCTGCACACAAAAGGAAAACTATGGCCTTCGGTAAACTTCAAAATTCAAATCTGTTTACATAAATTAAAATGGATTAGGATTCTATTTTGGTTTCATCCATCTAGTGTCCTGCAGACTAATATGTATTCCCGAAGGTCAGGTCCTTTAAAGCCGCATATTAAAGGGGTAAAGTGTTTTCTGCCAAGTATTAAAGGTGCTCCATATCTAAGTCTAGAACTCGAAACCTTTGTTTGAGAGAGAAGAGACCCTAACATCCCATCTGATTAGGATTCTATTTAATTGATTAGAAGGCCCATCTTAGCTCGTGAAAAGGAAACGCCTTCTACGTTTGTTCTTAATCACAGGAGAGAATCTTGTGGATATTGTATGAAATTAAACGAAATATACCTGTATAACAAGGACATCAGAGTGTTAATTTTGTTAGTAGCTACTGTTCTTCAATTGACTTTGTTTGTGGGCACATCAGTGATCCATCTTTCAGAATACATCCAACATGGTCCATTTCTTTCATTTGTTTTTCTGAATGCAAATAATTTAATTTTGGACTTCTTCTTTACAGTGTCTTTTCTTGAAAAAAATGGAAGAAAAACCTTTGCATTATCTACTTGTTGGGGATATAATCGGACCCTATCTTAGGCTGGCTCTTGTAACATTTGTGCTTTCTGTGGTGGCTATGTTTTTCATTTACTCTAGTTTTACTTTATTTACTCAAAAAAAAAAAAAATCCCTATCTTTCGACTCAAAGGTAGTTATAAAGTGTTTTTTACTTTGTTACGAAGGAAGTTACTATGGAATATATCTGTAACAAGGGTTTGAGTTTGTATTTTTGCAAAACCTTTAAACTGTATATTGTGTTTCTTTCACGATAAATATTTGCTGTTCTGCAAATTGCTACTCACACGCGGTCTTTTTAAATGTGTAATGCTTTTTGTGTAAAATTTGAATTTCTTTATACAGCATGAGAACTTTAGGTTCCAATTTTACTGATCCTGGAAATTTTCTCTTGATTATGATTTTAACATGCCAATTTCGGTTGAAGTATTAGGGAAGAGCTTCACTCTGAGGAGGCCCTTTTTCCTGCATGGCTTAAGGCTTTTCTTGTTAAATAAAAGAAAAAAATGTTGAAATGTTCCGCTTTGTTGGCTGCCACCTTTTTCGGATTACCTTTTAACAATAACTTTTTTTTATCTATTTCACCTCTAAACCTTGACCCGTGGGACTTGAAATGGTAACCTGTACTGTTTCTTTTTAAATCTTTATATGAATTTGAGGAGGCATGATGGGAAATTTCATATATGTCTGACAAAGAAAGAGATTCCTCTTTGGGGCACTTCATTTTGTCCTCCTCTCAAGCTTGCGAGGAAGTGTTTGGAGTCTTAGGAAATCCAGCATTTATCTAAAATCACTTTCTATTTTTCCTTCTCTGCTTTTCTTGATGCATTTTGTGATATCATTGCCTTTTCCTTAAGTTCTTTGTTTTAACTTATTGCTTTCAGTTTCTGTGTAGCACTAAATTTAAGTTGAAGAAAGATGGGAGGCGGAAAGGATAAGCATGACAATGACTCTACAGACAAAGGGCTGCTTTCAAATCTTGCTGGATTTGCTGCTGGTCACTATCCCCCACATGGATATCCTCCACATGGTTATCCTCCTCAACCATATCCCCAGCAGGGTTACCCACCTGGCGGATATCCTCCTCCCGGTGGATACCCACCTGCAGGTTACCCTCCCCCAGGAGGATACCCTCCTGCAGGCTATCCTCCTCCAGGTGGTTACCCTACTGCTGGTTATCCTGGCCCATCAGCTCCACCTCATTCAGGCATGTTTATTGTTCTTTCTACATAATTATCATCTGGCAGTGATTTGTATGTGGTGGTAATGTGTTAAATCTACTCTAGTGTCGATTGGTCATTATATCTTTCCACTAAGAAACTTTACAGTCTTTTCTTTTCATTATGATGATGGTTAAAGGTTGAGGACATATCGATATTTGAATGAAACTGCTAATGGAAATTCCTATCTTCTTTTGGTGATTATGGTCCCTAGTAGTAAATGTAAATGTTTGTGCACTGCATGTACATACATATCTGTGAGCAGATGTATTCCTATTATCTGACCAAAGGCTACGCAATTAAAATGCGTCAGAAGTACCTGAACATTCACCTGTTGGCTTAAGGGCTCTACTTGGAGGTCAAGGATTTGTAGCTGCTCAGTGTCTGTGTGGCTATATGATTGGAAGTTAACTTAGATTCCACATAATGACATGAATAGGCAAAAGAAAATTTATATCTTTACTGGGATCGTCTTTTATGTTAAGTGTGCTGCCATTAGAAAGTATAACTCAACCATCTCATCTTGGAGATGCAATTTGGTAATATTTTGAATTTCTTGTACTTGCTATGGTCCTGGGAGTTAAATCTCAAACCTATTGCCTTCTGTCCCCTAATTCACAGTCTTGCATTTTGGACCTCCTAGGATTTTCCAAAAATGTTCCTAACCAAAACTTTTTAATATTTAAAATGCTTTTTCTTTGTCCTGTTATTATCCTTTTACTATCCATTATGATTTTAGCTGACTAATAATAATAATAATCACAGGGCACGGACCTGGCATGGGGGCGCTCTTGGCTGGGGGTGCAGCTGCTGCAGCTGCTGCTTATGGGGCTCATAACCTGTCACATGGTCATGGCGGTTATGGCGGTTATGGCGGTTATGGCGGTTATGGCCATGGGAAGTTCAAGCACGGCAAGTTTGGAAAGCATGGCAAGTTTGGAAAGCACAAGGGCAAATTCTCTAAGAGATGGAAGTGATTTATGCCTATTAATTTGACCTATCTCTTATCATACGTGCAGTGCTTTCTCCTTTATCTGATTTAGTTTTTTGAAAGCGGCTGTTTTATTTATATTTTTTTTTCTCTTCTTTTGTCTTTGTCCCGAATAATCTACATTTAACTCAGGTTTTACTTTACTAATGACATGATTGTATTATACTGCTGCTGAATTTGGTTTATTGTGCAATGGATGAACTGGTTATTTATGAAAAAAAGGCTATATAGTTAACCCCTTCTAAAATTTGTGCAAACTCTTTTCTGTTCTTGGGCATTGAATTATTTTGTTGGTTCAAGAGAGAGTAACACCGGAAAAAAATGCAATAGGTGTTTTTGTTACTGTATGCGATCGCATCTCTCTCTCTCTCTCTCTCTCTTTCTTTTTTTTTCCTTCGATTTTTTACTGGCTCTCTTTGGAATTATTTACATAGTTCCGTTTTTCCTTCTAGAGAGAGGATAATTAAAATGTATTTCTTGTAAGGGATTATAATCCTTTAAACAGCAGGGTTTAAAATTTTTATTTTATTTTTTGGCTAGGAATGATGCAATTTATTTAAGTAGGCTTTCTCCTTATGTGAGAATGGTTCGATCCAAGCTAATGGGATTTGGTATGGAGATGGATTGTTTAGATGGGAGGGTGATACCACTGTGTTTTGGAGACAGTGTTGCATGTTTTCACAAATGCTGGATGAGCCTAACAGTTTCTTGCTCCCAATTTTTTTTAAGTTTTTTTTGGTATTATGAATTTGCAATGTTAATTATGTGGGTGCACTTTCCATCTTGAGACTGTTTAAGAAATTTGTTGTATGATTCTTTTTGGCCAAATAGCTTGAGAAGGTGCTGTGGAAGATGGATGGGGCAGGGCTGAGCAAAATCCAACCAAAATCAAAGAGCTAGTCTAATGCAATCCGATTTAATTAGTTTGTTTTGAGTTCGATTTGATTTAAAATTTCGAAATTTTTTGATTCAGTTATTGATTTTGAAAAGTTGAAAAAAATGAACTAGTTAGATATGTATATATAGTACGAGTATTTTGTGTGTGTGCAATGAGAATGAGGCAGAGAAAGAGAGAGAAATAGAAAGCATGGCTGTGGCTTCTCTTCATCATCTATTAATGTAGCAAATGTTGCGACCTGATACTTCAGATATCTGGTATCTGTTATAACAAAAATCAGTTCTAAAGTCCAGTGATACAGCAATTTTTGGGGGACTGTTTGTTCATTGATCAAAGCTAGAGGATTCAAATGTTTTCTTTCTCTATGACTAATATTATTTTTTCTGAACATTTTTAGAAGATATTATGGGAAAAAAAATGTTAACATCAGTCACTTTCCAAGTGATCATTTAATATTTACCGGTTTATTAGACAGCCACTGAAAAAAAATGACTACAACATTTCTGTCATTGGAAATTAGTTTTTGGAGGCAGAGTACAAGTCTCCCAAAAAACACTCAGTTTGGGCTTCTAGGGTGGCAAATGGTGGATTTGGGTGGGTACCAGTTGAGTTCAAATAGATTGGATTGCATGTAATTCATTTATTAAATGATCCATTTAATTATTATATAGATATATTTATTCATTTAATTCTGATTGACTTTAAGCCACCCATTTACCTATTTGATATATAAAAAAGTAAGCCCCATGTATTGAAATTGCATTTGGTCCTGTCTCTTGATCACAAATTCTAGATAAACCAAATTAAAATTTTATAATTATACTCTTAAGACCTTTCAACCCGGTTCATGGAGTTGGTTCTCCTTCAAGTCCATTGAGCTTCAACTGCAAGATGTACAATTCTATAACTGATCAAATAGCCAATCGTAACATGGCTATTTTTGAGGGAGGGGTTGCTCCCCATTCAGCTTTTGTTGGGACAAATTATGCCTTAATTGTCTAAAAAAACAAGTTTAGAATTTTTTTTTAATTTTTTATAAACTGTTTTTCTCAAACCTACTTTTAGAAAAAATATCTATAAAGATGTTTATCTCCAAAAGCAGTTTTCAAAACTCAAAAAATTTAAAAATAAATTTTTTTCTCTAAAAATACTTTTGATAAATGCAATGTCAAACGAAGTGTATATATATAAATGCAACCTCAAACGAGGTATATATATATATATATATATATATATATATATATATATTTTCTCTTCAAAAGTTCCTATATTTAATTTATAATTTTTTTTTTTATATATATATTTTTTTGTTTCAATTTTTATTCTTTTTGAGATTTTTTTTTCTTAATTTTTTTCTCAGTAGGAAAGCAAACAATGCATTTCCAACTCCCAACAAGATTCCATGTGGGGTGACTATGAGAGCTAAAGTAACCTTGGAATTAATGGATGTAAACTAGGTGTTAAATTGCCTTATCTACCAAACATCCATGTCATCACAAATCTTTCGGCAAAATCTATAATTTCAAGGGTAGACTAGACTTTAATACAGTCAACATGCATTATTTCATTTTTATTTAATCATAGTCTAGCTAGGCATAGAATTAGAATATTTTTTTATATATATTTTACTACATATTTACAAAATTGAAGATATAAAAGCAGAACTTACTCATTCAATTATTGCATTATCAACTATTAGTAATAAAATTGAAAATTTCATTCATATTGATCATAATTTATAGTGGAGGCTATACAACAAATTAAAATATCACATAAGATCGTTTATTTAATAACTATTTAAAAGCATCGTAATATTTCCAAATTTCTCAAGACTTTTTTTCAAAAAAAATAATGTTAAGTTATAATAGTTTATCCCTATGCTTTTTATAAATAAAAAAAAACGTTGTTAATTTAGAAATATTTTCTGACACTTTTCATAAAAGTGTTGTTACATTTATTTGAGTTAGCCCCAAATTTTAAAGCTTTTATCGCATTTCTCATGAAAAACATCATAAAATTATTGATGCTTTTTATAGAAGCTCCCTTGAGTTAGAATATTTTCCAACACTTTTCATAAATGTATCCTTATTTTATTATTTCATGAGCAAATATACAGTAGTATAACTGATATAATTATTATATATGTTTTTATTTTTTAAGTAAATATTACTTTGATACTTCTAATTATGCATTAATATATTCTCATTTATTTTTTAGAAAATGTTTATGCTTCTTTTGAAAGTTCTATTTATTGTTTATAAAAGTAATTTATACCTATCAAAATATTAAATAAAAAAAAATAGACAATTTGATGAAAATGCAACAATGTGTCTAGTAATGCAATTAAAAAAAATTCATAAATTTAGTGATGCTTTTAAACAGCGTCAACAAGTTAATGACGCTTATAAGTTTAAAGAGACTTAGGATGACATTTTTAAGAATATGAATAAATGAGTGGAGATACTAAAAAGCATCACTAGACGTAAATTAAAAGTGTTACTAAACGTTTATTTTATTGTAATGAGAGAAGGATATAAGAAATTAAAAAAAAAGGATTAATTTTCTTTTCTTTTTTCCTTTATTTTCTATCAAAACTAACAATATTAATAAACTTGAAAAGATGAAAAGACTATATAAAATAGAGGGGGGTGAGGCTAATCTTGCAGGATATAGAATTTATTGAATAGAGAGTTTTTGTGATGCACATTTAGTTGTTGTACTCGAAAAATATGAGGTTAGGCTGTTAGCAACGCAACTACGTACTGCATATCCTTCTGCATGTTTATTAGGGCAGATATTGGTTTAATATATGGGACCCATTTGCTCATGCCTCCACATGCAAGTGAACCTTCCTCTCTATTTATCCTTTTGATATTTTCCAGCCATTTTTGACCTTCAAAAACTTTTTCACCAACTCCCTTTTTTTTTCACCAGCTCTTTAATATATAGAGTTTTGTCTTGACTATTTGTCTTATGGGACTCTTAATTTATATATATATATATATATATATATATATATATATATAGAGAGAGAGAGAGAGAGAGAGAGAGAGAGTTTTGTCTTGAATATTTGTCTTATGAGTTCCTTAAATTAAGGCTTTGTTAATTAGTTTCAAGATAGATAATTTAAATATATAATGCAGAATTTTGCATGTTAAGGATATATATATCTATTCAAACATTCAATTCATTTCTCTATTAATTTAATTACTTTTAAAGAGGTTAAAATGAAATTTTAATTATTTCCACCAGGTTAATGAATTGCATTGTTTTTAAAAGATACTAATTTGGTGAGTAGAATTATAAAATTATGAATTCAAATCTTCGGTCGGATACTTTTGCCAAAAAAAAAACTCTAAATAACACATAAAGTTTCAAGGTTTTAGTGAATACCTCATACTCACCAATTCACCACAATATATATATATATATATATTATATATATATATATATATATATATATGTTGCATTACACATCATGCAAGAACTAATATTATGAGTTATGACTAAATATATATCTTTATTTAAAAAAAAAATCATATGTAATAAAGGGCATATCTAGGTGGCAGTGAGTGAGCTCTATTGACCCCAGTTACATGGGAAAATAACTTTCTTATTTTAATCCTATTGAAAAATTATGAATGAGCCCACTAAAAATAAAAAATAAAAAATAACAACCCCATCTTACACCGAAAAATAGTAATTTCATTAAATTTGTCATTGATAATATAGAATTTTGACTCCACGGACTTAAATTTTTAAATACGACATATATGTAATGAAAAAGAAATAATATTTGTTTTTTTTTTGGTGTTTGAAATGAGGTAATTAATCTGTTTTCCAAAGTGTTGAAAAAGATTATCGATGTTTAGTCCTTTTTTTTAGGTGGGGTATTGATGACTGGACTTTAGTGAATACCGTACGCGAAATAGCAATTTGCCGTGTGGACTCACTTCATGGTAGAATTCAACTGCACCATTTAGTCATAGCTTAGCTAATCAATTAAACTACTGAAACAAAATATAATTATTGACCAATTTTAATATAGTTTAGAAATAAATTAGTACAGAAACAAACAACTCACGAACAATATTTATTTATATTTAATATCTTTAAATATATATTTCTTGCACATTATATGAATATTTGACATATCCTTCATTTATTTGATTTGTTAATTAGTATTTGAAAAAAAATTATTAATATCTGAATCATTCTTATACTCTTTAATACTGGTGCGTATTACATAATCTCCCAAGTCCAAACCCTAACTTGTCTGCCAAGGTGTCTTTGATCTATCATTTAAAATATCAAGGCCAACTGGTGTTTTTATTTATCATGTTGCTTTATTCTGTTCTATATTTAATTGCAAACTATTTTTTT
The DNA here is from genome assembly GCA_023653625.1 of Triadica sebifera. NCBI lineage: Eukaryota > Viridiplantae > Streptophyta > Magnoliopsida > Malpighiales > Euphorbiaceae > Triadica > Triadica sebifera. The sequence continues at coordinate 31,223,888 of CM042897.1, read as the reverse complement.
CCTTATAAGATTTTAATTGGGACTGTAACTCATAACTCTTAGGCTTGTTCGGCGTTTTGTTTGGAAAAAATATTTATTGGAAATTTTTTTAAATTTTAAAACTGAAAAATATGTAAATAAATTTTTTTTAGAAAGAAAATTTGAGGAAAATAATTTATAAAAAATTAAAAAAAATCTGTCAATAATTAAAAAAATTTAAATCAATTATTTTTTTGACATTTACCAATAATTCTAAACATGCCAAATAAAATGGTTGAAATTAAGTCAATGATTTATAAATTATATTTTCTTGTATATTCATAGCTTATATTTTTTGACAAAGGGATAGTAGAGTAAGTAAGCCGTCAAAATCCTTTTTCCCGGAGGCATTGACGGAATTGTCATAATAAATGCAATGGCTAAATCCGTAGACAATACAAAAAGTGGGCTTTCTCCCATTCCAGGCTTCACGCTAAGTTTCTTGCTTTGGATTTTCCTTTTTGCCCTAAAACTAAAAGACAACATTTTTTTTTTCTCTTTCTGTTTTTGTTTTTATTTTTTTTATTTTTTTCATATATATGAGAAAATTGCAAAAGTGAATTCTTTTCATTGTTTGCTAGCTTTTTTCAATTAAATTATTTTTTTCCTCAGTTATATTTAATGTTAATGTCAACTTGAGAAATTTTAGGGTTCAAAGAATCTTCAATTCTCATAAAGCAATCAAATTTTTTTAATAGTTAAAATTGAAAAATAAATTATGAAGTGTCATTTGTGTGCACTCTTTAATTTGAGTATAAAATTAATGATGGAATAAGGATGTTATATGTTAATTGACTTAAAATTGTTTATAATTAGGTCTTGCTTTTGAGGAAATTGTTGATATTAACACAAATCAAAAATGTATTTTATAATTGGACCTCTCAACTGAATTTTTTATTTTATTAAGTACCTATATTTCTAATTTTTTTGTTCTATAATATCCTCTAAACTCCTAATTTTGATTCTCTAAGGACTTATTTCACTTAAAAAATAATTGAAAATGCATATTTAGCCCTTATAAACTTCTTGAATTTATTTTATTGAGTATATTAAATTTAAGTTTTGTTCTTATTGAGCACTTTAATTTTTAATTTTTATTCTATTTGAGCCTCTCTCTCTCTCTCTCTCTCTCTCTCTATATATATATATAAATTTGACATTTTCCATCAAATAATCAAGTTTTCAATAGAATTAAAAATTAAATGCCTATGAGTTCCATAGGAAAAAGAAAAGTAGAAGCTAAATGCTCAATAGTAAGAAAAATATTAATAAGTTTAGGACCAAAAAATATGCATTTTTTCGGACATAAAACAATAAAACATCCTAATTCAAACTTAAATGCTTGTGGGCAATCCCATCAAAATAAATAATTCATTTTTTTTTCAATGAATGAATTATTATTAGATATGATCGTTACACTTGTTCATCTTTTTCATAACTCAATGGAATTCATATAATAGGTCCTATCTATTATATAAGAGGGCCGATAATTTCTCTTTTTGCAATTTCTTTATAAAAATAATCCCATCACTGAAAATAATTCATATTTCATCTAGTAATTATTCAGAACTAAGACATTCTTTTAAATATAAGAACCAATAATATATTAAAGAAAAGTGCTAATTATTGAAATAATTTATTTAATCATGAGATTCTTTTTTTTTTCTAATGCAATCGACTAGTAGATGTTAATCAACTGTTTCATCTTATATTATATTAATCAAGGTTCAAAATATTTTTCAAGATCAAACTCTTAAGTAAAAAAAATATTTATTTTTGAATTTAGCTAATTAATTTAATAAGTTTAATTCTAAGCTAAATTTTATTTATAGATTTATACCTCTATTAGAAGTTGTATACTTGTATTCATTAATTCATCAAAGTTCAAAAAGAAAAATGGACAAGTGAATATTAGGTGAAAATTGAATAAAAGAAAATAAATACAAATTAAATTAATAATAATAATAAAATAGGAAGGCAGTAGGGAAGGTGAAGTCAGGCATATGTGTGTGTGAAAGCGATTCCATCTCTTTCTAGAATAGAAACCAACAACCGTTGCCTCCAGCTGTCTTCACTTCTTTCTCTCTCCTCCCTCCTCCCTCCTCCCTCCTCCCTCCTCTTTGCTTTTTTCTTTTTCTATTCTTTTTTCCCCCTTAAATGCAAATAAAAATCCAAACTTTCTCAGAATTATAAAATAAAAATCCGATGTTTTTCATTAATTAAATCAAATAAAAAGTAAAAACATCTCTTTTCTTTCCCCGTCTATTTCATGACTAGTAATGCAGCCAAGAAAAACAGCTCCAAATAAAAGAAAGTTCACATTTTTAATTTTCTTTTCTAGCTGTTTGGCATTTTCTAATTGGGATTGGATAAATATATACTTATAAAATAGAGAGAGAGAGAAATGGGGTCTATGTGTTATGTTTCCTCGTGATCCGTGCACAGTCTACGTGAAATCCCAGATTGCCTTATTGTTTGGTTCAGTCCCACTTATTAGTTGTAATAACAAGAATAAGTTGCATTCTTATTTCTTACTGGGTTCTTTAGGGAGAGAAAGCAAGAAACAGAGGCGTTATGAGAGGGTAAGAAATAAGAATACAGCTTTTTGTCACAAATTCTGCGGTTTTTGAATGTGGGTTTTTGTGAATTTCTTGTGTTATCCTCAAATGATGTGTTTCTTGTTTTCCTGCTAGTTCTGTCTCCATCCGCTGATTCGTAGTTGAATTATAGTTTCTTCAAGCAAGATGTTCAGGTGGGTATCTCTTATTTTTCTGTTTCCTTGACATATATAATACTTGTCTATGTTTTTTGGCTTCTGCTGCAAACTTGACTCTGCTACTTTCCTTTTTATGATTCTATGCATGTGATTATATGTGTGAGTTTGAATTTGGTTATTTGTTTGTTTGATGGTTTTCATGAGGTATTATTGGTGAGAAAATAGTTAGTTTTAGTTGGGAATATGTTGGTGGGTTATCCACTTTTTACTCTGATTTGTTTTTGAAGTTTTATGCTGATTTCCTATTTTAAGTACAATTTAATGGGTTACAGTCGTAGTCTTTTGTTAGGTTGGTAGGAAAGTGGTAGAAAACTTAGTTCTGTCCGCACTCAATTTAACCTACACGAGTATAGTCGTAAGATTATAGTTTTGTCGCCCCTAGGTGTCTAAAACAGAGGTAAACGAATTGTAGCAAATTTTAAATTTGGATTAGCATGCTGTTTATAACTTCAATTCGACTTTTGTCACAGAATTCAAGGAGATTCCCTGAGGTATAGCAGGTCCTCAGTACAGGATTTCCTGGAACCACTGCTTGCATAACAAAATCTGATTGAGATTACTATTTTGTGTATAATTTTGGAAATCTATTACCAAAATAGGATCTTTACTAATGTTATAATAGAAAAGTAACAATATACATGTACAGGCAAAAATTGTCTTTGCTTTATTGAGATTACAAAACTAGTTTTATTTCTTATATATAATTTTTTTTAAGCCAGTTTCTGAGGATGTTCTCGGATTTATTTGGCTTTCACAAATATAGGAGAGAGAAGAATGAAAATGTTATCAATGAAAGAGAGAAAATGGAGAAGGAAATATTTGGAGGTGGCATCCTTTTGAAGATTTCATTGGACATTTTGTTCTATCTTGTTTGGAACAATATAAAGTTTGGAGGTGATAATCGATCTTAAGACACTGCATTTAACTTGCATGCAATTGCTAACAAAGGCTGTAGCTGTCAAAAATTCAATCTCTCCATTTCATTGAAGCTGGAAATTATCTTGCACTGTTTTTTTAATTGAGTTAGATTTATTTATTAAAAGCAAGATTTTTTTTTTATTTGAATGATTTATGAATTTGGTTAGTAGAGAATGAGTAAAATAGATCATTCAGATGTGCTTAAGCTGTGTTGACATTTGAAGGGGAATTTTGCATTTTTTGACATCAGAAGATGAAGATGATGTTGGACAAACTTGTAGAAACACATATGTTGGACTTCGATATGAATTTTAGTTCTTGGATCAAACCAATTTTTATTGCATGGATCTATTGCGATGGTATGAAAGATGTTGGCAAGCCAAAAGATGTTAGGAGTTGCATACTTTGGGCCGATATGTTGCTTTGGCATGGGAACTGAGGAGTGAGTCTGAGATAGTTAAAACACATTGAGCAACATTATATTGGCTTGATCATATTATATGTCATGGTGGAATATAGAATTTTGGAGTTTAGCAAAGCAAAGACCTTGCGTTCAAGAAAATTAGGATTTTTTCTGTGAGGTATTGGAAAGTCAGCTTTTTCAAACTTGTTTATTTTGCGAGTTAGTCAACACTTACTAAAGGACATGGAATCTTGCATCAACGAGTGTATTAGGATTTAGTCATTTAATTCCTTGAGGAGGCATAAAGTAGGTTGTTCCTGTAGTGTGATGATGTGCCAGCTTGTTATCATGCTTGTGGAATCTGATGAAAGCATAAAGTGGTTAGGTTTGATGCTTCTGTGATTGTATTTACATTATTATTTTTTGTTTAACTTAATGTTAGAACTTTCCCTTTGATCAGATGCCTACTTGTAACTGGTATTTTATTGGAAGTGAATGAAATCTTGAAGCATAATTACATCCAAATAGTAGATATAACTAGTAGATAATTTTTCAATGTTGGATCATTGGTTTTTGCAAGTTTCTTTTCCCTATATTTATTGTTCTTCTTTCTCTTTATTAAAATAGTTTAGAAAAAATAATACTTCTGGAGTGACTAACATTTTTCTATAAAAGTTATCTTGATTGGATTTCTAATGAATTTTAGGCCCCTTTTTCTGACAGATGGTGTAGTCATCAAGCGGTCTTTGTTTGACTTGTGTAGAAATTAAAATCAATTTTTGAGCTAGCTAATATCTGAAACCTTCTTTGGACTCTGGAAATTAGTATTTTATTTGTGTATGTGCATGTTTATAGAGTTGCTGTAAATTTCATGTCTTTGATGGTTGGAGTCTTCTTTCCCCTGTGTCTAAGCCTTTTTTCTTTCTTCTTTTCTTTTTGAGTTGTTTATCTTTAATTCCTTTCTTAAGGTTGGTACAGTGTCTGTAATTTGAAGTGATGAATGCTTCTCTCTCTTTCTTAGTTGCATGTCCTTAAACTAAATCTTATGTGGTGATGAATTGACAGGCTGCTTCTTGGACAACGGTAAGCTAAAAGTTCAAATACTGAAAAGTATTTATAGTAAGAAGGATCCAAAATTCGATGAAATGTTGATATTTGTACTGTTAATGGTAAACAGTATTCTGAATAAAATGATAACATCCAATTAGGTAAGAAAGATAGTGCTGCATACTATTTTCTGTGCACCAATTTTACTGTTGCCTGCTGATATGACAGGGTTCTTAAGCAGAACAAGCATAGAGCTTTTGATCCAATGGGAAGCAATTTGTGACCAGAATGGATCCTCAGGCTTTTATCAGGTTGTCAATAGGCTCACTTGGGCTGAGGATTCCTGGAACAGCTCTAAATTCGGCAAAATCAGGAATCCATACATTCACTTCTCCGTGCTTGTGTGAGATACGGCTTCGAGGCTTTCCCGTGCAAAAAATTTCAGTCCCTTTAGTATCCTCACCTGAAGGGACACCTGATATTCATAGCATTGCCTCAAGCTTTTATCTTGAAGAGTCAGATCTGAAAGCTTTGCTAGCACCTGGCTGTTTGTACACACATCATGCCTGTCTTCAGGTTATTGTATTCACTGGGAGGAAGGGGTACCATTGTGGAGTTGGCATCAAAAGGCAGCAGATTGGAACATTTAAGCTGGAGGTAGGTCCTGAATGGGGTGAAGGGAAGCCAGTGATCCTTTTCAATGGGTGGATAGGTATTGGCAAAAACAAGCAAGAGAACAGAAAACCAGGAGCTGAGCTTCATTTGAAAGTAAAACTGGATCCTGACCCAAGGTATGTTTTCCAGTTCGAAGATGTGACAACATCAAGTCCTCAGATAGTTCAGCTTCAAGGCTCCATCAAGCAGCCCATATTCAGTTGCAAGTTCAGTCGAGACAGGTGATATGATTTACGTAGTCCCTTAAGCATGTTTGTTCAATAAGCTTATGATATTTTTAGTACGTTAGGACTTGCATTGGCTCAGGCTCCAACAATTCAAGAAGCTGAATCTTAATTGAATGCTCTGTATCTTAAACTTTATCTGTGCATACCATCTGCACTGTAAATAATTTGATTGGAAAAACAAGACATAAAAACAGGAGCACAAAACACCAGCAATATATAATAGGCTGTGCTTGCCATCATCAAATCACTAGATCATTCTTAATGAAACTTTTGATGATTGTGGACTGACAGGGTACCTCAGGTGAATCCATTGAGCTCCTACTTGTCAACTTCTGTCGATGGTATTGACTTGGAAACAGAACGAAGAGAACGGAAGGGATGGAAGGTGAAGATACACGATCTTTCTGGCTCAGCTGTTGCAGCAGCCTTCATAACAACTCCCTTTGTGCCATCTACAGGTTGCGATTGGGTTGCCAAGTCAAACCCAGGAGCTTGGTTGATTGTTCGTCCTGATGTTTGCAGGCCTGAGAGCTGGCAGCCATGGGGAAAGCTTGAGGCATGGCGTGAGCGCAGCATGAGGGATTCCATTTGCTGCAGATTTCATCTTTTGTCAGAAAGCCAGGAAGGAGGTGAGGTTCTCATGTCAGAGATCTTCATCAGTGCTGAAAAGGGTGGGGAGTTTTTCATAGACACTGACAGGCAGATGCGAATGGCAACCCCAATACCGAGTCCACAAAGTAGTGGAGACTTTTCAGGGTTGGGTCCATCCGGTGGTTTTGTCATGAGCTGTAGAGTGCAAGGGGAAGCAAAGCATAGCAAGCCATTGGTTCAATTAGCCATTCGACATGTGACATGCGTAGAGGATGCTGCAATATTTATGGCACTTGCAGCAGCAGTTGATCTTAGCATTGTCGCATGCAGGCCTTTCCGTAGGAGGCTTAGAATAGGGTCTCGCCATTCCTTATGAGAAAAAGGGAAAAAAAAAATTAAGGTGATTAATTTTCATGAACAAAGAATCACAATGTTAATGTTACTTATTGATTTCTGTAAAATTGGGCACTGTGTACAGGATTTATTGTTTTAAGAAATTGCTAAGTGGGTCATAAGGTATCATCATTATAACCTCTGTATGACGCTTATCTTCCCAGGCTTCAACTTCTTCATACTTGTGATTATACCGGTTTCCTACCTTTTCCTTCTTTTTTTTTTTTTGGTGGTGATGATGATGGAGTGGGGTGGGGTGGTAGCAATAGCTTCCTTTTTTATAGTAGCCTTCATCTCAGAAGACATCTTGTCCCAACAAAAATGACATCGGATTGCTCCCAACCTGACCTAGGAATTCCCTGATGGCGAAATGATTTTAATCGTGGATGAAATTTTAGTTTGGAAGTATGGCATGTAGCTGTCAAGTGGTTTTTTATTTGGGTGGCTTGCTGGGAAACCCTAGCAATGCCCTGATGTGATGGGCAAGGCAAAATTATGATTGACAGTCATTTTAACACCACAAGCCCTGAATTCCAACATCTTTCATTTTCTAACATCTAATGGCACAAGATTTAAGGAAAATGTTTCAGTGATAGGGCGTGATGAGTAAAATCAGTAGTTATAGTTTGATTAAATGTGTGGACACGAGCTTTTCTGAGGACAAAATCATTTTTGTTAGGGTGTTTAATTGGAATTTAAAAAAAAAAAGGGTTCAGAATTGGTTAAACTACAAAGCAATAAAAAATCGGGACCCATTTAATTGAACGAATCACATATTTCCTTCTCCATCCAGATTCCAGAGAGTATGCTGCATTTCATGAACTAAACGAATCACTACTATTTAATATCAATAAATAAATGAACAGAAATAATTATCAGCTGTCAAAGCTCGCTTCATGCGATAAAAATATAATTAAATATTAGAAAATAAAATTAATTTAAGTCATAGGAGATTTGGAATAAATAGATATAGAAAACGTGACAAACATCTAAAATAACTAATTTATGAAAAGATTGATATTTGTGGAGAAATACTATGCGTTAATTGTAAGATAAAAATTGGTAAACTAAAATAAGAATTTCAATATAAACCCAGTATCTATAAAACTAAATAACTTCCTAAAATCAACTTTTAATCGCCTCCAAAATTAAAAAAGAAAAACAATAAACAAGGGGGCATCTAATGTATGAACAAAACCATGGGTTTTCTTAAACTTGTGAAAAGTTGAAAGCTTCCAAGGTAAAATTCATTTTCATTTTTCAACCAGGAAACAACTATTAGTAAAACAAAATTCAGGTAATACTGCCCTTTACTAGCATTTTTGTGCTTGGATAACAATTTTACCAAAATCCGTCAAAGCAGCAATTCATGCGGTCATGCCCACTATTGGTGACTGAAAGCAAATCACCATGCATACATGTCAATGACAAAAGATTTACATCGTGATTGTCAACACATCCTATGCATCCGTTGCTTGAAACAATTGTTCAAACTCTGTAATAGTGCTACGGGCATCCTCAATTTCTGGTCCGTCTTTATGATCAGACTCCTCCAGTTCGGCCTGAAAATAGTTATTCTCACGACCTTGGTGATATGGAAAACCAAGTTGAAGCAAAAAATAATGTTTGCACAAGGAGAACAATATTATGTTGTTTTTTCTCAGTGCATTTTTACAACTATTAATGAGGAATAAATTGACAAGAATTTCTCTAACTTTTGCTCCACTCCTGGATTGCATAGAGGGCTTCCTTTGATTAACTTAATTATTCTGGTGATAATCCATTTTACATAAAAGAATTTACTTGTTTGATCTTCAATTCCACATATAGCCTAAGCTCTCATTATTTCTTTTTCTTTTGAGTCTCCCCAGTAGGACTTCCATTCATGAATTTCTCAAACAAAACAGCAAATAGGTGGAATTAGCAGATGTGACATAACTACTTAGGGATAACCAAAATGGCTGATCTCTGAGAGGAAGGAGTCAAGCCTTCTTGGATCATCCTGGGGCGTATCTCTTTGATAATGCCACATTGGGTTATGCAACCCAAACTCAGTAATCTTCAGTCCCAATCATTTTTCTTTCCATGCTGATTCTAAGGTTTGTAAACTCTCATTGTATGCATGCAAATGTGAGAAGGGAACTACCAAATGTAAGTACAAACAAAGAGTGCATCATTCTTAATGACTCAGAAAAAAATTGGCAGATATGTGAAATGTCTGATAGCTAGAAATCAAATGCCCAGAGTCTAATCAGTTATATGTGAGACAAATGCTCATCCCTTCTAGGGGGCATCATCAAGCCCCATTGGAATATCTAGCTAAAATTCATAAGCCATGCATGCAGGACATGATAAGAAATTTTATTTTCATATCTCAAATTCTTAACAATGAAGATCATTGATGCAGTTATGCTCATATTTCGAGTTACCAAATTTTACAGACCTTTATGTTAAGTCAAAAAAAATTCAGAATATTAAGAACATATATTCAGAAGACGTGATTATCAACAGCACACTAATTGCATGAGATATCATACCAAAGTTCCTTTTAGGTCAGATAAAGCAGCTTCAAGCCGCTTGCGACAATCAGGAATCATCATCCTTGACTCAGCCAGCACATTCTCCTATATCAACCACAAACAAGAAGGTTGATTAGAAAAAGTAAGAGCTTATATCAGAAAATAATAAATTCCTTCATTTGGCTTGTTAATTATATGCAAAGGAGTGTGTACATGGTTGCTCAAATTAATGAAAACTGCAATCTTCCTGAAGGCAAAATAAATTCAAAACATGGTTGGTGGTTGCAATTTCTGTCAGATAACCCAAATATAAATCTCAGATTAAGAGCAGCAACTCTTTGCAAAATCACTCTCCTTCGCACTATAATGTTGCGACCTTCTTCATTTGGTCAATGGTCCTGGTCCCCATGCCTGAAAACCTTATAGCTTACTTAAGTTCTAGAGATTAATATACAGAAAGACAACATATAATGATCTTAGTTACCAAGACATCATATTTGAAGAACGGAATAATCATCATGTTTCCAATTTTATTGGTGGTCCTAATATCTAAAATTTCTTGCCCGATGATTCTAAATATTAATCTTTGAACAAAACTGTGTGCACATGTTCTAATCTAAATCCCAGGATTTCATTTTCCTCTTTTCCCTTTTTTCTTTTTCATATAAATCAAAAATTTTTCTCTTTCTCTCCTCCCTAAGCATTTTCAAAGTTCATCCTTTGAAGTTTGGCGTGCAATATGATGTAGATCTTATCATGGGACAGAAAAAAAAAAAGCAAAATTTTTCACCACATCAAAAAGTGTGCAGGAAAATAGGGAGCTTAAGCAAAAGCTTACAGCAGAAAGATCGACAAAACTATTCAAACATGTAAGCAAAATCCTCTAATTTAACATTATGATGATTGTGTCATTTCAGCATTGCGCCATACCTGTTGCTTAAGGTCATAAGGGTCAGCTCCTTTCTCCTTCATCTCTGCTGTTTTAGCAGCCTCTCTTTCAACCTCTTTCTCGTAGGAATGTAGCTCCTTCACAATTCGTTTACAAGTACTTGTCTTGATTTTCAAATTCCTAAGGGTAGCCATTCTAACCTATAACCCAAAACAAAACATATACATTATCAGATTCTTAAAAAACCAAAAAAAAAAAAGAAAAAAAAAGAAAAATCTTTTTTTTGTCCTTTCTTTTCCTACTCTTCCTCTCTGAGCAAAAGGGGTTAGGATTTTTTCCTCTGAAGGAAACATATTAAATAGTACCGAGTTATCTACACAAGAAACTGGAAGCGAATCTTTAATCAAAATATTTCATTTTATGGGATAATGCAGTTAATGAAAAAAAAATTCAAATCCACAAATAACAAAGAGAGATCGAAAGAGAAATAGAAAGCCTACAGTCGTTTTGATGGGAGACGGAGAGAGAGTGAGAGCGAGCACAGAGTGGGAAAATAGCAGTGTAGCTGCTAAAAGCAGAAGAAAGAAAGGGAAAAGAATGATGATACCGTTCATGTCACGTGCAGAACGTGATCACAGTAGGCTGGGCCTAGGCCCAATTGAGACGCTTTGCTAATAGAATAGAAAATAGAGCCCGAAATACGAAAAGGAATTGCAGTAATTTTTTATCAGAAACGAGCGCTTGAATCTTTACTCCTTCCTCGGTCGCCATCCTCAATAATCTTGAGTTTCTGGCGACAAATAAAAGGAAGGTCTATGCAATTTGAACCCTAAAATACAGTCATGGAAAGATGGCGATAGAATTAGAGCCAAGAGTGAAACCACTAAGCTACAAAGTGAAGGGTATCTCGAGAGAATCCCCATCTCAAAAAGCCTCTCATGTCATCGACACTGACCTTCGCTCTCATTGGTCCGCCGGCACCAACACCAAAGAGTGGATCCTTCTCGAACTCGATGTATGTACTGCGTATTTCACTGGCTGTTATTTCAAATATTTTTCAAATTTAGGCATCATGTTATCAGCTAGGCTTTGAATCGCTTTGCTGGAGTTAAAGCGCTATATGGTTGCTGTTACGCCGGGAATAATAGAGACTTCTATATGAGTTTTCTTATTTAGTAAGTTTCTTTCACTTGGTTTATGTGCTATGATTTTCTTGCCTGCAGGAGCCTTGCTTGCTTCCGCATTTACAAATATATAATAAGTCAGTACTTGAGTGGGAAATATCTATTGGTTTGCGTTATAAGTTTGGCCATTGGTCCTTACATTTTTAGTTTTACTTACCATTTGTTGTGTTATGTTTTACATTGTGAATTTTCACTGGCCTCTGTATTAAGAGAGAATTTTTCTACGTGATGACGAGTGAGTTAAATTTGACATGTTATTTACAACTCAAGTACATAGAGTTTTGCCAAACACATTGATTTCGAGCTGCTTTGCTTTAATCCTTGTTATCAAAATGGCTTAAAGAAGGATATAAAGTTCTTGCTAGTTTTTGAGAAAGCACTACAGTCTCTATTCTAAACGTGTTGTACTCTCCAGCTTAAATGATGCCCTTTATGCCTGTGCCCATGTATTTTGTAATATATTCATTTTGTAATCATATTTAAGCTGCTGCTATTTTACAGGGTCTTACAGCATCGGCTGGGACTAATTGTTCTAAAAAAAAGTGTTTGCAATTGCCGCAACCAATTCATAATGGCCCCCTTTCTGCAGCATCATAACCTTTACTATGATTTAAGATCAAGTTTGCGAGGGCGATGCTAAAAATTTCTTATACAATAAATCAATTATTAATAGAAATAGGCACACATTTATATATTAGATAATGTCATCTTCATAGTATTTTAGTGCGATATAATGATGGTCTGATTAACTGCTGCTAATAATTCTGAGATGGCATTTCACATATTATCTATCATGCTTTTATTCAACATACTACATCATCCATTTTGTTTATTGACCCTCCTTTTCTCTATACCCAGCCAGAGACATTTGTAAAAGTTAGGCCACGCTGTCAAGCACCTCGCCATGATATGATATACCCTATGAACTACACTCCATGCCACCATGTACGGATATCTTGTTTACAGGGAAACCCCATAGCCATTTTTTTCATTCAGGTATATGAAAAATTGTTCTGCAATTTCTGCTATGTATTCTAGATAAATGTACCATCACATTTTATCTATGATTTAGTTTTTCAATTCTTAACTCTCTAATTATGTTGTACACTGCCAGCCACTGCATGCTTCAGGGCATGCAACAATCTATGTTCCAACAACTATTTTCTTTGGAAGCTATGTTGTCTATAATCTTTATTATTTTTTGGAGAGAATATCTATATTTTTTCACAGTTCTTATCCCCTTGTTAGGTTTCTTGGATGGATGGCAATATCTCGTAATGCTAAACAGTTTATGAAGGAAAGGCTTTTCCTTACTTCAAATCTGTCACAACTAACTTATTTACTCTCTATATTTTCTGACGAGCTTGCAGCAGTAGAGCATGTTGTCAACCACGACATTAATGGGAGAATTGGACAATTAGAACTTGGTTGAGATTCTCCAATCCATCAGAGGTTTGAGCTTTCTGATCAGCAGCATAGAGGCCAGTGTTTTCATGCTATTTATCCTGATCTCAATAAGTTCTTTCCAAATTTGAAAAAACAATTTGAGGCTTTTGGGGAACACATTTTGGAGGCTGTTGGATTGCAGCTGAGATCACTATTTTCCACTTTTGTGCCTGATATCTTGTGTTGGTTCTCTGATTTGTGCTCATGGAAGTTTCTTCAAAACAATGATGTTACTTCTCAAAATGGTTCTGATCACTTGAAAGGTTATGTTGCAAAGAACGCCAAAGCAATCATCCTTTACATATTTGAAGCCATAGTCATTGTTCACATGGATGCAATGGTCCCAGAGATGCCAAGAGTGGTGCAAGTATTGGTGTCTCTTTGTTGAGCCTCATACTGTGATGTGCCATTTCTTGAGTCTATAATGTGCCTGTTAAAGCCACTTATATCATATTCCTTAAGCAAGGTATCTGATGAGGAAAAAACATTGGCTGATGATTCATGTCTGAATTTTGAGTCACTGTGTTTTGAGGAGCTTTTTGTTGACATTAGACAGAAAAACAGGAATGGAGATTTAACTGTAGAACAAGACCACAGCAGAGCACTGACAATTTTCATCCTGGCTTCTATCTTTGCTGATTTATCATTTCAACGAAGAATAGAGATTTTGAATTCCTCGATGTTGTGGGCAGATTTCACTTCTTTTGAGCCAACCACTTCTTTCCATGACTATCTTTGTGCTTTTCAGACAGTTAAGGAGAGCTGCAAAGTTTTTTTAGTTCAGACTTTAAGAGTCTTTGGTTTTTTACCACTTTAGTTGGCCCATTTTTCTGATATTAACACAGGATCACTTCCTGACAATAAGTTGGAGATGGATTCCTGGTTTCTTAATGATGTCTGTGACAATTCATTTCCACCCAATAATTCTTAGAAGATAGAAAATGATGACTTTGATAGCGTAGTATCAAAGAAAAAGGATCGTCATTTATCTGTAGAGGAAATAGAAGACTTCTCTAAAGGCTTGGAAAATATCCTTGCAAAGCTTAATCCAGCATTGGAGCTCTGTTGGAATCTTCATCATCGTTTGGTTAAAAAACTGGTTATTACATCTGCTGAGTGTTTTGTGTACTCAAGATGCTTGTCTTCAATTTTGCCACAAGTTCAAAATGCTGAACAGGATGTCAGTGAAAATTCTCTTGCAATCAAATCAGTTGAAGCCACTCCAACTTATTGGAAGATTAGTATAAGGCATCTTGCTGACATCACTGTGAAGCTTCAAGAAAATTGTTGCTGGGAAATTGCATCTTCAGTTCTTGATTGTCTACTTGGAGTACCCTGTTATTTTCGGCTGGATGATGTCATTGATAAATGCCATAAAAAAAATTTCTTGTGGTGCACCAAAATTTCCTGGCACTTGAGGTCTGACAAATGGTTGTCAATGTTATCGGTGAGAGGTACCCATAGCCTTCATGAGAGTGATGGCCCTATCACTGTTTGTTACATTGCTGGGTCATGCAGAACCCGAGAAACGCTTTATAGCACTTAAGCACTTGGGTAGATTGGTTGGTCAAGGTGCAAATGGAGAAGAATTTCTACAGTCAAAGACTTTTTGCAATAATTTACTTCAACCAGGGTCAATTTTTCCTGAGCCATTTCTGTCACTGCTGGTTTTAAGTACATGGGATCAGGTGGTTCTTTTGGCATCATCAGATCCTTTATTAACTCTAAGAATTCATGCTATGGCACTGCTGGTAAGTTATATCCCATATGCTTCCTGGCAGCTGCTACAATCTTCTCTTGCTGGAGCTGATAATGTGCTTCGTGTTTTGGCAAAAATTGCACATCCAATGTGTGAGGGACCTTTACTACAGCTCTCCCTAGCACTTGTTGCTGGTGCCTGCCTGTACGCTTCTGCTGAATATATTTCTTTGATACCTCAGGAAGTTTGGAGAAATATTGACAGTATAGGGTTATCTAAAACTGGTATGGTCCTTTACTTTTTTTTTTTTTTTTTGCAAGAGAAAGAGAGAGAGAGTGGTTAAGGGCAGGGAATTATGTAATTTTTTCCTTTCATCCTCCCCTATTTTATAGGAGGCAAGGTTGGTGATCTGGAGAAAAATGCCATCGAAGTTTTGTGTAAATTGAGAAATGAAGGGGACAAAGTAAAAGAGGTTTGTTCCATAACTAGCTGAAGGCAATGAAAGTTTCTGGCTACATCACAATATTTTAAAAGCACTTTTTCACAGGCGCACATATATTTATGCAAGCAGGCACATACATGAGAAAAGAACATAAGCATTATAGTGATTGTCTTTCAGCTGTATGTTTTAACAGCAGCTGTTTGCAGTTCTATAATTTACTGAACCATACTTTTCTTTTACAAGGCCTTGAAAGAAGTGCTCTCTTCAAATTCTTCAAAAGAAGTTGACTTAGAGTTTGGGAGCACCCATGAAGCAATTCTTCAGGTGAGAAAAAATATAAAATATAGTAGTAATTTTTGCTGTCGCTGCAGATGATACTACTCTAATTCCTCCTTATCCTTGTTAAAGGGAACTTTTTAGAGGTTTCTATTTACTGCTAATATTTGTTCATTTTATGTGTTACAGATCCTTGCCAATCTAACTTCAGTTAATTCATACTTCGAGATGTTCTCAAGAAAAATTGGCGAAGAGGAAAATGGTAAACATGTTCTGATGACTAGACATGATGTTTTTCACTTCCCAGCATAATTCGTGGATTTATATGCCCGAATATCTCGTAGGAACTTGAGGAGGCTGAAATAGAATTGCACATTCTCCAAAAAGAGAATGCAGTAGAAGAATCATCAAAAGACACTAAGGAAGAGAAACAAATTTCTTCGGACACTGGTAATAACTATATTCCCTGGAAAAGCCATGCATTTCTCATTTGCAGCTTGAAAGTTAATACTTCTGGAATGAAGCCCTTTTACTATATATATTGTATTTTCACTTTCTGTTATCCAGCTTCAAGAACGCATGATAGCCATCTCCAGGAAATCAAGGATCGCATTCATTCCTTGTATGTGTTATCTTTCACCTCCAGCAGTATTTTGCAATAAAATAAATGAAACTCTGTGCAAAAAGGGTGAATATATTATGAAATAGCTGTGTAAATAAGTGGTTGTATCCTTTTCCTTAAAAAGCTAATCCTTGTTCTTTTTATGGCATTGACACATTTTATACTTTGGACAATTTGATGATTATATGGATTTTAAGTTTGAAGTTGTCCCGTAAAAAAAATAAAAAATAAAACAGGAACTTTTGTTGGTCCAAAAAGCATGTGGAAGAAATAATAAAGCTGTCAAATAAGATGCTTAGATGGTGAAACAAGCATTCTCAGTCCCTAGCATTACTTGCATGTAAAAGTTGTAAAAACCAAGTTGCTAATGTCTACCAGAACAATGAGCTTTGTGCTTTAGCTTTCTTTACTGAAGTAAATACCAAATTTTCTAAAATATTTTCATTCATTTGTTTTCTCCTTTTTTTTTTTTGGCATATTATAGTAATATTTTATTGTGAAAAATTTATACCTTATTTGCTCCTTGATCCTCTTTTTCTTGCTGAATTTTTCTTAGCTCTGTCTGCTGGGAAAAGTGAAATCCTCCTAGTTTTGTTTTTTGCTGTTTACTAATTGACAAGATGCCAAAAGATAGAACTGTTAGTGTATGTATATAATATGATTTACTGTTGTTTCTTTTTTCATCAGAGATAAGGCCAAACTCCAAGAAAACATTATGGCCTGCAGGCAAAGGAAGCAACTCATGAAACGCGCTGGTCAGAAATATCTAGAAGAAGCTGCTTTATGGGAAGAGGAACTTTTGTGAGAACTTGACAGGTTCTACTTGCATTCTTAAAGTGTTGTCAATTGAATGTCATGGGCAGCAGTTTTGAGGGAATTATTGCTAAAGCTTGCACTAAATAGCTTCCAGGGAAAGGACAGCTGAAGCAGAAAAGGAGATTGAGAGACAGTGGCTGCTGGAACTTGTGCGTGCAAGAACTAGGGAGCTCCGTCACAATCTTGAAATGGAGAAAGAGAGGCAAATGCAGGTAAGACTATTCCCAGCTCTCTAACCCATAGACATAGTCTTCCAGAATATGGGCTTTTCACTTATTTTTATGTGTCCATTATGTTGTGAGATGATAAGAAGTCCACGATGTCCTGTTGTCCTAAGTAATCTGTTTTTGGGTTTTAATATTTCTATTAAGATGACTTTAATCAACCATAATATAGCAAATGAAATATTTTATTGGTTTTTGATAAAATTTGCTATAATTTACTATAAATTTCATTGAGGGTAGCAATTATCACGTATGCAAGACAATTGGTAAATAACTATTTGTATGTTATAGTAGTGATATTATGATAGTTGAGTATGCGCTGGGGAAAGCTTATGTATCTTCCTTTCATCTGAGCTCATCTCTTAATTCTTAGCTGTCTCTGTACTTCTATTTCGGTATTCCAAGTGTATGCATGTGCTTGTTCTACTATAGGGGATGCAACCAACTTTTATGGATGTGACATAAAAGTTTGTACCAATTTCTTTTTGCAATTCCTATATCAAGCTCTTTTGCATGACATTGGTGCACATTTGCATGTAGAGAGAACTTTAGCGTGAGCTGGAGCAGGCTGATTCTGGACTACGATTGTCAGGGCGTGACTTTTCATCATCAACTCATAGCAGGTGAGAATGGTTCTTAAATGATGGGTAATTCACTCGTTTGTATGTAGTTCCAATAAAATATGATAAATAGACTAATTGCTGCAATGAAAATGAGGAATTATTAAAATAAAATAAAAAACTTCTTGCTCGTATTTTGCTCATTACTCTTTAGGATGATATCTACAATTCTGCTCGAGGCATAATGAAGCAAGAGAGTTAAAAAATAAAAACAAAAATGAAAGAAAGAAAAAAAAAGGGAACATAAATAAAAAATCATATCTTGCTAATGGCCCGTAGTTCCTCTGCACCATATTTCATTTCTTGCCAGATCTTTTGGGCCCCTCTGGAACAGTGTGATTCCACCATGGATGCTAAATTATTTTCATGACTTTTTGTTCTATTAGGAGAATGGTTTGGTTGTTCCACCCATGATCTCTACCTGCAATTATATGCAGGTAAACCAATTGAGCTAGCGCCGTTTCTCTTCTAACTGCATCATTTGTGTTTTGAACACTTAGTTTGTTCTAATGCCTGTGGCTTGTGCGTTGGAAATTATCAGTAATGTAAGACGGAATTGTGTTCTTACTAACTAAGCAACCATATAAGATTGGTAGAATTTGAGAAAATTCCAACATAATATTGAATTACTGGTGAAGTAGAGGTTGCAATCAAGCTGGGCCAGGACGTTTCAGGTTTGTCCATTTTGAGGGGTTTGGCTTGGGCTAATTTTATTAAGCTGGGTTAGGTTTATTTTGCAGGGCTTTTTGGATCATTAAGGATTTTTTTTTTTCAAATTTTCAATATTGTGTTGAATATTAAAAAGAAAACGTAAAAAACGAAAATGTAAGAATGGATTCTTTTTCTTCTTGCTGTCTTTAATCAAATTATTTCAGAATTTTTTTTTAGTTGGTTGGTTCACGACCCACATTGCTAAAACTTTTGGGGGTTTCAGGTTCATGTCATTTCGGCTTGCAGTTAAGTCAGGTTTTGAATCCCTTTGTTTATTTTTTCCCCTTTTTTTCAAAAATATTTTTCCTGGGATCTGGGAATGAGCTTTGGCATCTCCAAGTTGAAGTCATAATTTTTTTCCTATATATATATATATAGATTTGTGAATTGTTTGAATTTATAACTCGACTAAATAGCTATTGCTGAATTAATACTTTCATTTGTTTATTATCTATCAAATTGCGATTTCTATATTCTGATATTGAATTTAGTTTGCTGAACAATTAAATTCTACTTGTTTCTTTTCTTTTTCATATGTTTCCTGTTTAGGTTCTGGGTAGAAAATTGCATTTTGCTGGAGTACCTAATGGATTATTGGGCTTGTTGAATGACAAATTTTGGCCTAAACGATGGTAAAGGTGCATGTATAACTAGTTATTTAATGCTGCAAGGTAGAAAAGCTCTTTTTCTCTTTCTTCTTCCAACAACCTGTAGAAGCCAAAAGATGCGTCTTCTTGTATTAATGTAAAACTTCACTGTTGTGTGGTATAATCCAACTGCAGGGGAAGCATCTTTTGTAATGGTTATATTTTTAATAATTTTTTTGACATACAGGCCTCGAGACAGGTATCGTGAGAGGGAAAATGGAAGATCAGGTAGCTAAGGGGGTACAAGAACCAATAGTGGAAGCTTGCAGCCAGAAATTTCCTCCGCGAGCTCATCAATGACCGTGCCAGCTGTCATCTTGTCTGGGTCGAGATCATTTTCAGGCTAGCCTCCAACCATTCTTCAATCCCGTGATCACACTGACGAATTTGGTAGCAGTTATGAAGAAAATTCTGATGGAAGCAAGGACTCAGGTGATACTGGTAGCGTGGGGGATCCTGAACTGATGTCAACATTTGATGGTCAATCTGGTGGGTTCTCGACTGCTCAAAGGCATGGATCTAGAGGGAGCAAGTCTAGGCAAGTAATAGAGCGGAGAGAAAGGGATGGAAAATGGGAAGGGAAATGGGTAAGAAAACATTCATGACTATTGATTGCTATCTAATGAGATGCAGGATTAGGGGACATTGTATATATATGAATTTCAGTTGGAGCATGGAGTAGGACTTTGTTGTAATAGTGGAAGAAAAAGAGATTCTATTTGGGGATAGTTTTGTTGCTGCTGTTGTACCATGTTCTAATCATGTGAAACTATTATGATGCTGCTTCATTTAGGATTATCACTAAAAAAGGGAGCCTAATCTTTTTTTTTTAAAAACAGAAAATAAACATAAAAAAGGGAATTTAATCTTGGTGCAATTCTTATATTATAAATTCAGGCTTACATTGTATTACGGATCTGATTTTGTTTACAAATGTAAACATACTTTTATTTTTATATATATATTTTAAAAAATAAAATCTTTCAATATTTAAATAAATGACACCATATGTGATCTAGGTGCCTGCAAATCTATATGGAGAAGCTTTTTGCTTGGATACTCAGGTACAAATGCCCATGGGTACGCTCGATATGCTGCTTGTTTACTGGCTTAATATGTTGAGAAAATACTATTTTTCTTAAAGCCTCATGTCCGATGTGATGGCAACTCTCTCTAAGAGTTAGGAGGCTTTCAGTTTTGTGCCTTTTGATTAATATATCTCTCTCCTTTGATGAATTTGGCTTTTTTTTATTTTTTATTTTTTTTCTGAAAAATGAAAAAGGAAAGAAAAGGAAGAAGACTCATTAATTTCTCCAATGGGGAAATTTAGGCCTCCTCTAGATACTTGGAGAAGGAAAAATAGTTGCAAATGCTATTTCGAACTTAAAGACTTCATTAAAGCTTAAACAGTGTGCTGTCTGTCATCTGACCATAAGATAATACTCATGACTTATTTTATTTAAAAAAAACTAATGTTAATCCGGTTAAACCAATGGAACTATGACTCAATTCTCGATCTGGTTGGATCTCCAATTCGGTTTTAAAAACATGGATGGAAAGAGCAAAGACATCCTTTTAACAGTCAATTACCTACATATCCTTCAGACATTACTACCCCAAAACATCCCCATGCCTATCGGTATAATAAACCAAAGCTCAACAATTCGGTCACTGATCAGTGTTAAATTGATAAATTCAATTGCAAACTTTTAAACTCTCTATCTCTCTCTCTCTCTCTCTCTCTCTCTCTCTCTGTGAAAAAATTGTGGTTGGGCAAACACATGATGGAAGGGCAATCAAGAAAATGGATTGTACTAGTGGCAACAATATGGATACAGGCGTTCACAGGAACAAACTTTGATTTCTCATCTTACTCTTCTACCTTAAAATCAGTTCTGGGTATATCTCAACTTCAACTAAATTATTTGTCTATGGCATCTGATATGGGAAAAGCTTTTGGTTGGTGTTCTGGCTTCTCTCTCATCCATTTGCCTTTATGGGTTGTCTTGTTCTTCTCTGCTTTCTTGGGATTTATTGGCTATGGTCTTCAATGGCTTGTCATTTCAAATATCATCTCTTTGCCTTATTTTCTGGTTAGTCATCTGTTCTCTTTATATTTTTTAGTAAATAAAATTTTGATGGGATTCTATATACCCATGCTTTTCTAATACATTGATATGGTTAAAATCTTTTTGCTTCTTATGCTTTTGGGTTTTTGTTTCATTTTCATACCCATTTTCTATTTCTCAACTTTGTAGGAAAATATGTGAATATTCTTGGAAAATTTTGACACTTTCCTTCTACACATAAGAGGAACCACCAAAACTAACCACGATTTACACAAAACGTTTGTTTGTTCGATTAGTCTATTGCTTGGTGAAAAACCATAGACCTCATGTACCCAAAAAAAAAAAAACCATAGACCCTGTAGCAGTTGACAGATCGACAGGTGGGTCAGCTGGGAAAAAAAGGGTTCTTATGATGTTATTATTATTATTATTATTAGTTTTTGGATTTTAATTTAGTTAGGTTAATGTCATCTTTGCAGCAAATGAACTGATCAATAAGAAATTAATCAACTCCAAAAGAAACGTTATTAATCAACTCTCTATATATATATTGTCTAGAAACATAAATTTTATGATGTTCTTATGATGTTCTACATGCCACGTAGTGTAGAAATCATTAAGACTTATTTCTTCTCTAAGAATTAGCAGCTTTAGGGAAGTTTTGCTTTTTCTTTTATTATTATTATTATATATACAAGTATAGTAAGATGTAATTTGAAATTACATAATTTCAACTTGACCATATATAATATGTTGGTCCTTTTAATTTTAAAATTTGATTCCATTTTTTAAATCATAAATTGTTATGTCACACCACATAGTCTCCAAATTTTTTTAATTGGCTGTGCCCCTGTATGGTGGAACAGCTACCTACCATTCTCCTCTACCAACTATATTTCATTTTTTTCTTTTTCTCAAACTTTTTGTCTTTCTATATTATTTTCAAAAAGGAAGACAGACAGGATTTTTATATGAAGAAAACAAATGCTCACTGGCATTTTCAAAAGTTCAGAATTAATTTGCAAGGGATAATGGTGCTCTTAGAATATATATATACGGATATACACAAACTTTGTCCTTTGCTGAGACTGACACATGAACAACCAACTACCAAATACGACACCAAATCCCCACTATTCTTTCCTCTTTTTTTTTTTTTTTTTTTTTTTCCAAAATAGAATCTCATATTAAAATGGTTTAGTTTTTTCTGAATTGGGTCATTTTATCATCAATTTCCCCTCGTCTCTACCAACATATTGAATAAGGATTTATCATTATGTTATATAGAATTGATCCTAGGAGTATAATTATTCAAATTGTTATTGAATTGAATTTGATTTCAAATAATTCAATTAATGTGTTGAATTGAGTTTGAATATTTTAACTCAAGAATTATATTGAATATTTTTTCTTTATCTTATTTAATTTTAAATAATAGTGTTATGTCATATTCAAATAATATCTTATTTATGATATTTATTATCTTATTGTAAAAATATACGATAAATATATCAATTTAAATTCCAATTCCAATTTAGTTGGATTTTTAATTTGAGAATTAAAAAAAGCACTTATTCAAATTTATAATAATTATCAAATTTTGTTGTGATCATATCATTCCCGTAGTTGGTAAATTTCAATTCATTGATAGATATTAATAGATCACAATTTCCAGTCCACTATGATCTGTCTACCATCACCGTCAAAAAAAAAAGAAAAAAAAAACAAAACTTCTTCTGGATTTAGGTAGCCAACCTCCATTCTTTTCACTCTTTAAATCCATCCAAAACAGGAAAATAAAATAATTTAAATACATTTTTAAAAGTTGTTCTCTCTAATCTTTTTTGCCTTCTGAATGTTGATTTAATATATATTATTTTAATATTTTTCTAATCAAAACATATGATTTTAATATTGCTTTTCAACTTTTAGGATTTTTAATTTTATGGTTGACATTTTTTATTGCTATAATCCCTCCATATATTTGTTCAATCTCGGGTATCAAATCAACATTTGTAATGGCTTTTGCTATGGCACATAAAAGTGTTCTAAATTCTTAACAACGAGAAAATATTTTCATCCCTGAAATTTATACATTTGAAATAAAAAATTTATTCAATTGATTCCCTTAATTATTAATTTTATTCATTTCATATATAGCAATAGTAATCAAATTAAAGGAGTTGTACAAATTTTTAGTTGGGATTTAATTAGTTCAAAATTGATAATTTAGAGAGAGTTGAATAAATTCTCAGTTGAGAGACTTAATTGCATTAATTAATACAGTTTAGGACCAAAATATGTTTTATTTTCCCTTCTCAAAGTACCCTTGTAAATCTATAATTGTATTAACTTTTTTAAACAAAGAAAAGGATAAAGAAAATCTGTCATAATCTATCAGGGAAAAAGTCATATATTTTCTCTTTTGGTCGGAAATAGGAATGAAGGTGTGAAGAATGGTTTATTTAAATTTGAATGGGATATTGCTTCCCACTCATAGATATCTTCAACTATGTTTTGGCAGGTATTTCTTCTATGCTTGACTGCTGGATGCAGCATATGCTGGTTCAACACTGTGTGCTATGTTCTATGCATAAACAACTTTCCAACCCACAGAGCATTAGCATTGTCCCTTACCATCAGTTTCAATGGAGTTAGTGCTGCGATCTATTCCCTTCTTGCCAATGCTATTAATCCCGAGGATGACACTCTTTACCTCCTCTTAAATGCACTTGCCCCCCTCTTTGTGTCGTCCCTAGCTCTACTTCCTATCCTTTGCCAACTGCCTCTGCAGCAACTCGCCACTCACGCAACTCGCCATGACTCCTCCATTTTTCTCATTCTCAACATTTTAGCCATTTTCACTGGCTTGTATCTTCTCCTCCTGTATCCACTTTCCTCTGTTTCCTCAACAGCACGCATCCTTCTTGGGGGTGCTATTCTTCTCTTTCTCCTTCCCTTGGGTTTGCCTGGAGTAGTGTATGCTAGGAACTGGCTTAGGCATCCCATCTATTCGAGTTTCAATTCATGCAGCTCGAGTTTCAGTTTGGTTGACACCAACGATCTTGAGCTCGTTAAAGAACTCATTGGAAGTGAAGATGGAAATAGCTTAAATGGCAGTTTCCATGCCTTGATAGAGAAAGATGGATGTTTTAGTTGTTTTGGAAGGGTAATTGAGAAGCATAGGTTAACTATGCTTGGTGAAGAGCACTCAGTTCGTGCACTCGTGCGTAGGTGGGATTTCTGGCTATACTACATTACATATTTATGCGGGGGAACAATAGGGCTGGTCTATAGCAATAATCTTGGACAGATTGCACAGTCACTCGGATACTATTCAGACCTTAGTTTTCTCATTACCCTCTACTCGTCATTTTCCTTCTTTGGTCGTTTGCTTTCAGCTGCCCCAGATTTCCTGCGCAAGTATGTATCTACTTTGAATGCCAAAATATATGTGATACATAATACAAATACGTAATCTATCAATTTAGTTCTGTTGAATAGCCTTTAGATGGAGGGTAAAAGGATATGCTATATATACTTATTTAATTTGCAATATAAATTCAGAAACCTGAATTTTATTACAGTATTAGTCATTCTGACATAAACTGAAGGTTTGAAAGTTTGCCAATGCAGTAAGGTGTACTTTGCAAGGACTGGTTGGTTAGCAGTTGCAATAGTGCCAATGCCAATCGCTTTCTCTTTGCTCGTTGTAACAGGCAGCAAGGAAGCAGTGTGTACATGCACAGCCCTGGTTGGACTAAGCTCTGGATTTGTTTTTGCAGCAGCCGTGTCAATCACATCCGAACTATTTGGACCAAACAGTGCAGGGATCAACCACAACATCCTCATCACCAATATCCCAATTGGATCACTTCTCTATGGTCTTCTTGCAGCATTAGTGTATGATTCCAAAGCAGATAGCCCCAGCATGCTGGAGACCTCGGTCGGAAAGGAAATGGTCTGCATAGGTAGGCAATGCTACTTGAAGACCTTCATAGCCTGGAGTTGCTTCTCAGTGGTAGGACTAGTTTCAAGTTTTGTGCTTTTTCTGCGAACCAGACCTGCGTATGACTGGTTTGAAAGGAGCCGCACTCAAACACAATCCTCTTCTTGAGACATTTGCCCTTTGTTTCTGGAAATGAACTTCCTGTATAGGTCTGAAATATCCTAGATAGGATTTCAAAATGCACTAAAAAAGGGGCAAAATAAGAAAATATAAGTAATGAAAATATGATGGCACCATCTAGCTAATGGTCGGTGAGGCCACTTGATGCCGTGCCATAAGATCTAAAGATTGAAATGCCACTCAACACTTTTGTAATGAGACTGATTAAGATAGAGGGAAGAAATAGAAAAGAAAGAAATAGATTTTCATTACTAGTGAATTAATGCACATAAATCATTCTTAACAGTAAGCAAAGAGTTACATAAAGTAGATCAAGTTTCACAAATGACATTCAATTTTAGCAGGCCATATGCTGTGGACCTATTCAATAACTATTGGAGTGTCTGGACTCTCGCCATTTTGTTCATCATTCAGGAATTCAAATGGTAAATCACCTCTGAGAATCTGAACTTTGAAATTGAGCTCCTTAATGCCACTGCTCATGAGTTCAAACACACATGCATCTCCAATCTTCAAGTTGTTGTCAATGAAAAATGCTTTCCATCCTGAATAAAACCTTTTGACCGTCATCGATTTTCCATCATAAACCATTTGCCACCTCTTGCCTCAATAGGTCGCAGAAGTAGGGATTACAATAAAAGTACTGAATGCATTTTAGCCGGAACCACCTAATATTCATATATGAAAAACTTAAAAAAAAAAAAGCACCTAATTTCCAGGTGTAAAAGATCATTTAATACCTTCAAATAGCAAAAACTTGAATGATGCGAGATTGAGATCAAACCAGCTGCCAGTGTATTCAAGTAGCTGCTTTTCTTTTATTTTCCTGATCTAAAATCAAATTTAGTTTGCCTAAAAAACTGACAAAACTAAATGACACTAACAAATAAATAACATAATGGACAGATGAACTAAAATGATAAATTTGGAATGCGTATACCAATTGGAACATTTACCAGCTGATCGCGCGGTCGCAAATATGATTTCTGAATTATGACATGAAAGTATGGTTTCCCTGAGAGGGGCCAAAACTCATCCCCATGCAGCTCGATAGTTGTAGGATTTGGTGGTGGATCCTCTTGCTCGAATTCAACCTTAATGCTTGGATAACTTCCGGAAGAAGACATCTGAAATTATTTTTAGATCCCTCAATTGAGTTTTAAGTTTTTCTGAAGGCTTACTTCAAACTAACATGCAAAAATTGTACCTTCCAGAGAAAACAATTTATGCAAACCCTCAGAAGCAAGCGAGTACAAAATCAAGCATTAAAACGGGTATCTATACTTGTGAGATAACAAGATATAGACAACATGAAATGCTAGCTTGTTGTACAAAACGTATGTTTTCTTGAACTAAACAAATACATTAAGGTTCGGATATCAAAATTCTCGCAAAGAATAAGGCTATATAGGCAATTCAATGTTGAAGGTGCACTTCAAGGGTGGAAATGCTAATTTCTTAACGCCTTAATTGGTCTCATCAGCAAAGAATGAAGATCTTGATCTTGATCTTGCGCGCAATATCGGATTTAATGAGAATCTGAGTTGCAGTTTTAGCAGTCAGCAGTCAGTCATATCGAGATCTAATCTCTTTTTTCCAGGCAAGAGCTGTTCAAGTAGTTTGAAGATGGTTAACGGTAAGATACAACTGACCATGCCATGCCAAATGCAAATTTATATTGTTCTTGCCAGATTTGTAGATAATACCTTTCTCTGATAAAACATCATAAAAAAATATTAACAAATGCCATGCTCAACTCTAAAACTTACATATGCTGTATTATGTTCAATTTTCCGAACTTTAGAACTACTTAGACACAATTCAGCTGGAATGAGCTATAATTTAAAAAAAAAACATTTAGATCTAAGCAAATGTTCATTCACCCTCAACAGAAAGTAGGCTTCTCATAAGTACAATTGGGTTGGCCGACACATTCATTCATCATAAAGCATAGAGCCATATATATTCAATCGTGGTGCAAAGAAGTTATTTAAGAGACTAAGCATATATCTAAATAATTTAGCCACTTCTTAGGAACTAAGTGCTTATCCATATGAAAGCTCAGTGTCTCAATTTCAAAAACTAAGCTTCAGTCCAGAATAAAAGATACCTTACTAATACGAACATCAATATAAAAGACAACATTTTTCAACGAAAAATCGAGTATCTGTCTAGAATAGTAAGAATTATGATTTGTCACTTCATATTGCAAAATCTTTGAAATGGGTATCAGATGAGGAGCAGAATTTAAGTGAATTTACCAGCACAAGCAAACTAAACTAGTAAGTTAGTAAATTCCCAGTCAATTTCTTAGTTCCCATAAATTCTCAAGCAAGCATGCAAGGCATATAGATTAAAATGAAAAAAAAATAAACATAAAGCTACAGATCATGAACAAAAATTGAATATAGAAGCAATGGTTATAAAATTAAAATGGAAATGCAATATCCTCAACAGTAGCTAAGTAAACAAAGCACAAAAATGCAGCTCGAATTTATCAAGCTCAAAATTATTAAGATCCATAATTGAACCATTTAAATCTGTCTAATTCTTCTTTTCATCTTCAGTTTTATTAGCTTTCTTGGCGGATGCCTGAGAGTAAAGGAAAGTCCCCAATATTGCAATGGCTGATCCAACTGCATTTAAAGGTCTTACTGGATTCCTAAACACAAAGACAGTCGACACAATCACCACCACTCGCTTCATTGTGTTACCGACCGAAAAGGTTAAGGGGCTAATGTCATCAAGTGCCTGGTATGATGATTGGTTATAAAGATGATAGAAGATACCAGACAGCAACACCCATATATAAAATATTGATGATTTGCCCACAGCTGCAATTGCATTATGATATCCTTGAACCCATTGAGACCCTTCAACAATAACAGCAACAGGAAACAAATAAATTAATGAGATAATGCTTATCCAACCATACAAATTAAGCCCATTCACTTCCTTGAAGCTCTGCAAACTCTTTTTTGAGTAAATGTTTCTAAACACAAAACCAACATTGCTAATCAAAGCACCCCATAAGCCTTGGAAATTGAAGGAGACTTCAGTGATGGCAGCAAGGGAACAACCAAGAACAATGGGGAGAATAGAGAGCCAGACTTTTAATGGGTATGTATCACCAAGAAGTGAAGAGAATACAACAGAGAAGACAGGCTCTGATGATTTTATGACATGAGTGAAAGAAACAGCTACCTTAGAGAATGAAACACAGGCTGATATGTGGCCTATGGTGTGAAACAGTGCTGGCCCAAGAAGAGCAACAATGAATGGCTTTGAGATCTTTGGGCAAGGTTGAAGCTTTAATGACCATAGTATCAACATCCAGATAGACCCAACAAATAGCTGGAAGGAAGCAAGAAACCATGGAAATGGAAACACGTTCAAAGCTTTCTTGTTGTAAATGTTAAACACAATATTTTGGAAATACCAGAGACCAAACACAATAGCAAGTTGGAAAGTTTTATTCTTTGGCTTTGAAACTTCCGTAGCCTCTCCTTCGGGGCTTGATCCAGACTCAGATGCTGCAGCCTTCGAGATATAAGATCTGCGTTTCGAGCAAAACCCAGAAGAAAATTCATGTATACTGCTTGAATCATGGATCTGATAAGGGAATCTTGAAGAGAGGCCAAAAGGGTAGCAACGAATTTGGCCAAAGTTTGAGGCTTTAGCGGCTAATAAACCAATTTGAGAAGTGGGTTTATTAAAGGGAGTACTTTGAGTCGGACTTCTATTGAGAATACTTGGATTAATGAAAGAGGAAGCATTAATTGGGTACCTGTGGTAGGTGGACTTGGAGGAAGTAACAGGAGACGATGGTATGAGATTCAAAGTAAGCATTTAGCTTCTAACTTTTGATATTTTTAAAAAAAAAAAAAAAAAGCTTCTGCCTTTTGATATGAGAGAAAGAGAGCTACAGACTCTCAGCAAGGAAAGGTAGGGAAGATATACAAGCACAACGCGGTATGAGCAGAAGATATTTATTTTTAGGGAGAGAAGCAACCAGCGAACCAGCAGCAAGTCAAGCATTGCTTAACGGGAAGCTTTACAGAATCCGGCTCTAACAATTTTTGGTATTTTCGCTATTAAATTTTTAAATTTTAATTTTATTACATTAAATTTTCGAATAATCTATCAAATTTTTGTTGAACTACAAAAATAGAAAAGAATGTGTTACACAGATATGCATATCTAAATATGAATTCATATATTTCTTTTCTGTGGCCTATTTCCTAAAATATAAAAAATTAATATAATAATATAGTTTTTCTCACATTTTCATTCATTATTAGCCCTTCAATTTTATTTTTTGTCTTCCAATTAGAATTAAATGCATACTCCAACAAAAAATTATTTAATAAAAAAATAATATTTCCACGAAGATGGAAAACACTAATTTTTTAGAGTTAATAAAGATGAAAAACTTAGGATTTGCTTGGTGATATTGATAAGTGGTGTTATTGATAAGTTATTAGCAATTAGCGTCACCTGTGTTAATCAAAAATTAATAATTAATTTTAAGGCGTTTGATAATTTTACAGTTAAAAATTAATTATAATTTAAAAAATAACTATTAACAAATATATTATATTATTAATGTAATATATATATATATATTAAATTTTTATTTATTTATAATGTATATCATATATAATATAAAAAATCTTGCCGTTAGAATTTTCAACCATTAATTTTTATTTTTTGATTAATTAAATATTTAACATAGTTTTTAATAGTATAACATATTAAAATTGAATTAAAAGCTGAGAGAAAAGAGTTGAATCAAAAAGTCCGTCAAAAAAGTGGAAGTTCAAATATGCATTAGTGGACACCCAACGGTCCAGGATTTGTTTATCAACTTAGGATCAAGAGATGACATCAGTTTATATTAAAATCTTGAATATGGCATCTTGTCGTCTAACTGTCCCACTCCCACTTCCTAACTGTATTTTTGTTGCTGTGAAGGGCAGTGGATGAGTTCCACTTTGCCGAATGAAGCACAAAGGAACACCCATTTCTATTAGGCTCCAACTTGCCATTTAAATATATTAACCCCCCTCATTTTTTTATTTGCGATTAAATAAAAAAATATTAACTGCCATTGTTGACTTGATGTAATTAAAAAAAAAGAAGGACCTTTTAACTTGGTGTAAAAGATTTTACATTTTAAATTTCTGATTTGGTGCCATCAAAATATTTTTTTTAATAATAATAAATTTTGTATCTGTTATGATCATTGGAGGAATTAATTTACTGCAACCAGAATGAAATTTTAATTGGAAAAATAAAAATATTTTTATTCTAAATGCATTTAAAAATGCAATCTTCAATGGTAAAATCAATAAAACTAATTATTTTTTACTAAGTAGTATTAACTTTAAAATTGCAAAAATCAATAATACAATATTATATTGATAATAAACTCTATAAATAGCTAAAGATAAACTAAATAGTTAAATTTGTTATTTGGTTTCATTAAATGTTTACCCAAAATCTATCCAATATTATTCAATATTTACTCAATATTATGAGCGAATCTAAAAGATAATTTTAATAGGATAAAATGTGACATCCACCATCAATTTAGCAAAATTTTAATTACATTTTTAAATATATGAAAAAAAAGTAATGCATGAAATTTCTTCATTTTTTTTTGTTGTATTAATAAAAGTTGGAATATTTTTAAGTTACAAATGGAAGAAAATAAATATTAATGTGGATCACTGAAATGTTGAGGAAAATGAGTGAAAATTTTCCTATATAGCTCTTAATAATCTATAAATACATTAAAACCCGATAAACATTTGTACTATTCATTATTGTTTATACTACAATACATTAACAGTTATACCCATTGTAATAAAAACGACGCCATTTACTCTCTCTCTTTTTTTTTTTTTTTTTTTTTTTTTTTTTTCTGAAATCCGGCAACAAAACCGCGCAATTCTGCATTTATACCAGCAGCTCCTCAAAGTCCTACAAACGACGACGTACAAGCACTGTTCTACAGCTGGCAATAAAGCCACGTTGATCCTCCGGTGCATATAGTTGAGGAATTCTAAACAAGAGAGAAAAACCAATTAAAGAAGAGGTTTAGAGGAATTAAATTGTTAATTACAAACTTAATAAAGAAACCAAACAAAAGAAGAACTCGATTAGCTGATGAAGGACTTGCATGCATCAATTTCTAATATCATCCTTTCTTAAAAAGCAAAAGAAATGCAAGATCACAATTAATGTTATGAATATGCATTTAATAATTGATTCTTCAAAATCAAGATTTAAAAAATGAAAATACATGAAAGAATTTTAGAAAGGAATGGGCACTCGAAGCTGCTGAATGGTGGAGCTTGAAAGAAGAAATATCAAAGAAAGATGAAGAAAATCTGTTGACATATCATAGTACATTTAATCTTTTTCGTTTATATATTTTTATTATTAGATTTATTTTCTCTTCATAGTACATTTAATTTAGTTTGATTATAATTCTTTTTAAAATGTTGATTTAATTTTATTTGAACGGTATAGGGTAGTGGATATTCTACATATTTTTAAAATAAAACCTTATTTTAATTGTTATATTTTGATTTTATACTAATTTTTTTAGATACATGTTTGATAATATGTTATATCATATCAATCAAATAATGACTTGTTTGATAATATCAATTGTAAAAATTGAAAAATATCTTGTATTTGAGTCTTGCTATCATTCATCGTGACTAATCCTATTGTGTAACTCATGGTTCATTGGATCTTCTAATAAACTAAAAAAATAATGTATTATATCTTATGAATATAATTTGAAATTTTATAAAAGTTTATTTTTATGTTTTTATTTGTTTAATGAGAAAATTATATTTTGGCTTTCGAAATAAGGGATGAAGATGAGGAATTCGGTACCGTTCCCATCCCTATTTGCATCCCAATCATTTCAATGACTTATGTCGGAGCAACAAGATATTGATTCCAAGGATTGAGGGCCCAAGTTGGCTTTTTTGTTCTCCTGCTACTTCTGACAAGTTATTGAAGCATGCTAAAAAAATTTAAGGATTGCTATTTTTTATTTTGAATTTTTAAAGGGATTAATTAATCTAGTTTTCGGAATTTATTTATTTATTTATTTATTTCTGGGTACATTAGATTGATTTATCAAAGTTTCAACCTTAGTCTACTATGTTTCAAGGCATAGTTCTTATAATTAATCACAAGTTATAATGAGAGATTAAATTCATTTTCTTCATAAATTTATTTTCATTTTTTTAAATGGGCAATAATATGCTCTTTTTTTTTCATAAATCAAATTAATTAAAGTTTTCTAGTGACCTTTTTTTTACCAAATATATCTTTATATGTATTAACCCAAGACAAAGTTCATTTGCACCATGCAAATTAACCTAATAAACAACCAAACTGTTGATTTAAAAAGCCTTATGGCCTTCTTATGCTTAAATTTTGGGAAAAAGTACATAAATACTACAAAAAAGGGTGCTATATATAAATATACTCCCTTTTTACTTTCTTTCAAAAATACATTTTTTAAAAATTTCTATTTAAAAAATAAACTTTTTTTTTATTACAGTATGTATTGAATATATATTAAGTTAATATATAAGTAGTATATTATATGTATATATGAAGCATATTTATAGTATACATGGTATATATTTTAAATATATTTATAGTATACTAGTTGAATTTTAGTATATTTATATTAAATAAACCTATTTTCAGGTATTTTCTCCAAAACTAACAATTATCACAATGATATAGGAGCGCTATTTTCACCTGTATCATATAATATTTTTTTTATTACAATATGTACTGAGTATATTTTTATATGAACATGTTCATAAAATATCAAACTAAAATTCTATTTTCATATTTACTTTAATTTTATCGAGTGTATTTTTAGAAATATAAAATATTTTATTTAAAAAATATGGAAAAAATTTAAATACCAACAAAATTGAAATATTAGAATTCCACATACAAAAAATCAGAAATCCTATTTTCAAATATTTTAGCTACTTAACTCCAATTTGGAATAAAAATTTCATTTTTATTCTAAAATTTAGGATACCAAACATACCCTAAAAGAATTCAAATTATGGAAATAAGAATCTCCACTAATTCAACAATTATGACAAACAAAAGCTTTTGTTTGCAGAGAAAAAAATAAAAGAAAAGGGAAATAATGAAAATTTCATTATTAAACCAATCAAAATGTCGAAGTGGGAGCTAAAATCGAGCAATGTTAAACGGGAATTTTTTTTTAATACAATATAAAGAAAGAAATAATGAAAATCATGAATTCTATCAAATCAAAATAATTAAGGAGATTCATTTGCAGACGGTGTTCAATATGAATATTTACAACTCAAGTTACTCATTATATATGAACACAAAGGGAAATTAAATAATTTCCTAATGTATATTAATCCCACTTGTATATTATTCAAGCTTTAAATTTTTTCCACTTAATATGTATATATATAACTTTATATATATATAACCTTTTAACAATTTTCATGATCTGTTTTTATCTCTTCGACCTCTCTATTTCCACAGTCATGGCAATCCCTTTTGTTGGTTTGTCCATTATTACACTCTATATCTCTACTGCATTAACTTCCATTGATCCCACCAGAGGAGGGTTTAGCGTAGAACTTATCAGCTGAGATTCCCCAAACTCTCCACTCTATAATCCTGATTAAGCTGCTGCTCAACGCTTGGCTAATGCTCTTCGCCGATCGGTGAATCGGGCTAATCGTTTTAACTCAATAGTTTCTGGGAACATCAGTCCTGAAACTCCACAGTCTGGTATTTTCCCACCAAGGTATATGATGACAATTTCAGTAGGCACACCGGCATTTGTAATTTCTTAGCCATAGCTGATACAGGCAGTGATCTTATAAGGACACAATGCCAGCCCAGCTTAGATTGTTACAAGCAGGATGATCCTATTGTCGGTCCAAAAAATTTTACAAGTTTCAGAAATATTTCCTGCGAATCAAGCAGATGCTCAATAGTGGAAGGAACCGGATGTCCTGTTTCGGGTACTAATTGTGAATACACATACTTAAGGAGATCAATCTTCCACTAGAGGAGATCTTGCTGTTGAAACATTCACATTGAGTTCTACTAGAGGTCGCCCTGTTTCCATCCCTAAAGCTTTATTCGGTTGTGATCATAACAATAGTGGGACTTTCAGTGAGAAAGGTTCAGGAATTATTGGCCTTGGTGGTGGCCATGTTTCTCTGATTTCTCAACTAGGTTCTTCTATTCGGGGCAAATTTTCTTACTGTTTAGTGCCATTGTCTTCTGCTGAAAATTCAAGCAAGTTGAATTTCGGAAGTAATGGGATAGTTTCAGGTTCAGGTGTCCAATCTACACCACTGGTTTCCAAGGATCCAGACACTTTCTATTTCCTTGCACTGAAAGCAATAAGGGTAGGAAGCAAAAGGATTGAATTCGGGGTTTGAGTTTTGGAACATCTGAAGAAAAAATTATCTACATTGACATTAATTCCTGAGGATTTCTTCTCAGAATTGGCTTCAGAAGTTGACAGGGCGATTGGGGGAAATCGCGGACAGGATCTTAGTGGAGTGAGTACTTAGTCTGTGCTTTAGTATTGATTCTGATCTCAAAATTCCAATTCCAACACTCTCAGTTCATTTCACAGGTGCAGATTTAAAGTTGACGTCTATAAACACTTTCTTTCAATTTTCTGATTCGGTTACATGTTTTAATTTTGCTCCAATTGATAGTGGTGCTATATATGGTAACCTGGCTCAGATGAACTTCTTGTTAGGATATGACCTTCAAAAAAAGACTGTCTCCTTTAAACCCACTGATTGTACCG
Organism: Triadica sebifera; assembly: GCA_023653625.1. Lineage (NCBI taxonomy): Eukaryota > Viridiplantae > Streptophyta > Magnoliopsida > Malpighiales > Euphorbiaceae > Triadica > Triadica sebifera. Next base: position 31,188,673 of record CM042897.1, on the reverse strand, counting down.
AGTAATCAGAAGTCTACTTCAGGTTCATGTCAATGAAAATGAAATTTAAGTATTTGTTTGCCAATAAAGAATTATGTTTTAGTGTTTTTCTTAATTATAAGAGTTTGTTTCTTTACTTTATTAAAATTTAAAATTCAACCAAATGATAACATTAGTTAATTTTGAAAATAAAATAGCGAAATATAAATTATTAAAAGAGAAATTTTTGCATAAATTGAGTTCAGATCAAACTTCCTAAGCAAATTTCACAACCACAAAATTGATTTACAACAGCAATTGATTGATTGGATTTGATTTACGATTGATTGGATTTGGCAAAGTCAATAGCTCATTATCAAATTCATCATTATAATTAACAACCACAACTAAAGATTAATTCTAAAAATACAAGACCAATTAAATTCCAATATATTAAAGAAAAATTAACTAATAAAAACATTATTTAATATTTAATTCACTCACAAAAACATTTTATGTTTTTTTTTGTGAATAGCACGTCGCATTTTATATTTGATTTGCTTTATAAAACAGCCAAAATGGAGCACATTTTTTGCCGCAGCTTTCCATTGCTTGCCCAACTTTGAGCCCTGTCTCATGGAACCCAGTAAGTTATCCATTTTACGAGAAAGCACCGCAGGCCTCCTTCAGTATTCCTTTTCGAAAGCTCTATCATCTGCCGCAAATCCTATACAACTTCGAAAAGCCCACTCCCTCATCATCACATAAGGCCTTGAAAAATCTGTTTTTCTGTGGCAAACTCATAAGCCAATGTACCCAGCTCAAAGACCCCATTTCTTCTCTTTCCATCTTTCACCAAGTCTCACCTGCAACCAACGTCTATCAGTGGAATTCAATTATTAGAGCACTTACGCGCAATGGGTTATTCTCAAAAGCTCTTGAATTTTACTCCCAAAAGTGGGAAATGGACATTAAGCCTGATACCTATACTTTTCCTTCTGTCAGGGGATTTTGAGATGGGTCATGTTATTCACAACCCTGTTTTGGAAATGATTTTTGGATTTGATTTGTATATTGGTAATGCTCTTGTAGATGTACTGCTGTTTTTGTGATTTGATTAAAGCACGTAATGTGTTTGAGGAAATGACCCATAGAGATATTGTGTCGTGGAATAGCTTGACTCAGGGTATAGTGCTAATGGGTATTGGGAGGAGACTTTAGACATTTGTTACAAGTCAAGAATAGCTGGTGAGAGTCCTGATTCTTTCACAATTTCAAGTGTCTTGCCTGCCTTTGGAGGTTTGGTTGATGTTAACGAGGGTGAGGCTGTGCACGGGTTGGTGGAAAAGCTTGGGATCGGTGTTGATGTAATAGTGAGCAATGGACTTATTTCTATGTATTTCAAATTTGGTAGATTAACTGATGCTCAAAGAGTTTTTGACAAGATGGTTGTTAAGGACACCGTTAGTTGGAACACTTTGATTTGTGGATATTTTCAAATGGAATTGTTTGAAGAGTCAATTGAATTATTTACAGAGATGGTAAGGAAGTTTAGGCCAGACTTGTTGACAATTACATCTGTTCTTCATGCTTGTGGTCTCTTGCAGGATTTGGAATTTGGAAAATTTGTTCTTGATTATATGATAGGAAATGGTTTTGAATGTGATGTCACAGCAAGTAATATTCTTATTGATACATATGCAAAGTGTAATGATTTATTAGCCTCAAGGAAAGTCTTTGACGCAATGATATGTAGAGATTCTGTGTCATGGAATACATTGATCGGTGGTTATATTCAAATGGGAAATTATGATGAAGCAGTAAAGCTCTTTAAGGAAATGAAGATGGACATAAGACCTGATTCTATAACGTACTTGACTCTCCTATTAATGTCTACTCGGTTAACAAAGATGAAACTGGGTCATGAAATCCATTGTGACTTAGCTAAATTAGGGTTTGATTCAGATTTGGTTGTTGCTAATGCTTTAGTTGATATGTATGCTAATTGCGGCAACACGATTGACTCACTTAATGTTTTTGAGAACATGAAAGTTTGTGACATAGTATCATGGAATACCGTAATTGCAGCTTCTGTCCTAGCTGAAGATTGTAGTTTGGGGTTTAGAATGATTAACCGGATGAGAACTGAGGAATTGATGCCAGATATGGGGAATTTTTTAGGAGTATTGCCCATTTGTTCCTTAATAGCTGCTAAAAGAGGTTCATGTTTGTGCTATCAAATTTGCATATGAGTTAGCTGTTCCTGTGGGGAATGCATTGATCGAAATGTAATCCAAATGTGGTAATTTAATGTACTCTATTAGAGTATTTCAGCATATGAAAATTAAAGATCTGGTGACATGGATTACATTGATCTCTGCATATGGTATGCATGGTGAAGGAAAGAAAGCTGTGAGAGCTTTTGATGAGATGGAAGCAGCTGGGATAATCCGTGATCATGTTGCTTTTGTTGCAATAATCTATGCTTGTGGCCATTCAGGTTTAGTGGAAGAGGGTCTGGCTTGCTTTGACCGCATGAAGAATGGTTATGGCATTGAGCCAAGGATGGAATGCTATGCTTGTGTAGTTGATCTTTTGTCCCGGTCTGGACAGTTGTCTAAAGCAGAAGAGTTCATCATTTTAATGCCACTGAAGCCAGATGCAAGTATATGGGGAGCTTTACTTAGTGCTTGTCAATCAAGTGGAGACCTAAAGATTGCAGAACGTGTCTCACAGCATGTAATTCAATTAGATTCAGCTGTTCCTCGATATTATGTTTTAGCATCAAATGTTTATGCAGCATTAGGGAGGTGGGATGAAGTCAGAATGATACAGAAGTCCGCAAAAACCAAAGGACTGAGAAAGGATCCTGGATGCAGGTGGATTGAAATCAAAAAAAGGGTTTATGCTTTTGGAACTGGTGATAAGTTCTTTGAACAGTATAAAGAGGTAAATGAGTTATAATGTTAGGGAATGTCAAACAATGATCAAGAAATGCACTGTTAGCAGCACTAGGACAACTTGGGAAGTTGTAGCAAAGAATAACTTAGCAGCACTGGACCTTTCTATATATAGTGAAATGCATCTGCAATCAGCTCTGGTAAAAAGTTTAAGGTAGTAAATGCTCTATATTCCTTATTGATGAAGACAGCAGCACTGAGGCTTTTATTTTCCAACATTCCTCTGGGCTTGTAGCCGGTAAGTTGGCAACTTGCTCTTTCATTGTGTAAAATTTTTCTTCATGCTTAACGTAAATCGCAGTTAGTCAGTTTATAATCTGTTTTTATATGTTGGTTTCCTTTTGTTTCTCTATGTCACAGGAGCATTTTGAATTTAGATCCCATGTGAGGAGCTTTTTGGTATAAACAGCTAACCATTTTATGAAGAAGCCAACTAAGAAAAGGAAATCAGGTTGATTCTATATGTTCTCATTGTGTGTTCATCAAGTTGTGTTAATTCGGGAATGCTGAAACTGCCACTTTTGGGCATTGGTTTCAATTGTTCACTTGCAAGCATAATTTTTAGGTTTTCATTAAACCCTTTCTTTCTTTTCTAAATTGTATTTGTGGTCTAGTGCATAAAATCAATTGCGGGAAAGTTTACCTAGATATACGTGTCTTTTGATGGCAGAATCCGAGGCTTGGGAGGAGGATTATTAGGGCTTGCTATTAGATTTGGAAGGATTTTTATTGATGAAAACTCTTTAAGGCAGTATTATGCACCATTACAATGTAAGCACAAACTTCATGCATTGAAAAGATTGTTACCTTTTTGAAGAATTCCTTGGAAAATCTAAACTCTTGTATGAGACAAATGGTATTTCTTGGAAACAATGGATAATATCAAAACTTGATTTTTTTTATTATTATATTTTTTTTGGATGGAGTTATAAATGCTTTTAACTGATACTTGTCAGTGATAATGGACAAAACAGTTTATCTTGTCAAGATCAATTTTCAGGTGCTGAAAATAATTTGGCGACTGTTCTATGCTTTTTGTGTTTTCCGTTATATTGCTTCACTGGGCTCAGTAAACATCTTGTATAACTCTGATGAAATCATTGAATGAGTCATTGCAATTGAAAAAGTAATAAAGGAAAAAAAAACAGGAACATGTTTTTTTATTCATGAGCAAGCACATTAAAATAGAATCCACTGGCCTTGAATAACCCAAGAAATGGAATTGGTTTGCTATCCTAACCCAGAACAGTTTGATATGTAGAAAATATTATGATGATCGGAGCATGTTATATCTTTTCCTGGATTAAGAATGGACACTAGGAAACAGTTGTGGTTGGTTAAAAAAGCTTAACCAATAAAAACATTATAATGCTATTTGAGCTTAATTCGATGATTGAGCTTAAAAGCTTTCTTAATCTCTGCACCAGACAGGTTCATTTCTTGACTGATTCTGCAACGTAGGCAAGGAACTTGGTGACTAGTTTGTCATGAGGTGGTAAGCTTTCTTTAATTGCAGGCACACTTTTAAACTCTTGCATCCATGCTGATAACAATGGAAACCTTTCTTTATCTATCACTTCAAAATCAAGTACTTGCTCTAATACAGGAACCGAGTTAGCTAGCCAACCTAGTGCAACATCAAGATATCCAATCCTTTCTCCACCGAAGAATCTCTTCCCTTTTAGTTCTTCCTCTAAGAACCTGAGATTCTCATTGGCCTGAACAAGAGCATCTTCCTGCTCCTTTCCTTTCTTGGTTAGTATTGCCCACATTGAAGACGTCACCTGAAAGGATAATTTTTCAATGTTAATTTTAGTTGCAGATCTATTAAATCTCAATCTCACAGTTGAAAAGTGATTTACTTTTACCTTTTCATCACCAAATTTGGCCAAGAAGCGAGCTGTGGCTCTCCTATGAGGATCTTCTGGCAATAAGGGATTCTGTCTCCATGTCTCATCAATGTATTCAAGAATTACAAGTGACTCAGCAATTGGTTTGCCATTGTGAACAAGCACTGGAATCTTTTTGTGAACAGGATTGTATTGAAGAAGTAAAGGGCTCTTGTTGCCGAGGTCTTCATCTATTGAGTCATACTTGATGCCCTTGAGTTTCAATGCCCAGACAATCCTTACGCCAAAAAGGCTTGACCATGACTTCAATAGCTTCACTTCTTCTGCCATGGTGAATTGGTGTTCTGCAATTTTTGGGTAGTTGATCATTTCAACATATAGATAAATATACACATGGATCACCAGCGAATAAGAGTTTCCATTTGGCTCGTTTTAGTTGGAATTACATTATTAAGAATCCTCTCTGTATGTTTACAAGAAGGGTTTTTTTAGGGCGACAATTCCAAGTGTTGGAGTATGGGAATAAGTTTATGACAATAAGGCTCTGACAAGACTAGAGTTAAAATAGTATTTTCCTAATGAATAGACAAGTTGTAGATCCATGTCAGACATATTTTTATTATTTTTCTGAAGGAATATTATGTAAGCAGGTCCTTCTAATTATCATATATATAAAGATGGGGACAAACAACCATCTTGCGATGCTCTCTTTGGAGATTTTGGTGTGTATAGAGGTGCCTTGAGCAGTTTAGGCCTTAAATGGATGGCTCGATTATGCTGAATAAGACAAGTCATGTTGAAGATACCAATGACGATTTGATTAGTTTATATCTGTGTTGGAAGGTATCTTAGTGATAAAATAAAACGCTGATGTTGATTTAAAACCTTAAAGTTGAATCCCTTGGCCTTGAATAACTCATGAAATGGTTTATTTGCACTTTTATATCTGATCCAGGATTAAGAAATAGACACCAGGAATTAAAACTGTAGGTTGTTTAAATGCAAATTAATAACCAATAAAAACATTATGATTATATTTCAGCTTATTATTTAATGATTGATCTTTCAAGCTTAATCTCTTAATGGTTGCCCGAGACACAGGTATAGGTTCATTTATTAATGGATGCTTTAATATAGGTGACTAGTTTGTCATGAGGTGGTAGGCTTTCTTTACTCACAGGCACACTTGTTGAAATTTGATGAGCTTGAAAATTGTTGGGATGTTTTTTTATCTAAAATGCCCTATATCATTTTGGTTATATCATTTTGGTTTGGCCCTTTAATCTTATAAATTGTCTATTTTTCTTTATTTTTTCCAATGTAGAATTTTAACATCTCCAACACTTCTTCTCAAATTCAACTGAATTGTGTCAATTGTGAATTGTCATCATTTTTATATAATGGGTTTGTATTCATTGAGTGTCAAATGCCTTAAGTTTTTATTTTGCTTTGTTTAAACTTATATTCTTTGAATTTCTGAAGTCACAAGTTCATTTTGAGTTTCAGATGCCTCATGTCTCTATTTTGTTTTGTCTGATCTTATAATTTTAAATTTATTACATGGATCTTTATGAGGATGGATTTTCATAGGTTGTGAGAACATTTGTTTCTGATAACACGTTGAAATTAATGGGACTAGTCTATTGCAAACGAGAAAAGTATAAATTTTTTGGACCTGAAAAATTATTGACTAAAATACCTCAAGGTATTTTAGTTTTAGCCCCATTAGTATTATAACTTGTCAAATTTTTTCTTTTTCCTGATGTAAGATTACTTTGACTCCAACATTCTCCCTCAAATCCAAGTTAAGGAGATCTGTTGAAATTGATAGATCCAATCAATTACAAATGAAAATATTGGATTTTGTGGGCTTAAAAATTGTTGGGGTGATTTTTTATCCAAAATTCCCTAAGACATTTGAGTTTGACTCTATTTAGTCTTATAAATTGCCTAATTTTTTTGTTGATTGCCCGATGTGGGTTTACACATCTTCAACATTTCCTCTCAAATCTAAATAGATTGATTCATTTGTGACTTGCTATTATTTTTACGTCTTGAGCTTGTATTTATCGAGTTTCAAATGTCTCAAGTCTCCATATTTGCTTTACTTGGACTTGTACTCTTTGAATTTCAGAGATTACAGGTCAATTTTGAGTCTCAAATGTCTCAGGTCTCTATTTTGTTTTACCTGGATTTGTATTCTTAAATCCATTGGATTTTCATGGGCTGTTAGGCAATTGGCTCTAATACCATATTGAAATTGATACGTCTAGTCCATTGCAAATGAGAATAGTATGAATTTTGTGGACTTAAAAGTTATTGAGAAGACCATTTATCCAAAATGTCTAAGACATTATGGTTTGACCCCCTTTAATCTTATAAGTTGACCAATTTTTTGTTGATTATCTGATGTGGATTTACACATCTCCAACAAGACATTTTATCAAAAATGTCTCAAGACATTTTGGTTTAAACCCCCTTTATTTTTATAAATTGTCTATTTTTATTTAGTTTTTCTGATGTGAGATTTTAACATTTCCAACATTTTTCATCAAGTCTAACTGGATTGGTTCAATTATGATTTATCATCATTTGAGTTTGTATTCATCTAGTCTCAGACACCTCAAGTCTCCATCTTTGCTTTGTTTAGGCTTATAAACTTTGAATCCCATAGACAATATGTCCATTTGAGTCTTGGCTCAAATCTCTATTTTGCTTTATTTGGGCTTATACTTTTAAATCCTTTGAATTTTCATGAGCCGTGGAGTTATTAAACTCTAATATCATGTTGAAATTGATAGACTTGATCTATTGCAAATGAGAATAGTATAAATTGTGTGTGGTTGAAAATTGTTGGAGAGACTTTTTTGGTTTGACCCCTTTAATCTTATAAATTGTCCATTTTTTTTAGTTTTCCATGTGAGATTTTAACATGTCTAACACTTGTAAACTCTTGCATCCATACTGCTAACAATGGAAATCCTTCTTTATCTATGACAGGGACTACGTTAGCTAGCCAACCTAGTGCAATATCAAGATATCCGATCCCACAGTTGAAAAGTGATTTACTTTTACCTTTTCATCACCAAATTTGGCCAAGAAACGAGCTGTGGCTCTCCTATGAGGATCTTCTGGCAATAAGGGATTCTGTCTCCAAGTCTCATCAATGTATTCAAGAATTACAAGTGACTCAGCAATAGGTTTGCCATTGTGAACAAGCACTGGAATTTTTTTAGTGAACAGGATTGTATTGAAGAAGTAAAGGGCTCTTGTTGCCAAGGTCCTCATCTATTGAGTCATACTTGATGCCCTTGAGTTTTAGTGCCAGACAATCCTTACGCCAAAAAGGCTTGACCACGTCTTCAATAGCTTCACTTCATCTGCCATGGTGTATAGAAGCTGTGCAACTTTGGATATAGATCATTTCAATGTATAGATAAAATATACACATGGACCGCGCAGTTCCATAAGAGTTTCCATTTGGCTAGTTTTGGTTGGAATAACATTATTAAAAACTCTTTCTGTGTTGTTTTCCGAGTGATATTATTAGATACTTGTAATTTTTACATGACTATGGTATAATTTGTACTTCTATTACCTGAAGAAAATACAAAGGGGATATTCGTAGTGGGATAATGGTAGTATGTTTAATGACAGAATAAGCAAAAGGATTGTAACAAGAATTAAAATATTTTCCTAATTATAAGAAACACATAGTGAAAGATGAATGGACTTGTAGATAGACCTCTAAAATTAATGGGTCAGGTTCTATGATTTTGGATCAAATTGAATCTTCGAGTCAAATCAATTTTTTTAGGCCAATTAAGCTACGGCATGACCCTTATTCAATTTGGATTTTTCAATTCAATTTTAGTCGAATAAAATATTGACCATTATAATTCTAGAGTCCCATCAATATATATATGTGTGTGTATATATATTTTAAAAATACTATGTAAACATAATTTTCTTTTGCTTAAACAGAGATCATGAATAAATTTATAAACTAAATAATCATAACTTTTTTTGAAATAATAATTATTGCTTAGTGTATATATGATATGCTATATATTCTTTGATTTTGATTCAACATTGAGTTTACTTCACTCTAAACATGGAGACAAACATTCCATAGTCTTTGGACTTGGACGGTTGGATCACAATCATATATTGAATAAGACAGGCATTTCAAGTCAGCTAAAGCTATATTAATCAGAATTTGATTAGTTTATATCTTTTTCTAGGAAGGTATCTTGATATTGGTGATAAAATGTTGCCTGGTTTTCTTAAATTAACTATTTCATTTAACCCACCATTAATTGCATTATTCATTTAGAAGCTTCAATCAAGTATTTAAATGAAGGGTAAATTCTTCTACAAAATTCTCGTCTCAGTAACTCTTTCTACACCAAAGTAAAATCATTATTTTATTAGCTTAAATGAAGTGAAATTTGGTTTTAATGATAATGTTGGGAAAGTAAACTAGTTAATTCGATCTATTGATTGGATATAATTTCATAAATTAACATTTTTTTTTCTTAAATGTATCCGAGATTAATTATTAGTAATTCAACGATGGTTTTTTCGTTATGAAGGAGCATAGGAGGTCTCTTGTGTTCTGCATTATAGTGAGAAGCAAAATTGCGACCTTTATAATAGGAAAAAAAAAATTAAAAATTGGGTTCTTGAATATTAATAATTTGTGTAATTAAGTTTCGTAATTAAAAATTTATTCAGTTGATTACTCTCTTAATTAACAATTTTGAATTAGTTTAGTCTCTTAACTGAAAATTTGTTCAATTAACTATTATCAATTAATTATTAAATGTTTTATAGGTATTAACGGAAAATTTTATTTAATTGACTCTTTCAATTATCATTAGTTAGATGGTTAGTAAAATAATAATTAAATTAGTTCAAAATTGGTAGTTAATGGAGTAAATAAAAGATAATTAATGGAGTGAAAGGAATAAAATTGATAATTAAGAAAATTAAAGAAAATTTCTAATCCGTAAAAGTATTACTAATTAATTTTTGAAAAAAAAATAGAAGATGAATTTATCAAAAACTAATCATTAATTTTGCAAAGATACTGTTGACAAAAAAATAGAAATAGATTTATGCATAGACTGAATTTATATAGAATAAACTAATTAGAACATATCATACAAGTTATATTTTTTATATGACAACTTAGCTAGGTTTGATCTATTCAATAATTTGATTGGATATTTTCCTAATTAAAATGCATGTTAGGCCGTTACTCCTTAGTAGGGTTTTGTGTGATACTGTAATATATAGAAATTGAGAAACCCTTCTCCCCATCCCCATTCGCAATCCAACCCATGAACACAGTCTTCTCCTCCTTTCTAAACCTGATTTTGGCCTTGCTTGATTTCTTTTCCACTGATTCACCAGCATAAGAAAGTTATTTTTTGATAATTTTCGGTTTGAATGTATATTTAGGGTAACACGGGTTATATTATTGTCAAATTTCAATTAGAAAGCGCATAGAAAGATGGGTGATGAGATCAAATTTGTTCTTTTACTGTAATTGTGAATTTCTAATTGTGTTGTTTTGGTTTTTTGATGTCACAGTACTCGCAACCAACAGAAGAAGTAGAGAAACCTCACGAGCAAAACCAGGAGGAGGAAAAGCAAGATCGACAGTGACTGGCACCACCAAAAACCACTCTGACATGGGACTTTGGTTGCGAGTATGTTATGCTGTTCTACTGTGGTGATGCTTTGCAAGTGATTGGCCTGAATCTGAAAGATAAGAATTCGATTTGCTTTGCTGAATTGCAGCTTGACAATCTCCCAAGGTATATGGATTACTTTCATTTAAGATCTAAAATCCATGTTAATGGCGGTGATATTGTAACCGAAAATGATAAATTAATTGCCGGCCAAGATCCGGCAGAATTTCTTAAATATCCAAGGGATGTATGGATTTGTGATCTTATGGGTACAAGTGGGAGAAAGGTCCAATATCTCTGATTGGAGCTAAGCCCCAACCTCTGCTTGTGGCAGTGAACGGGAAGATTTATGCCCAGCGCACGCTATGGAAATTCCAGATCCGGCATTTGAATCAGGATGTTGGTCAGAACTTCCGAATCCACCATTTCATAGTGACAGTAGCTGATTATGAAGGAAGCTATGGTGGTGCGGACAGTTTTTATTCTTTTTGATTTGATCGACCAACAGTGGCATTGTCGTCGTCATCCTTCAAAGCTTCCGGTTGCTGTGAAAATATCATAGTCAACATGTTTTTGACGGCGGCAACCACCTGCTCTTTATCTTTATGATTTGTATAAGATAGATTTATCGAGCAAAGGTAAGGAATTATATTTGCTTTGTTATATTTAAAAGGGAAGTAGGCTAAGCTATTTGAGGATTTTGTTGTCTTATTTCGCTGTTTTAGAAGGCTTAATCTCTATACCTACAGCATTAGTGCAGAAAAAAAAATATAATAAAGTTATGAAATAAAAGAAAAACAAAATAGTTTTGTAATAATAAAAATTCAATAACATTAAAAAAATTTAAATCTCTATTAACACCCCAATTTAGGGTGTTAAAATCCTTGAGAAAAATCAGAGATTTCAACCCCAAACATCCTCAAACACTTTCTTTTACCCTACCTTACCCCACAAACCTCCATCCAAACATATATAGTGTAAATCACAGAGTTGTGACCTCTCTTCCTGCCCAAAAACTACACTACACAATCTTTAATTAGTATCAATGTCGAATGGGGGTTTCCTTATTTATATATGCTTTAAAATGCAAGCATATCTTTTCATTTCAATATTATAATAATTGTCGTTGACATTGATTGTAGATATATAATAGATTTTGATCATATATATTCCTCGTCTTTTAAGATTTTAGGCTTCTAAAGTAATATGTAGGCTATTGATATATATTAATGAATTAGCCAGTTTTCAACCTAAATGCTTTTGAAATTGATAAACAATAGAATTTTCAATTTTTTGTAAAGTGAAAGAAAGAAGAACTTCTAAAGTTTAATCAATGAGCTCATTTATAAGAAGAAAGTTCAAATTTGTAAATTAATTTAATCAAACATTAATATATATTTAATAATTTTATTTACATTAGTTGATGTAAATACAATAATTAATAAATTTGTATACATATTACTGTGATTAAATTGGTTTAAAAATAATTTGGTAGACTGAGTCTACCAAATTATTTTCTCTCAAATAAGATAATTGCTCTGTAATTGATAACTTTAGTCTCAAAATCCATTTTCTCTCTCTCTGACTCAACATTATCTAATTGATATCTCCTCTACTTGCACATTTTGTGGATCATGTTGAGAAAAATTAAGATTAGATAAAATAGAGACATAACTAATAATTTGAAAAAAATAAATATAAAATGGAACACGAAAATTTTATTTGGAAAACTTTCAAATAAATCAGGATAAAAATCACGAATAAGAATATAAAAATTCTACTATAAAAAAAATAAAAAATTATAACGTTTCTTTAAATTTAAGAAAAAAATAATTACACTATCTCTAAAAATTAAGAGAATTTGTTTTTTACTCTCTCTCTCCTTTTCTTCTTTAGGATGCCTCACTCCTCACTTGTTATGCTTCATTGCATCAATTAAATGTCTATTTATAGATAAATATTTTTCTCTCTAAATTTTAATTAAGGAGATAACAATTACACTATCTTTAAAAATTAAGAGAATTTGTTTTTTACTCTCTTTTTTTCTTCTTCTTTGGAATGTCTCACTCCTCACTTGCTATGTTTCATTGCATCAATTAAATGTCTATTTATAGGCAAATATTTTGCCCAAAAATGGACCAAATTTAGCCACATCATTATTGTCCTAGACATGCAAAATGTATAGCTCCTATTTCACCATATGAAAGATGCAATTATTAATTAATGGGGCACAACAGATCAAACCAACAAAAACGTTTTCATATCACTCTAACAGATTGGTGCATCCAACAATTACACAAATAAATTCTTCATTGTGGCAATAATTAATCAACCCAGAACACCTTGGATTTATTTACTTACCCCATATCTAAAAAAACTCAAAAATCTTATTCTTGGATTACTAGCTGTATGTGATGTCCATAATCAAGGTAGAAGCCCATAGTGACACTCACGAGAATTTTCATCATACACTGATGATGAAAAGACATTGCTCGGCCGATTTTTATTCACCTTCCATCGATATAGTCTGATCGATGCAGGGAATATATTATATTTCTAATTTGTAGCTCGATCTGTTTTTGTAGCATAACAGAAGGAAAGAAATAGGGGAGAGAAAAATACGGATTTTATGAGTTTTTGTGGAAGAACTAGAATCGAATTGGTGCACCTTTTCCCCTATTTCTGGCCCATTTTATAATTATCACCATGCTTGAAGGGCTATGTTGACTCCATTTGTAATCTATTTGCAAAATGACATGTTAAAATTAAATTAAATTAAATAATTTTTTTATAAAATTCAATCTTAGTCATTTATTTATAAATGAATAATTAAGATTATATTGAGATGAATATTTGTATAAATATGAGAGAATTTTAATTCATAAAAATATAATAATTTATTTTTCTTTAATTTGAAATTATGAAAAAAATATTAATTAATAATTAATATTATGAAATTACCGAAATTCATATACAAACACTTTTGAGAAAATATTTTAATCTTTTCATATAAGTAATTTTTTATACTTTTTTTAGCAAGTATGACTGACTAAAAATACAAAATATGCAAAATAATAGCTTAGAATTAAAAAGCATTATAGGCGGTTCTCGGCTTTAGGGTTTTGTGTGATAATGTGATATACATATATAAACTCGTCTCCCTTCTCCCTTCTCCCTTCTCCCTTCTCCATATCTCATATTCCCAATCCAACCATGTCTTCTCCTATTTTCTAAACTGCCCTTGATTTCCTTTTCACTTATTCACCATGGTATTGTGTTATGGGGCTACTGGCTTCAATTTTATTTTTATTTTTTTTCTATTTGTATGAAGAAAGTTTTGGGCTTGAAACTGAGGTCTGAAAAGAATGTTTGAGTGAGATAAACCGTAAAAAATTAAAGCAAAGTAATTCCTTTTCTTTTCTTCTTTTCTTTTGAATGATTGTCTTATCGCAGAACTGCTAGCTTGTTATGTGTATTCAAATAGTTTATGTTATTCCTAACCGACCATTTCATTATGCTTAAAGACATGAAAACTAACCTGAATTTCAGTTTTATGTTGTTGGAAATAAATTATTTATGCAGGTGTATGTACCTCCTCATGATGAGGGAAGTTATGGATATATATTATGATGGGGAGGAGCGTATTTATTCTTTTGATTTGACTGACAACAATCCTGATGATTCAAAGTATCTGATTGCTCTGAAGAATATGATTTTGGGCGGAGGAAATGGCGAAAGGTTTTTGATGTGAAGGCGCATTGGCTTCAGGCACGGAGAAAGCACGAACCAACTACTCTTTATCTTTGTGATTTGTGCAAGTTAGATATGTTAGGAAAATAATGTTATGTGTTGATAAACCAGTGGAAGGAATAAGATAGAAAAAGGAAGTAGAAGGAACAAAAACTTTCTGAGGCATGCGTTTCATATAATATTTTTAAGATAAATTTGTTTTCTACCACAAATATTTAGGATAAACGGTTTTTGTCTACCATAATACAACAGATATCAAGTAGAATTTGAACACTACAACACCCGCCCATAGCTAAATGAATAATATCACTCTATCATAGAAGTAAGAAATAAGGAGGAGAAGAATTTTGGATTTTTCGTATTTTACTTAAATATGAAAAAGAAACACCTATTTATACTAGTGGAAGAGAAAGGAAAATAATTGTGATTAACTCTGTACTATGATTGCAATTTAATCAAAATTAAACAGTAACAATAGTCTCTTCATATCTGTAATTCATATAACTGTAGAAATTTAAAAGTTGATTTCTGAAAAATATTTATCATGTCTGATACAGAGTCTGACGTTCTATGTTGGTTGTCTTACTGTTGTGAGCATGACAAAATGTTATACGTATAATAATTTTTCATAGTCCAATGTCGCAGGCACACCACAATGTCATGATCGTGACAATGGGATACAATCTTTTATGTCACATGCATGACACGTCACGGGTATGCGATGAACTTCAATTTTCCAAAAAAGATGAATTTTTTTATATAAATTTATCGCATAACTTAACATTTTTTCAATGTGAGATTTTCCGCTTTTTAATTTTTTTCTCCTCAATAAAGAGTTTATTTTGAGTTTAAATTTTTTATTTACACATTCACCATTTTGTGCATATGAATATCATAATTCATAATCTTTATGTCAAAGAACGCATATCCGAGTCATTTTCTAAAAATCGAGTTGTGAGATCCATCAGAATTTCGCTCTCAAAATAACTTATTAACCACAATTTTCTAACAATATATATGTGGGTTTGTAGTTATTGATTAAATACAATTACATAAGAAACAAGAGGAAGAGGGAGGTGGTGGAAGAGCATGATCATTTTATGTACAATGGTCGTCCGGTTCCGTAATCACTGGTTTAGAAGAAATAACAAACAAAATAAATGAAATTAAAAGCAAAAAAACACTCGCTTGGAAGATTGCATGATGTTTTCGTATCTATTTCTTGTTGACGATAAAGGTAGTGAGTTTTGCTTTGTTTGGGTCTTGCCAGAATCAGATGAAAAACACCTTTGTATCTTAGCCACATTTGTAGGGTTGTTCTAATTTACATCCCTTAAATCATAGAGTTGTCACCTCTATTACTCACCAAAATCTACACTAGTTACTTAATTAAACCTAAATTATAATTTTATTTGATTATAAATTTAATCTAGTTTAACCAATAATTTTTGTTTATTAAAATAGATTATTTAGAAAAAAAAACTAGATATAATTGCATATAAAAAAAATTAGTAGAACTAACATTCAATTTATAAGCTATGGATTATAATTTTTGTTTCTCGTTATCCCTTTTTTGTTTTGCCAAATAATAGGTTATATCTCTTAATCTAAGAGTTGACATGTTTATTATATTGGGTTGAGATATTTAATGTGATTTTTATAGTATTTAATATACATATATATTATATAATTGTTTGTATTATATATTTAAATAAATTTTATATATAATTTTTAATTAATATAAATATATCATTTTATATTTTTCAATTATATTTACTAAATATTTTTAATTCAATTAGCTAAATTGTTAGCTATTATATTTTCAGCTATCAGTTACAACTAAATTATCAATTTACATTTAGATTATTAATTAGTTTTACAAAATAGAGTATTTTGCTTTTATGTTTTAAAATCAACCATTGGCTGGATTTTTTTTTCAATTTTTTTGCTTTAGTATTATAATAATTGTCAATAAATACATAATTACTTTTGAAATTGATGGTATTTCCTTCAACATTTTTTATGGGCTTCTAATTAAGGTACTGTATAGGCCATAGATATTGATGAATTACCCAATTTTTAACATATTTTAATTTATTTTAATAATGAGTTAAAAATGATATACATAATTGCTTTTGAAATTGATGAAAAATGGATATCTTTTATTTGCTCTATTTCAATTTGTTTTCCTTTTTATATCCTTTTGATATTATTATATTTTCTGAGAGATTATTAATTTCATTCTCTTTTCTCATTATCATTTATTTTTATTTCTGTGAAATTTTTTCCAGTGGAGTTTATAATATAATATATGAATTTTATATTTGAAAATGTTTTGTTTGATAGTTTTTTATTTATATTTTCAATATTATTAAAAAAAAAGAGAAAGGCTCTAATAAAAAAATAGAAAAATAAACATTAATTTGAATTAATGAGTTAGTTTTAGTGATGAGAGTTTGAACTGAAAAATGACAATAATTTTTTTGTGAAAAAATATAAGATAAAAAGGCATAAATAATTTATAATTCTCAAAAAATAAAATAAATGTTGTAAATGTTGTAATCTCGCCAAACATCAAATTTGGAGAAATTCCTAGAATTTCTCTCAAATTTGTTCATTTTGGGTAATCAGTCTAAAACAGCAAAGTATAGTAATGTGCCACGTTAATACCAACTGGACGCTAGTTGGCAGTAACATCACCATCACCAATGGGTCACCATCACATAGAGAATCAAATATACTAAATGGGTCGATTTTAAATATGATTTCATTTTATCCATCAAAATATTCTTTTTTTTTAACCAATCCCATCATAATTTATCATAATTTCAGTTTCACATTCTAAAATTTTAAACAGTTTTAATATTTAAAATTCAAATTCAAATTTTCTAATTAAAAATAAATAAATTTTTATTACCTCTTCCCACCCTTTAAAAATTAAAATATTCTTATTTTTACTTTCACTTCATCATTTTCCTTGTCCTATTTATCATTTCATTGTTTTGTTTTTAAAATGATAAATAACTGAGGCTAAAAAAATAGAAAATATGTAAATAAAGTTTTTAAAATATTGATAAATAACTAAGGCTAAAAAAAGTGTAAATAAATGCTTCAATTGTATATACAATTAATTTATCTTCACTCCTTCACTCAAGGAAGCTGATTTTTATCTTCAGATTTTTCTTTTTTTATCTTTTTTTTTTTTCATCAGAAACTTTTAATTTAGAGAAGAAAATAATCAATGGCTTCTTATATTGAAGTAAATAATTAAATTAATGAGCATCCTTTTTCTTTAATTACTATTGTATGTACATGAATATTCGCTTTCCTTTTGATGAAAGTTGCATGATTTTAAAGATGCTTGTATATGAATATTTAGAGGGGGACAAACATATATTCTTATCCTCCTAGATTTAATAAATTCATATAATTGAGTCCTTTAATTTAAAACTTATTCAATTGACTTTTATAAGTATAAAATTTATTTAATTAACTCTCTAAACTATTTTAAATCTCTATTTTAAACTAATTTAAATCTTTATTTATCAAATAATTAGCATCTAATTAATAATAATTAAAAGAGTTAATTGGAATTTTTTTTTATTAATCTCTATTTGTAAAATATTTAGAATCTAGTTAATCAATGATAGTTAATTAGGCAAATTTAATTTGAATTGCAAGATTAAATTTATTTAAAATTAATAATTAAAAAAGCCAATTTAAAAAACTTTAATTTAAAGCCTTAATTCTATAAATTTATAAAATTTAATAATCAAAACATTTTTATTCCTAAAAAAAGGGCTTGATTCGAAACTTGAAATTCTTAGAAAGTGGCTTGCATGAATTGGAGGCAAAAGAAATAAAAACAAAAGAGACAGAAAAAGATTTTGTGGACGAGCCCTTTGCATTTAGTGGTGGGAATGAAGAGGAAGAAGATGTTGGCTTTTTCAACTTGGCCTTTCTACCACGAGATTTTCTATCCAATAACACAAAGCTAGCTGTAGCTCTGCATCTTCCTATGTTGCTACTTTATATTTTCATTTTTTGCAGTTACTTATTACCAATATATGAATAAAGATAATGATAGCAAATTTATATCATACACATGCTAGCTATCAAAGTATTGTCCAATTTATTATAAAAAAAATATGATAAATTTTTACATATTATCTATAAAGTAATTTAATCAGATAATAATACGTATTTAATATTTTTATTCACATTGATAGATATAAATATAATAATTAATAAATTTATATATATATATATATATATATATATATATATATATATATATATATATATTGCTGTATAATTATATTAATATAATAGACTGAATCTATCTAAAAAATTTTCATAAAATAATTGACTATGCCTTTAAAAATCAACATTAGCATGTGACTCAACATCACAACACTAACCGTTGTCATATCATATTGAAAATAAATATTAAATTTAACTTATCCCTGATGCTAATTAAAATAATTCCACTTTCACCTCTGATACTAATGATAATTAATGAGTTATATATCAAGCTTTAACCATACTAAATTTTTGTATTTTTTTTAATCACTCATCAATTGAATCCAAGTAAGATCAATCTACTAATTTATGCTTCAAGTTTAAAGGAGATTAGCTATGTATTTTATATATTTACAGAACAGTTTATATTCCTAACACATTTTGAGGCATAAATATCACTGAAAATTAATGAATGAGCATTTGCAAATAGACATTCGTAGACTCGTAGGTGATAATTTCAAAAATAATTTTATATCTCTAATATAAATTCTCTAACCAAAGATTATTTATATAAAAAAAAAAAAACTAATAGACTTGTATGAAGAAACAGAGATTATTATTGTTAAAGTTTGAATTCTTATTAGCACTAAACTAAGGCATCACTTCCCTCCCTAATACAAGAGGGATTAAAAAAAATAGCAATAATAATAATTTGTTCATATTTCAATATCAAGGTAATTGTTCAATAATTCATTGGAAATTAAGGTTTTGAAAATAAATCAAGCCAATTATAATTTTCCATATATATAAAATGATTATTTTTTTACATATTTATTTCATAAATCTTTTTTCATTGATCAAATTCAAGAAAATTATATGAGAATTATTTATTATTTTTTAATAGAAACTATATATTATAGTAAAATGGTACGGACAATGTCACGATTCATGTCCACCACGAATTGGTCCAAACACGTTCAGCCACAAAAAATCTGAAAATACCATTTTATGGATTCGAATAATACCTTGAAATAAATTTAAGGGCATATACTTCATAATTTAATTAGGCATTATCATCATTAACAATTGGAGAGGTCTTGAAGGCACCGTTCAATAAATGTACTTTTAAGTCTAATTCATTCCAAAAAACTAGTTTAAAAAAGGAGATATATACAAATTATTATAAGAAGTACTTGAGTCTTTTAATTAGTCGATATGAGATATCTTTAACACACCCTCTCGTGATCAAGGCCAAATATATGTAAAAAATTTGGAGTATAAAATTTACAGGACTAGATATCGCAGGTGGTCCAATATCAAAAAATAATCTAACTATGATACTATGAAATAAATAGGTTTTGGATCTAACTTATTCTAAAAACTAACTTAAGGGATGATGGATGTTAAGTTATTCTAAATAATACTTTAATATTTTAATTAGATAGGATATCTTAATATTTTAAAAGGAATAATGTTTAAGTTATTATAAAGAGCATTTAAATATTTTAATTAATTAATATAAAATATCTTAATAGATATAAAGAACTCGATTGGAAATTCGAATTGGAGAACTTCAAATTTTTATCATCGGACCAATGACACACATGGACGATGGATCAAAAAAGACCAAATTACCCCCTAAAATTCTTCATTGACTATTTAATTTTATTTTCTACAATTAAATTGATTGTTTGAAAGGAAAAAATTATATATATCCTCAATATTAACAAATTTATCAAACATTAAATTTATATTTTTCTCCTATAAATTATCAACTATCTTTATCAAACAGATATAAACAAAAAAAAATGAAGAGAGAGAGAGAGGGGGGAAGAGGCGAGAAAAGAAAATCAAATTATATATATATATTTCTTTATGTCATGCAGCAGCAATTGATTGTATACAAATATACCAATTTAGTTAAACTTAATTATTCAAATTCCATATTATTTTAATATATTACAAAATTTAAATTCTCGTCTCCCGAAAGATAAAAATTAGGAGATTTAGGTACTCATGATTACATTAAAAAAAAGCTTCAAGCATTCAATTAATTCAAAAGGCTTCCATACTTATAATAACTTTATTTTGATTAGGATAATTTTTATTTTTTTAATATAAATCAATGAATATCTCTCAAAACATTTTTTTTTTACTTTAAAAAAATGAAAATTTAACAACTTACACATCTTTTCAATCGTCCGATTTTTGTAAGAAAGAGTTTATTTTTTCTTCTTTTTTTTTTTTGAAAATTAGGAAAGAGTTTCTTCGTCAGTTTTTTTTTTCTCCTCTGGTGTGTGTATTAAATTTTCCATCCACAATCCATGTCTAGATTTGGATTTATATTATCATATTTTTCATCATGCTTCAACCACTTGTTAGGTGGAGTTATTTTAAATTAATTAGCTTAATTTTATCCACAAATTTAGACTGCCATAATTTCTTTTTCCTTCCCCATGTGTATGCATATCTAAAGAACCTCTAATTTTCAAGTTCTCGTGAATTTTTTATTGATGATATTTACATATATTACAACTTTGCTTTCTGGCATCACAAGTATTTGTGATTTTTCTAGTTGTGCAAGCCATCAAATCCAAAATTATTGTGTCTCCATTTGACCAAGACTATTCAAAATAATTTTATTCAAAAAACTCATTAAATTTATTTTTATTAATACAAAAAAATAAAATGTATTAAATCAAACCATATCTAACTAACTAATTTGATCTCTAGGCCCATTCAATATATATAGCTTAATAATCTTGTTAGAGATAACTATTAAAATACTTTACAAGGAATTATAAGATATAAATATTTTTTTAACGTTGGATAATACTCTTCCTTTAATTAATTTTTGGGTACAACTTAAATCTAAAATCCATTTTTAACATATATACTATATAGTATCAGTCTTTTTTATCTTGTAACATTAGGTCATCCGCTATCTTTACACTTTTTTTTGGAATGAATTGGTATTATGAGTTTATATATAAATTTCATAAGAGAAATTTTTAAGTAGATTCAGTTTACCATAATATTTATAAACTAATTTAATGATACATGACATATATTTAATTATTTTTTTCACATTGGTTAATATGAATATATATAATTAATTGTACAATTGGATTAATTTACATATGACATAATAAACCAATATTACCTAAGAGTGTAAATGAAGACAAGTTCTTGCATTGTTCTTATAGTTATTTCTTTTCTTTTTTTTTTTTTTGTCCCTGTGAAATATTCTAAAGCCATGCATTTTTAGAGCAGGTAAGAAGTTAGTGGAGTAGTTTTGGGGGAAGAAGATGACGATGAAACCTTGTGGTCAGGGTGCAAGATGATAAAATGAGTTCCCACTGGCTTAGCTGTGAAAGAATTCCTACCATGCCACATCTCATTTGGAAGATCAAGATTATTTAATTTTTTCCTTAAACAAGGTGGAATAATACAGGAAAGTTAAGAATATATATTAAAGAAAATATAAGAAGACAGAATGTTACCTCTTTGCTTAGATACACCAAATTAATAAGACAAAAGTAACTGTCATATATATATCAATTATATTTTTTTTAACAAAACTGAGAACAAAACTCAAAAAAAAAAAAATCAGCTAACGAATATAAATAACTCCACAAAAATCATGAAAGAGTCAATAAAAGAATAATATATAAGTAAAATTATTTTGTATGACTGTCTCTCATTGATTTTATCCATCATAAATTGGATACAAGAAAAAAATGTTATTTCATTCTTTAACATATTATTTAAAAAAAATTATAGCTAGAAATTTTAATCAGAATTCAAATCCTAAGGTTAAGAAATTAAGAGTTTCTTGAGAGAGATTTTTTTTTTCATTTAATATTATTATTTTTTGTATAACTCATTTGAACGAAACAAAAATTATAAGGCTTGAATGCTAATAATTATAATTTGCTGACCACGTACGGCAATCATATTTATTCTAAATCAAATGAATTTAAATGAAACGTGTTGCGCACGTATGCTGATTTTTCTTTATCTCTTGTCTAATTAAGATTCATGCATGAAAAACCTTATTGATTGATTAAATTCACATAAATTCAGTCTACACAAATATTTCTCATGTTTAATTAATTCTCTATTTGTTCTTTTAGCTGTGATTAGTTAGCAATAAGAATATTTTATGGGTTTCAATTTAAACCATTCATATCGAGTCATGTGAGAGGAAAGGGAATCATCTATCGTTGAGAAATTATAGGATTTAAGAAAATATATTGTCACCTGATTTAAGAAAAAACATTGTCTTATATATATACTTTTATCTATAAAAGAATATACATATTTTACAATTTTTTAATAAAAATATATTTCATGATTTTTATATAGATGCCAGTGTTTTGAAAAAAGAAAAAAAATGAGTTAACCAGCCGAAAATGATATCAACAAGATTAAATTACCAAAAAAATCACGAATTTTAATAATTTTGACAATTTTAGCTCTATTTATCCCTAATTACAAAAAAATATGCATGTTTTACAATTTTTCGGCAACTAAACAACAAAAATATCTTCACTTTTCTTTATTTTTTCTTACTTTTTTAGCAACCAAACAAAAAATATACTCTCATTTTTCTTCATTTTTCCTCACTTAAATATTGAAGATTTGTTGAGTTTAAGCTTGAGCTTTAACAAATTAAAAAACCAGAAAATCTACATAATGTTTAAGATATCATCTTCATCGAATAATTTTTTTTTTTGTATTCTCAGTCATTAACAATAAAAAAAAGAATAGCACAAAACAAGATACAAATCGCTGTTGAGTATTTGAAAAGCAGGTTGAAAATTTTTTTGATTTAATTAATTAATTTTTTTAATTTTTTGTAAACTATTTTTTTCAAACATATTTTTGATAAAAACATCTATTTATATGTTTTTATCTAAAAACAGTTTTCAAAACTCAAAAAATTTAAAAATAAATTTTTTTATCCAAAAATATTTTTACTAAACGCAATAACAAACGGACTAATAACAACATCGAATTGAAAAATTTAAACATCCAATTGAAAATTTTAAACATCACTTCATCTTAGAGAGAAGATGTGTCAATGCAAGTTTAAGTGGAAATGCATGTAGAAATCTTGTTATTGGAAAGCTAAAAAAAGTAAAAGTGCGAGACTTAAATAGTAGAAAATTATATATATCTGGTTGTTACATTTCTTCAAGATACCATTTTGAGCAATACACCAATATAATGGAGGCACTAGAATTTTTTTTTTTCGCCGGAAGTTACTTTTATTAAAAAATCCAAAAACATGTATATTTATTTTTGTTATTATAGATAAGTGAAACTAAAATTATTAAAAGTGTCAAAAATTATATGTTTTTTTAATTTGACCTTGTTAATTCATCATTCTGACTAACTAATTCAGTTTTTTTTTTCTTTTTTCTAAAAACACATGCATTCACGTAGACATATTTTTTTTCGCCCAAAACTATTTTTGTTAAAAAATCATAAATCATGTATATATATATATTTTTTGTAATTATAAATAAGTAGAGCTAAAATTGTTAAAATTTTCGTGTATATATATATAATTCACAAAAATGGTCCAACATGCACGAACTTGAACTCCCCATGATAGAATATAAAAGCCTATAAAACCCTCTTCCATGTTCTCTCAAAAAACCATAACTCTTCAATCTCTTAATTTTCCCATGGAACCTGACAGAAAACCAACCAAAGAATCGATTGATTATCTTGAAAATGAATCAACCCTGTTGCCTGGTCTCCCTGACGATCTTGCCCAGCTCTGCCTTACTTCTGTTTCGCCTTCCCTCCTTTTCTCCGTCTGCCGTGCATGGCGGCGACTCCTCTACTGCCGCTCCTTTCCTCCTTTCCTCTCCCTCTACGCCATCCTCTCTCCTCGCCCAACTTATGATAATAATCAATTCGATTCAATCAATTCGGTTCGGTTTTTCTCTCTAGATCCTCTGTCATCGAAATGGGAACCTCTCCCTAGTCCTCCTAATGACCCGCCGCTTCATTTCCTCCGTCGCCACCCTTCTTTCTTATCAAGAAACCTCCCAATCCAATCTTTAACGGTGTCTAACCACCTTGTGCTCATCTCCGGCGCCACCCGCTGCCTTGTCCCTGCCCTTCCTCGGCCATTGCTCTTCCATCCAGAGTCCAACCGCTGGTTTTTCGGGCCTGCGTTCACCACTCCTCGCCGCTGGTGCGCCACCGGCTCAGTCGGCGGAACGGTTTATTTAGCGAGCGGAGTCGGATCTCAGTATAATGGAGAGGTGGCTAGGTCAATGGAGAGATGGGAACTGAAAGAGAAGAAAGAAAGTTGGAAATGGGAAAAAATGGCGGCGTTGAAAGATGGGAGATTCAGTAGAGAAGCAGTTGACGCAGTGGGATGGAGAGGGAAGATTTGTATGGTTAATGTTAAAGGCAATGCGCCGAAAGATGGTTGGGTTTATGATGTTGAAGCAGAGAAATGGGAAAAAATGCCCATCGGAATGATTGCCGGATGGACGGGTCCCGCGGCGACGATGGAGGAAGAGGTGATCTATGCGGTGGATGAGGCCGCAGGAATCTTGCGCGAGTATGATAGTGAAAGGGATTCTTGGAAGGAGGTGATTAAGTTGCCTGAGCTTAAAGATGCTGAGCAGATAGCTGCAGGGAAGGGGAAAGTTTGCATTACTTGTGCTTCTAGAGAAAGGATTGTGGTGGTGAATGTGGTGGCCACTCCGCCGAGAGTTTGGGTGGTTGAACCGCCGTTCGGGCAGCAAGTTGTTGCTGTACATTTACTGCCAAGAATGAGCAAGTATGACTAATTTTGACCTACGACCACGAAATCATTAATTAATTAGTAAATTCCTACATGGAAAAGATTTACCTAAATAGACCGACTTAATCAAACAATAACAATATCATGTTAGGATTTTTGTATCCAATTAACCATATTTCATTGTGCTTATGTTGTTAAATATATATTAAATTTTAAAATAAATATGATGTAACATTATAATACATGTGGTTAATTATGTTTGATTGGTTTGGTCTATGTGGAGGTATAGATATAGAACAGGTTTGGGTAAGTTTTATCCTTCATATATAGAATTAGCCCTACAGGCAGTTATTACCTTTCTACTTGAATATATCTGTTTGTGGTTTCATTTTTGATAAAATTAATAATGAAATTTCATATAAATAAATCCATGTTGATTTTTGTTATATAAGAGTTGTTATCATTTTATTTATATTGTTATTACTATTGTAATATGTCATTTTATCATTGATTTGATATCTAAAAGTTAATCTTACTAAGATAGAAATATATATATATATATATATATATATATATATATATATGATTGAAATTATTCACTTTTTTTAATATATTCATACACTACTTAATTAGGGCATATCTTTGTAATACTGAAAAAGTATTAATTAAATAACAAAAAAATTATAGTTCATAAATCAAATTAATATATTTATATTTATATTCAAAAAATAAAATAGTTTGTAAGATAACAAAGATATGATTAATTTGATTCACATATGAATATAAATCTGATTTAATAGGATAGAGAAGAAAGCGGTCAAAACAAATCTTTAAATTTGGTATCATATGTAGGTAATTTACGTATCTTAATAAGTTTATCTATCTGAGTCGGTCACTTTGAGGTTTGCAACATACTGATTCTTCATATCACTTGTTCTTTTTCTTGCCCCTCTTCTCTTCTCTTCTCTTCTTTTAATGTAACATCTCCTCATAACACGTCCTCACCCTAACATAAATGTAACACCTCCTCACCCTAACATACATGTAACACCTCCTCACCTATCATACCGAATATAACACCTCCTCGCCCTAACATACATGTAACACCTCCTCACCCTATCATATTGAATGTAACACCTCCTCACCCTAACATACATGTAACACCTCCTCACCTATTATACTGAATGTAACACCTCCTCACCTACTATCATACTGTATGTAGACACATTCAGACGATAAATAGTTATATTGTGTGATTTTTAAGTAATATATATTTATTTTACCATATATCTAGTTTTATTAACAGCTACTATAGAACCGAAACTGTAAAACCCGAGACAGTACCATCTGTTTTATGGACTTCCCAATCTATTATCAAAGCACAATTTCAACATTCAAGCCAAACTCAATTTACTGATATAATATATAAATAATTCAACCCATCATTAGCTTGTGTCAACTCTATTGAATTTTTACCTGTATTTTTAAAAACTTGTGCATAATAATAGATAAATAAGTAAAATTAAACAGATAAATTAGCTTAAATTTATGCCTAAATTACATACCAGTTTATAGATAATTATAATATTTAATATTTACACTGCCAAATTATTCACACACAAAATGTAATGCAAATTGAAAGTAAAGACAGAATTCAAAAACCAATCAGTACAGTCTGCTGCTATTTCTCTAGTAACAAAACCCATGATAAAATTCAACAAGCTTAATCTACATTGGTACAAGAAGAACTATGTACAGTTCTCCTACTCCTTTGACTTCTTACTTACACGCTGTGACTAGAAAACTCATGCCCTAAATATATTACTTAATGGTGCATGCTTTTTGGCAAAGTAATTTAAAAATAATAAATTCCTGCAAATTAATTTTAAACATTTAATACATTTGACAACAAAAACAAAAATATGAAATATTAGAGTTATAAACAAATGCAATATTTATAAGAAAATTTATTGACAGTAACAATTATCTTATTTATAGCAGAAAATTATTCAGAAGTTAATTTATATTGATTTTTATTTAATGTTCTGTCCATAATACCTTAAACTAGAACCTAGAATGACATAAGGGATACGACTGCTCTTGCAGCCTAACAGAACAAAATAGGATGGGATACAGATGCTCTTGCAACCTTGATTGCTTTTGCAGCATAACAGAACATAATACTCGTAGTAATAATATTGTGCATCCAATAATATAATTAGATTGGTACATTTGCACCTAGAAATCAGAGTCTCAACGCTTCCTGCGCCCATCTAATTCCCTCATTGGCATGTCAACTTATATGACTCTAGTTCTGGACAAGGTATAGTATGGACTTAACAATCATATATTAATTGAATTTATTCTTTTATTTCATTATCGATTATTATTTCAATAATTTTGTCATATAGTTATTATCATTCAAAACCTTCAATCAGCACCACTAGGGTAAACCCTCAGAAACAGAATAATTAATCACATTATTTGAATTTATACCAAATCATAAATAATGTAATTAACAATGAAATATTCATTTATATTAAAAATAAAATTCAAACAATAAAATATAAACAGTTGCTAAAAAACACGTACAAAACCTTTTTGACAAAACCGGCTCCTCCCACTGCCCTTTTCTTTCCGTCAACAAGTCACATCATATAAATAATCCACAATGAAACTAGTCTTGCATACCTCATAGATTGTTACACTCATCTTTAAACCTAACCACATTCTACATATTATTATTATTATTATTATTATTATTATTATTATTATTATTATTATTATTATTATTATTATTATTATTATTATTATTTCTAACTTGAATAATATCACGTAGATTTCTTGGCTCTTTACTGGGATACACCATCACCAATATTTGCCATTACCTTTAAATTTAGCTTTATAGCAATATCAGTATAACCAACTATCAGGAGCAATAATATGAATCAATACCACAATTGAATCACAAAAGTTAATTTAACTCTACTAAGCCATTAGCTAAGCCAAATTCTGATTTATTCTATTAAACCTAATTGAAATTTTCTTATTTTAATCTCTATAAAAATAAGAAATGCATAATCAGTTCACCAATATTTCAAATTTAATCAATTTAGTGATTAAATTTATTATTATTATTTTAAATTTGTCCAACCATACCTTAGTCCATAACTAATTGGTGGGATAGTGAGATACTGCCCTTTTGAGACGTTCAATTTTCTGGACAATTCCTTTAGTTATATATATATAATTCATGCATTATTATCACACACTTGTTAATTATGGAACAAGTGAACTTTTTCCCCTAGCACCATAAGGGATGAGTTACCAAAAGATATCAGTAGCCCAACTTCACCGCCAAATTCATTTTACATTCATAAAGCCAATTGTACATTTCGGTCAAAGATGGCTTTAGGGCATTCAACCCACATCAATTTTTATTATTCAAATATAAACTTCCTACTCCAGATTTTAATAATATAAAAATCTCTCCCATGTACAAATTCATTGCAGTTTCAATCATACATTTGAAAATAGAATCATGCAAATAAATTTAATTTTCATCAATAAAATATGCACTTGTTAATGATAAATCAAAATTACCTCTTCCATGTATTTTAGGGTGATCATTTTCATTCTTTTCTTTCTCATACATTATATTTAATGTTTCACATTCTAAACAATATTGGTGTTACATAATCCCAATCTCACAAAATCACAATATTTCTATTATTAGTTCAATGAATCTTCTTCTCTCTTTTAATCTAAATTTTCTCTTTTTTTTAATTATTTTTTTAATTTTCTAAACTCTAATATCTATTTTTTAAAAAATTCAAATTTAACAATTCTATATCATTGAAATTGGTCATGGCCAATGGCTGCCTAAAGTGGCTACGGTTTCACTAACCATCCAGCATTATAATTTATTTATTTCACTCTTCTACTTCACTTAATTTCTTATACATGGTTGTTCATCTTATACATATTCCTTTCACTCTCCTTTAGAATTCTAGCCTATCAGCCCTATTTAAGGTCATGGTTCTCAAACTTTTCAAGGCTGTGCAGGTTACACAGCCACGGCTCCATCTAGTTAACAGCCCCCTCTTCAAATTCCCCCATTTTTCTATGTTTTTACTTGGTTGTACGTCCACCCTAAGCTGTCTAATTAAAATTCCACCCCTCAATTTCAACAAAATTAACGGTAAATGATGAAGAAAAGTAAGAAAGAAGGATCTTGGCTAGTTGTAAATTTCTTACCTCAAGAATGCCGTGAGCTCCCTTACTCTCTTCTCCCCCCCTGTTCTTTCTTCCTTCCTCTCTCCTCTCTTGGCTTAATTGGGTTCAATTCCTTCCTTGTATAACCTAGGTCTCTCAAGCCTGATTATGTATTTCCCTCCCGCTTCTCTCTGAAGCCATGGCATATCACCTTTCCTTTTCACATGCAAATAATTTTCTTCTTTGAACCAATTTCCTCCCTCAAAATTGCTAGAGTGGCCGCCCTTCATCACTCACTTTCTCTCCCAAGATCTTCCTTCCCCAAAGAAATCTTGTTCTGTCGAATCATTGTCCCCATCTCCTCGCCTTTTTTTCTTTTTTTTTTTTTTTGGTTGAAAAGAAATAAAGGAAAGGAAGAAATAGATAGGAGAATAGTCTAGAATAAGCTCCAACTTCCCTTTTCTATTTTTTTAATGATTATTTTTAAATGAATTTAAAATGGTAATTGGAAATTAGAATTTTATGTCATGCATTTGGCCGGCCACTTTTTTCCTTTTGTTTATTATTATATTTTTATTATTATAATTATTCTTAATTTAATTTAATTTATATATTTTTTCTCTTAATCCAACTTAGTCTTTGATCAGTCTGGCATATCCGATATTAAAATTTAAACCGGCAAATATCAATATATATAATCGAGTTTATAAATAATAAATTAATTTAATTACAAACTATTATATATACAGAATATTAATTATTTTATATACATGTAGATTGATGATTATATTTAGATCTGAGAATTGGGTTGGACAGGTTTAAAATGGATCATTTTGGGATCAGTATTTTTGGATTTGTTTCAATCTCAATAAGATTATTCCAGCACATCATCATGTCAATCTCAATTTTAAAAACAAAATTCAAGTAACTTTTGAATTTAAATTCATCTATTCAGATTTTATAATATTTCAAATCAGTTCTTTTATGCCCATTAAATTAGATTTTCGAGTTAAATAAAAAATTATAAAATCTAATTAGATTATTTTATAAACATATTCATAAATTTTGTTAACACAAAAGTATTGAGGATTGTTGTTGGATGTCTAAGCATATTTAAATTTTTTAGATTTAATTGATTTATTTTTTTAATTTTCCCTCAAAATTAATTATTTCTAAAACTTTTCAAAAAAAAATTTTTCAAGCAATATCGAACATAATCTAATTATATTATATATTGACATGGGTACCTAAAGTTTTAGTTTTTCATCCGCTAATTTATTAATATTTATTATTTTTGTCATGAATTGTAAAATACAAAAATCGATTACCTTCGCAGCACGTACAAGTGAAATATTAAAATTTCTCTTTCTATTATGTGATTGTGACTTTAAACAGTATTAACAGCTTTTTTTGATAGAGCTGTTAATACTATCAAAAACAGTTTTATTTGGAAAAAAAAAAATTGTTTTTATTTGAGATTCTAACCTAAATTAATTATTTTGACCTAAATATTCTATCAAATTATCTCACGACCTAAAAAAAACTTGATAAATTCTCCTCCAAAATTTTTGTTTGAATTAAGATTTAGTTTCTTGAAAAAAAAAGTGTGTTCCTAATTCATAACTTCAACTTCTTCAAATTAAATTAATCTTAATTGATAAAAAAAATCTTATATATATATATATATATAATTATTATTTCATCAAATGAAATATTTAAATTATGATAATGTCCTGCATTATTTTAATTAATAAAAAATTAAATGAATGTTAATAACTATCTTCTTTATATTTTATTCCCTTTTATATTAATTATTCATTTTTTTTATATTCAGCAGAGAGATACCCAAAAAAATCTAACAATTACAAGATATTCTCTCAAGAGATATCCATCAAATCTTACCATAAAATAGGGTTTTAATTCGAAGCTTGATTTTTTTCTATTCCTTTGATTATATATATATATATATATATATATATATATTATTTCATCAAATGAATAGATAAGACAGTATAACATTTGAACAAAATCTTTGTGTCAATATAAAATAAAAACAATTAGATATATTCTTTAATTTTTTTTCTTTTTGAGCAAAACAGAATGAGATAGATTGAGATTACATTATATATGAATATTTGGTTCAATACTCTGAATTTGATTAGATAATCTAATTCGATCGTAAATGCCCTCTCCTGAATTGGACTCGAAATTAAACAAAAACAAATAAAAGATTTTAATATTTCTTAAATAAATGAATAAATTTTTTATAATATTTGGTAATAGTTAAATTTGCATTCTTATTTTTTTTTAAAAAATAGTTTTTAAAAAATAACAAATTTTATTAAAAACAAAACAACGCGAGGAAAATAAAAAAGATCACTAACCCGAGTCAATAGGTCCCCATAGAAGCCGACCTAAGATCTCGTGGTAAAAGCTTCAGCAGCAATAATATCAGCAATAACAAGAGGACAACAAGACTAACTATTTGGACAAGAATACCATGAAGTAAATAACTTTTTTTCAAAAAATAAAAATAATATTTTAATACAGTTAAAATAAATTGGTACAAAATAAATTAGAAAAAATAATTTATAAGTTAGACATATATTAATTTATTAGATTAATTTCTTCTAAAATATTATTGAAAAAAATTATATTAATTTTAGAGTATAAATTTCAAATAATAAATAAAACAACCATATAATGTAAAATTTATTCTATCAAACTCATTATTTCATACTATTATTCTCCTAATTGATGTTGTATTTATATTATTAATTCTTCAATAGTGGATTACAGCAAAATAATTAAAAAAATAACACTTTGTATCGGATTTTGAAATCTATTGTATACAAATAATTAATGTCTTGATGAATTAATTAATGCATTCATAAGAAAAAAAATTTATAATTGTACATGAATTATTATAAAAATATATATTAACATATCGTTTCAATAAATGTGGCGATTGGATGTAAATTTAAAAAAAAATTAACAAAAAAATTAATTAGGTTTATACATCAGGCACAAATTGTCAGTTAATCATCCCAATTATCAGCCTCACCACCAATATTATATCCACCGTCTTCCTCCTCCTCAATTTGAGACCTTGGAGATTTTTCCTCTCCCTCCTCCAGAAGTTTCTTCAAAGCATCATGATAATTGATTTTGGAACTCGCCACCGACGTCTTCTTGTCCTTCTCTTTCCGATCTCCGCCCCTTTTAAGAGCTTTCTTCTTGAATTTAAAACCTTGTTTCGATCGCTTCCCCTTTGAATAATCTCTGTGTAACATCTCCCACATTAACTTTCTGAATTGCATTTCCTCCTTGCAGCAAATATAACTTAGCAATCTCGGCGTCATAGATTCCGGCGAGTTCTAATCCACGGGCGGAACCCTCTTTCTGCATCGCCAATCCTAAACACAAACAGGGACGGAAGGTTTTTGGCTTTTGATATATCAGATATAATGCTTTGCATGTCTGATAAGGCGGTGGAATTTCGATTTAGAAAAAATATTTTTAGAAAAAAAAATTATTTTTAATTTTTTAAAATTTTAAAACAGATAAATATATATTTTTTATAATCAAATTTATAAAAATAATTTATAAAAAATCAAATAAATTAATCAATTAAATAAAAAAATTAAATTTTATTTTTTTGATACACTCGCCACCAACCCTTAATATTCTCTCCCTTTTTAAGAGCAGACAGGATTAGGGTGTATGAAGTTACCCTTATGGCCCTGCTTCAGTATGTTTACCACAGGGTTATAATTTCTTATAATAATATTACAATATTATATCATTTTTGTAAATAAATAACTATCCCTTAAATTAAATATTATATTGAATATTTTATACTATAATTTACACTACGATCATGATTTTGTTAAATAATATGATAGTTGAAACTTATATTATTGCACAAAATTCAATTTTTCCTTTCGTAATCAGAACAGTACGAACAGGTTAATGTGAAATTTTTATCATATATGAATATATAATATATTAATTACTTTCTTACATATATAATTTTTTTCACATACCAATTTACTTTTCCTATGCTTGAGCCCGTGTTTAATAATAGCCAACTAGAAAATTTTTGAATAAGATAAAAATAAATGAGCCTGATAGGATTTAAGCCCAAGTAGAATAATATTTCTCCATACGTATTTTTTTATTTTTTTTATGGAAAACGAATATGTGTGGAATATGAAAATTAGGAGTGTGAACGGAATGAGTTCGGAACAGTTTTTTTCATTTCAGATTTAGAAAATACAATCTTGTTCCCGTCTTCAATCCTGACTCCTCATTTTCCGATTGGAAAGAAAATTTTTTTGTCCCCTTTTCCATACCATATTTAAATGGGAATTTCTGATCCGATTCTAAATTTTATTTAAAAAATTTACTTTACTTTAATATTAAAAATATTTTTTTATTTTTAAATAAATATTATTTTTTTATTTTATTATTTTTAGAAATTAATTATATTAAAAATATAAATAAGTATATATATATATATTGGAATGGGTTCGAGGCTGGGCATACATACTATCCCCACCAAAAAAGCTCTGCAGATTTGGAATGAAGTAAAAATTTTTATAAAAAAATTATTCTATTATAAACGGATTCGAATCAAAGTCCATGAATGAATTCAGATCCAATTATCATTCTAATGAATATGTTGTGGCCATTTAATTATTATGTGTGGATTACAATACTCACCTATAATCTCTATTTATTTGTAATTAAATATTTTTGAGTAAATGAATTTGTGAAAATTGTCTAATGACCTTCAATTTTGGTATCTCCAAAAACGAATCTGTCTCTAATGACTGACGTGGCAGTTTTTGATTGGAAATTTCATTTAACTAATGTAGAATGAGGTGTAGAGGAATTCCCGTCGTTTTATAGAACGCCAGCTTTATCTGGCATGTAAGCTTGCGGGTGGTTCAAAATACAGAAGGATCCTTCTTCACTCCAATAAACGCCCGCTCTGCATAATCTGAATCTATATTTCATAAGACTCAAAGAAGAATACAAAAGCACTCTTTACTCTGGTTAAATTACGGTGTCTTCGCCTCTTGGCTCATCAATCATCAGTTTCCATGGGGCAGCTCCTCGGCAAATTTCAGGGTACCCTTGTTGTTATTAATCGACTCCATTCTATTTGGATTTTCATTTCTCTTTTGTTTTTATTTGTAATTTTTAGGTTTTTTTTTAATCTTACTTTCAATTCCATTTTTGGGTCCTTTTCATGTTATAATTACCCTTTTCTTGATTAACGAAATTGTGTTTTTTTGCTTGCAGTTGATCACCCAGTTAGAATCTTTCGTTTTTCCTAAAATGAAAGAGGAAAAAAGTTGAATCTTACATGTTTGTGGGCGAAAGTTGTTGGGTTTCAGCCTATTTATTTATTTTTTAAAATTTTATTTGAGGATAGTGGAATCCAATTCATTTCAAGATTGTCTTTTTAATTGGTCATCTAATTTCCTTCTCTCCACTAAATTGCTTTGGCTTTTAATTAGTTCTTTCAGGAAAAATGTAGGATGATAAATATGGTAAGGGTTAAATGTTTGTCTCGTCCAAGGGGTTAGGATATCAGCAAGTGATTTTATTCTGATTTGATAATTACATAAATTGGTGTTTTAGGTTCTTGCTTGCAGTTGGTACAATTTATCTATGCGCATTCAACCTGTTTTTGTGTATAGCACACTGTTTATTGGTTTAAGAAACTTTAATATTCAATATTTAGTGAAGTATAGACATTAGTTAAGCAGAGTTTTCTATACACATGTGATACTGTAGAATTTGCCTTTTCAGAAATTGCTCAGTAAGTTTACAACTTGTGCAGGTAAGCAGTGGAGGGAAAAGCAAATAAGATTGATAACAGACAGGGTTTTTAATCGCATAAAAAATCAATCAGGAAGGGCTCATCTCTCATTTGAAGATCTATATATTGCTGTCCTACTTGTGTACAAGTAACTTGCTTTTCATTCTCTTTGAATATCATCTTATGTTTTAATTTCTGAAATCAGTTGTTTTGTTCAAGTTGTGTGCTTTTAGGTATACTAGTCTTTCACATGATAAATTGCTTCTCCTGTTGCAGTGATATCAACAAGAGATTGCCTGGCCCTCATTTTGATCCACCCTCCAAAGATCAAGTCAGAGCCATGATGCAGGTATCCTAATTATATTTTAAATAAATAGGAAACCCAAGGCATTCTTGAATGTCTATGCAGTATTGTTTTTGTTTCACTTTTTTGTTATTATTCTCGATATTTTTTAGTATGTAGGATTAATTGATTTTGATCCTATAACTTCATTATATTAGTGGATTTGTTTGATGAGGAGAAATGTATAATTGATGCTTATTCTTGAATCAGTTAATAAAACAAAAACTAAGACCTATTTCTGTGCATGTTGGCTTGAAATTAAGAATCGTACTTTCTGTGCAGGAGTGCGATGTCAACTTTGATGGGGAGATAGACCATGAAGAATTTCTGAAATTTATTCGGCAGCTAACATCAGACACAATTATAGTTGTCAGTCAGGGACTGATAATTACTTTGGTTGTAGCACCCACAGTTGCAATGGCAACAAAGAAAGCTACTGAGGGCGTCCCAGGCGTCGGAAAAGTTGTGCAGAAACTACCCAATTCAATATATGCATCCCTTGTGACTCTTGCAATTTTGTGGTTCCAAAATTCTGGCCCAGACTATGACTAGAACTTCAAGTCTGTGCATTCAAAATATTCTACTCTGTATTAAGAACAGGACAGCTGCCAGTTGTTTCATTCATATTCACTGGAATGAATTATCAGCATTGACTGTAAAGTAATAATCAGGATGATAACAGTGGTTGGGATACTGATTAGTCAGTCGAGTTTAAATTATCTTGTAATGCATTTTATTTAAATGATTGGTCTTTCCCTTTTCCTTTCATCTCTTTCAATTTTGT
Source organism: Triadica sebifera (assembly GCA_023653625.1). NCBI lineage: Eukaryota > Viridiplantae > Streptophyta > Magnoliopsida > Malpighiales > Euphorbiaceae > Triadica > Triadica sebifera. Next base: position 31,152,264 of record CM042897.1, on the reverse strand, counting down.
AAAATTTTAGAATTGAAAGGTTTCAACTAGAAAAAGAATGAAATCATTCTTTCAACAGAAGGCTTTTCTTTTTGCTTCATTGCGTTGAAGAAAAATTTGTATTGGTGAACTGCTGCTTTCTTTACAAACATGAATAAGAAATTAGAATGCAATCACAAGGATTTCCTTTCATCTGTTTTGCTTGGCCATCGCACTACATTAAGATTAATTCTTCTGACGTAAAAATTCAAATAGCGTTTTTTTGAGGTGAGGGTATGAGGTTTTATTGCAGTAGGAAGTAAGAGAACATATGTTTTGCAACCCACAAAAAAGAAATCACCACCCCCTTTGACAAAATAAGGCCAATGAAATTAACAGAAATATCATAAGTGCAATCTACCTGCTAAACAAACAATTGATCCGCATTATCATAAACAATAAATCCAATGAGATAAGTCGGCAAGCAGCAGTAGCAAGATAATTAGACCATGATTGAATAACAAAATTCTTAATCTTTGAATGTCTAAAATGCACACCATACATCACTCTGCACTTGTAATCACTTTTCTAACTATTACCCCACCACAAATTCCTACACTAAATTAGGGTTGTCAACAAGACATAATCATAAAAGGTTAATACTGCTGAAAGCATTTGCACCCAGAAAAAGATCAGTCAAATTTTGAACGGATGAAACATTTGTAATCAGCTGGAATTCAGTTTTCCTAGCTTCGCTTTGGCAGAATCATGTTGTTCTGCAAGATTCGGAGATAAAACAATGTCAATATAGTTGCTTTGAGCACATCCAGCAAGCCTAAGTAGGAGCAAGTAAAGATGGTATTTACTCTGTTCAGCTGCCGTTGCTTTTTGTGTAGTTTAACGGAAGAAAAGATTCCCATTTTTCTGATAGACAGCCTATGTTCAAGAATAAAATATGTTTTTTTTTTGGCTCAAGCAACCATAGAGAATATAATGCAAACCAGCCTAAAAAAACAAGAAATACAAGACAATTCAGGGGTATACACGTACAGCAGCAAACCTCTAAGCTATACGTTGAAAGGTATTAACAACAGAGATTACATTTTGACTATGTGCATGATTGGCAAATTTAGTGAGAATGCACAAACGGACTAGCTGCAAAATTTTACTTACAGATGGGGTCTCATCTTGGAAAATCTTCTTGTTCCTAGTAGCCCAAATAGCATAAATCATAGAAGAGAGAGAAGCTCTTCGAATACCAGCAAGAGTAGATTTGCCTAAGGCATGTCTGCAAAGATAGCTGATTAATCTTCTCCATCTATTAATATCAGTATTAATCTTGCAAGCTTGAAGAATTCTAGACCAGATGGGCCTGACAAAAATGCAATCATCGAAAAGATGATCAATAGATTCACTATTAGTACCACAAAGAACACGTGTCTTCTTGGACAATGCCCCGCTGTTTTAACTTAGTCTCGGGTTCGAAGCTTGTTCAAAAAGGCTATCCAACAAATGAAAGAATGCCTGGGGACACGATATTTTCTCCAAAGAATCTTAGCCCATTGCCTCTTAGGAAACTCCTGTCGCAAGTTTTTCCACGCGCTAGCAATGGAAAAGTAGCTATTTTTACTACCTCTCCAGACAATAGTATCATCATTAGAGACAGCCATGTGATTTTGAATCCAATTCCAAACGGTTAGAGTAGGAAATCTACCACAGTGATAGAGTATTTTTTTTTCCCTTCTATAATATACGAAGGCAGTGATAGAGTATTCTATTAACTCTATATTTTGAACCAATCTTCTTCATCGTCTGTGGATGTTTCGTGTGGGTTTAAGGGTTGAGGCTCTTGGGTTTCAGGTGGGATGCAGGTCTTTGTGGAGGGGGAGGGTATTTGATTTCAGCAAAACGGGATTTGGGTTTGGAGAAGTTGAGACGACTAAGCGTTTTGGGTGGTGGTGTAGGGGTGGAATCGGTGTTTTCCGGTGGCGGTGGCGGTGGTGATTCTTTGAGTTTAGGAGTTGTTTGGTCCACGAAAAGAACCACTCATTTGATCTGTGTTGGGAATTTGGAATTCTTGGTCTTGTACATCCATGAACTAAACCTCGTCTTTATTGACTCAGAGTGAGATTTTACTAAGAATTTTTAAGGATTTCTGATTGAGAAAATGGGATATTTTTAGGCCTTTTAAAAGCATTAATTAGTTCTTGATTTCCATTAAAGCACACTCAGTGAATTGCAGCGCGAAATGAGGTGCGATTAGCACCAGAAAGCAACTTTTTTCACAATAGAACATTTAAAGGAAAAGAGGAAGCCTTTAAAAGTTCCTCAAAAAGAAAAGAGAGAGAGAAAGAGAGAGGCCATTAAAAGTTTTCAGGACAAATGCAAGGATGAATTTATATATCAATTACGAACTATCCCAATACACATGACATGGTTCTTAAAATTAAATTAGAGTGAAGTTTCCCATGGGAACTATGGCCCCAAAGAGGAAGATATGAATGACTATTATGCAAAGTCCTCCAATATCAAAAAGATTGCTCACATTCATTTTGTCTTAATTAACATTTCACAGCTTACATGTTTTTTCACATTCAAGTTAAACAAGGCAAACTTCACGTGCTTTTTTTATCATTTGTCTTTACCTAACTAAACCATTATTTATTTTTATACATCAGTAATCGGACTATTTAACCACTAGCAGATGGGATTAAGCTGCAGATAAACCTTCAATTAACTATCACAATTACACGTAGGTTAGGCTTATAATGCTTTCTCTCAAGCACATCTGCACAAGCATAAGCACATGCCCAATTTCCCATCAATTACAAATCCACTCAAAGCAAAGCAACCTGTTGGAAAAGCATTGATCTGAATCTACTCAATTACTATAAATTAATATATAGCAGGTCTAAGTATGTCTTGCATTACTATATTGACAGGACCCACAGTTTCGCATTCATTTTCTAGGATAATTATACAATCAGAGATATATTTTTGGAACAGATTTTGAATCTTCAAGCCTGGGGCGCAGTCTTCCAGCCATAGGTAATTTTTTCATAATTTTTTCTGTTCAGCTTAAGCCATTATATTTACCAGCCTTAACTTCCATTCCAAAAAAGTGACATTCAACAAATTAATTTACACAAATGACATGACTCATAGAGCTAATGTTAAAATTCCGTCGGGTTGAAATTACATACTTTAAAACTCAAAGGCTCCCCTGATACCCTCAAGGGACTCTCCCAGTGAATCCCTGCAAGGAAGTCAAAGAAATAAAAAAAAAAATGAGATTACTCCAACTAGTAGACAATATATCCCTAGGACATAGGATTTTGAAAATTTAAAAAATAAACTTCAACATAAGGGGAAAACTTTAAATACGAAGCAGAAGATGAATTTAAAGGTCCCAACACATAAGCTATGCTAGAATGATTAAAACAACCAGAACGTCGAACAAACTTTAATCACATGGGGACATCCAGCTTCCATCATGACTAGCATAATCAGGCACTAATGAATTATTAAATATTAATTAAGAGAAAGCAGAAAACAAATCAACGATATGAAGTGCAGTCAACAACATAAGTAATTAGTTCATAAAGCAAAATTAAAAAGCACAAATGAATCAGGAAGCCAATAAATCATCTATAAAGCTGGAGCTTTACATCATACTAAGAGCACTTGAATTAGCTCAACCATGTTTACCAAAGTTGCAAATGCAACAAAATATGCTTTCATATGAATTTATTTTCCACGAGTCGTCACTAAAGCATTACGCAAAATCAAACACAAGTCCTGTGCGAAATTATTAAGTAATTAAGAATTACTTCAGAAATAGACAGATGCATGTCATAAATAAATCATATTTGTTACTCTTTTCTACATACTCAAACAAAGGACAAAAATTTATGCTAATGCAATCCTATTTTGAAAGAAAGCATGTGCTTGTCAATTCATGAGTCATGACTCTCGCATACACCAATCATAGCTAGATAAATGAAGAAACCAAGAGAAAAAAAATGTATACAAAAAGCAGATTCATAGATTGCAGTTAAGATTCAAGTTTCACTCAATTTGGTATTCCCACAATTTGGAAAATATTTTAGGGAAAACTTCTTATGATATTTCTCATTATTTGATTGTTATACTGAAAATGAACCAATTTTTTCCTTTGGTACTTGCCCTTGGAGTACAATGGAAAAAGTAATTTTCTTTCGATAGAAAAAATATCTGACCTCTAAAAACTCCATATTTTTCAATTTAAAGAAAAGGGGGAACAATGTGGTGGCTGCTAGCGAGTAGCGATCATTGCTTGTTGGTGGACTATTAGAAATGCAGCTTTACGATTCAATATGATTTAATTATAGCTAAAATTATAGGCCTCTTCCTTTGTTATGAATAATATGACTTCCCGTGAAAATGTAGGAGTGTTATTCTTAACAAGGAAAACATATTTGGTTGATGAATTTTACAACCAAACATGGGATCAAAAATGAAATAGCGCAACAAACAGAGCCCCAAAATTTCTCCTCTCTTTCCTGCTGATCCTCTTAACAACCCAAAAAATTTTTAGAATCATTCACTAGTTTTAAGACATAACACAGCCTACTACTCCAGTAAGAGTAAGACATGGGAACAACGTTTCATGTGGCCCTTATTACTAAGTCAATAGTACATGCAGCTCTTCTATCACAAATGTCTATAAATCAAGAAAAATGGACCATAAAAACAACATGAAGTAACTCCTAGAACTCCATCAATCTCCCCAGGCACAATTACTCCCTAGTTCAAAGCCACTCTCAAGAAGAATTGATGTAGAATTCTAAGTTTGCAGGCCAAAGTACTTTTATTCAACCAAAAAGTAAATATTCTTTAGAGGATACAATCTTATAAAAAGGAATAAAAATCCCAAAATTGCAAGAGCCCCACCAAATAAACATATCCTAAATGATAACATGATATCCTGAAGGAACTCACTCATTACAAATGAGAGCCAGAGATCATGGCATCCTGAAGGTGTCCACTTCCCACTTGGTATGCCCCAATCACTAAACTATCCTCTACCTGGGTGTGCCACTCCTACAATTCCTAATATATAGGAATTTAACTAAGACACCAAGCCTTAACTCCATCTATTAAAAGTTGTTTCCATCCATAATTGGGGTAAGACCTACAACACTACAGCTTATCCATTCCAATCTCCTATTCCACTATTCTTATATGACTTGAGCATAGGAGTGGTTTATTTTGCCCATTATTTGTTTCCCATTGCTACTTGATTGCGAGAATTGCTTGCTACATAGGAATTGTTCAGATACTATGACATTACTAAACATAATAAATTTCTTTTTAATTTTTTTGCAACAAAAAGAAGAATAGTAATTATTAAAGGTCCTTCTTTACAAGACAAATTACATTAAATAAAACGTATTAGTGCTCGGGTGACAAGCATTTTCATATGTATAAATGGTAAATAAAGCCAACTTTCACTACAGAAGTATTCATTAACCAAAAGACATTACTGGGACCTTATGACACCATGAATTTGTAGATATCTTATACATCGAAAATATATAAGCTTCTGCAAACCATCCTTTCCTCACCATTAAAGGTTCTTTATCCATGGAGATAGCTGGTTCAATCACTTCTAGTACACAGTACAGCCACATATGCATTTATTATGCTTCATAAGAGTCAGGATCAAATTCATACTCTTTATAATATCAATTACGTACTATAGAAGTAAACATGGTCATTACCACCCAATTAAACTCTTCATGTATACATTAATACATAAAATAATTGTCTAGAATATGGCCAACATTTGCGGAGAAAGAAATTAATTATGCGATTCAGAATTTGGTGAACTTACTTGTACATACAATACTTGTACTCTTGGCTTCTAACATGATCCTTTTCCCCTTCTTCAAGCTAGGGAAAAAAGATTTAAACGAATTTTAAACCAAAAATTTAACAGAATCATACCGCAACTAAGAAAGGTTCATCTCAAGAATCATTCTATACCGGATCGCTTTCGTAAATAAGCCCGTAACAAGTGGGAGAAAGACACCGCAAAGCACAATTTTCCTTCGCCGTCATTGAGGATTGGCATTGCTGGCCCCAAAGTCCACTGTTCCCATCACAAATTACATAACCCAAAGATTTATTTTCAAAAGATGAAAAGTCGAAATTAAGTAAATAACACAAAATTCTTCCAAACTTTCAAAGGAAGAAGTGCTGACCTCTCTATATCAGCATAACACTCGTGCTTCTTCTGCCTGATCTCCGCGTCCTGAAATTTCGACCAAGAACCAAAATTAATTTTGAAAAAAAAGTATAAAATTAACTGTATTAATCAACAAAAAAAATGCGAGAGAAAAAGGATTACAGATATTGGGCGGCGAGACTTGGAGAGAACAGGAGCAACAATGAATAATAATAAAAGGAAAGAAATAAAGAGAAAATAATTAGGAATAGAATTATGAATATGATTAGCCATCTAATACTGAATGACACCGATCCTGATCGATAGATAATTGAACATGAGATTCTCCTTGACGAATCACAAGAGTTTCTGTTTCCCTATGCTCTGTTTGTCCTCTTTGAAGCAAGTGAAGGCAGAAGCTGAATTAGAAACGAAAACGGAATCGGAATCGGATTGATGGGCCTCTTCTTCAAAATATGGGCCATGGATCTGCTTGTCTCTCAGACCATTGTCACTACAGTGAGTTTTGGAGCAAAGTACTCTGACTGGGATTTAAAAAGAAAAACATGAGCTATGTATTTGTTGCAACCTTACAATTTTGAGAGAACTAATACCATCGAGCTAAACCACATTGGCGCTATCAGTTCATAATGATGATAATGGATACAGGCTGGTCAAATGCGGACTTCATGAGAAGAATTCTTATAGCTGTGTTCAATATCAGAATTACATTGTAAAAAATTTAATGATCTTCCTATCAAAATTGAAAGTTCAATAATTATGCTGGAATTGCAAGTGCTTTCTGAGACAATACTTTCCCATCTCATTGTGGGGAAGGAAAAGAAAAGGCATCCAAAAACAACGTTTTACGTAATAAAACAAAAAATAAAAAAGCCCCACAATTGAGAAAACCAATAACTACCTAAATTTTAATGTTTGCTTTTAAAAAAAAATAAAATAAAATAAATATTTCCGCAGGATTCATCGATTGCTCATACAAAACCATGACTATCTAATCAGGCAAGAAGGCAATTCATAAACTTTACATTTTTCAATCCTAGTTATACATGCTTTATGACGCTGCGGCCATCTCCGCATCCCTTTGTTTATACTCAGGAAGCACTGTTCCTCCAGAGAATATAAATTTCTTTGTTGCGCCAAAAATGTTGGCCAGCTGCAGAATCACAGTTTGTGACGAAGCAGAAGTGGGCACGAGAGATGCTGGAAGAGAAAGGATGCACTCAGGGTGGTATTCCTTCTTGCCGAAGAATGGTCCATACATTGTCAACACTGCCCGACAGAATATGAATCTGCAAAACCTGTTTCCTATGGTGGAAATCTGTTTCCTCAGAGAAAAAATAAAAATTGATGCATCATACAAATGCCAAATATGATATTCCACACCATGATATTCAGCAATATGAGATGTTTGAAATTCTATAACTGTGAATTTGAACTCCTAAACATGCGAGAGCTCAGTAGGAAGACGGTTTAGCACATGGGCTTTAGGAGAATATAGTTTTAGTATCCCATACATGTACATATGTAAATGGAAAAGTATGAAAACCTCTCACTGTCATAGAGCAGGCTAAGATGGGATACAATCTCATATTTTGCAGTGTCTTACAAGTAAATGCTGCTCAAACTGGGAAAGCCTGTAGATAGCCATCGTTATACTATGGTATGATTGATGAATATCATTTTCCAGGTCAGCAAAATTTGATGAGAATGTCAGACCAAACTTTCAGTGCTCATGAAACATTTTGTTCTGAACAAGCCCAAAAAGACTGAACCAAGCAACTAGAGAAAAAATTGCATTTGTACCGCAACAAAAGTCGCCTAAGGTATGGATAACCTAAAATTTGTGCCCAAACAAGATCCAGGGTGTCTGAAGTCGCCAAAGACAATCCCCAGTCATTCAAGGACGAAGCAAGCAATTCTCCGCCCTGTTGAATGTATCCTGAAACCCATTGCATCCGTTAATTTATGGCACAAGCTAAACTACCAAGTGTGAAAGAACATAAGGGTTTGCTCTCACCATTTCAATATCAGATGACATACCAATCAACAGACAAAATGCTTGCAATGGAGTTGTTAGAAGAAGAGTGAATAGACTACCACTCTGGTGTTGAGAGTATACAACAGTAGTTAGGGGAATTGAACAGCCAGGAGATAAGAGGATTGCTGCTGGCTCTCCTTTCTCAGTTCCACTTACAGCCTGCAAATATTCAAAATTTAGAAATATAGCAATGTTGAATGTCCTTTCAAGTAGGACAGCTATGTCCTAAGATCCCTCCAACAGAGAGAGGAAATTAAAGCTTTTCAGTGAACTATTACCAAACTTCAACCCACATAAATAATACTCCCTCCATGCTAAAAAGATAGGCTCACTCTATTTTCACACATTAAGAAAATTTAGTTAATATGATCAAAATTATACATTTTCCCTAATATACCATGACATTAATTATAGGCATAATGAAAAATAAGAAATGATAGTTCATATTTGTTGATAACAAGGCACATTAAATAGCGGTATGATAGATGATTAACAAATTAAACATGTTTTGAAAAATTATAGAGGGTTACAATTTGGGACAAAGCGAGTCTATCTTTTTGGAATGGAGTAAGTAACAAATAATAATAGTACTCATAGATCCATAATAATAATCCAGTTTAGAGCTCAGATCCAAAAATCAAACTTCCACAGGCAAGAATAATCATATCCAACATGTAGCTTATCTTTGATTCCAAAATCTCCCACAGCTGAACTTTTTCCTCCACATACTTTTGTATTAAAAATTGGCAAAAAATTCTGTACAAATGCCTTCATTATTAGAGCTTCCTGGATTAATGACAGCCATTAGCTACAGATTGAACTCTAGTCTCTTCTGGTTATAAGCTTTTGATCCATAAAATAGTGGTAATTTTTTTTATTTTTCCGCACTTCATTATCACCTCCAATTCTAGCATTTGTAGTAATGATACCAATTTCAGATGCTTAAATAGATAATTTACTAAAGTGTATTCAGCCAAATTGGGATTTCATGGAGGATAAAATTAATTTGATCCACAATAAAGCTTAGTTAAAAGCCCATATACTAAAGAGAATTTAAAGTTGGTTATGAGTAATTCAGAAGTGTAGGAATATCACCTCCACTTTCTACAAAAATTTAACACTTCTAAAGTTAATTCCATAGATGTAAAAGAGTCCTAGAGGAATTTATGCTAAAGAAACTTGCATTTAATTGGAAATTATAATAATCAAATATCATAATGCTCATTTACATGATTACCCACAGAAAATGACACAGCTTAGAGTTATATTTCCACTACAGCATACTACTTATACCAAAAGTATACTGAAATATTTGCAAAAATATGTCTCTTAGATTATCCTAAATGCCTAATGCCACACACGAGAGAATAATCAGCCAGAGATATGGAAAGCCATATCTTAATTCAATACTTAAACTGGAGTCCTATTCCCTTATTTTGAGTCAGGCAGAAGTCCCTGAGAATGCACCATTTAATTTCATATCATTCACCATAATCATATGAAATGTTTACATTCAGTGACAAAGATAAAAAGGAGACACACTTGCCCAGTGTACTTCACTAACATCACTGTCAATAACTAAGAAGAGTAACCTTCTTGTAAATGGAACCAAATTGGTATATTTAAAATTTTTACATGTGAAACTACTTAATAACAAAGATTAAGAGGCAAGACACTTGCCTTGAATGCTTCACTGACATCACTGTCGTCTGTCAATAACTAAGAAGAGTGGCCTTCTTGTAAATGGAATTAAATCGATAGAGGTAAGTAAATGCTTTTTGTTCCTGAAAAAGAATAAACTTAACGTCAGAACAAATTATAATTCTCCAAAAAATGCATGATGTAATGACCAGCTAAAGTCCATTCAATGATTGAACTCTAGATAACTATAACTTTATTTGATAAAATTTCACATGGAAACATCGAACTTGATACTTATAAGACTAAGAATATCATGAAAACACAGTATAGATTAGAGAGAAGGAAAAAAATATAATAATAATGAACAGAAACATACACAAAGAATTTAGAAAATCTTATGTAATGACATTGAATTGGCACAAAAGAATTGACTAAACTGTTAATGTTTATGTGCAGATTTATGACCAAAAATGTACATGAAAATAAAACTTTTCATGATGTTCTAATTAGGTACCTCCATTTGCACGAGCACCAAAATACAAGCAGTCTCCTTTACATTGCCTAGAAGAAGGGTTTGGGCAATTACTAGGTGAACTAAATGGAGATGCAGAGGCTGCATCTGTGCACATAGCATGAGGCTGAAGGTTCCTCACAACATTCTCCAAAGCATTAATCGAATTTCCAGCTGAAGGCAATGAAATAGTACGTCCAACTCTTCCTGAAGTAATTTAAATGGTGTTAGAGACATGAAAATCTCATATTTCAGCAATGTGGAAAAAATATATATCAAAACAGTATCCATGATTTTCAGAGCAAAGCAAAATACGTGACCTGAAGCTGATAAATATATTAAGAGAACTCCATCAGCAGGTAGCTCCTCACAAATCATACCCAGAACCTGCACAGAGAAAGTGAAAATCATGTAACTAGGGTTTACCATCATCTTATCAACAAAAATCTTGAATAAATAGTCTTTGCTATTGTGCCACTCTGAGGACATATCATGTCAAAACACTGTTGAATAAGCAGACAGTCAGTATGCATGAATGCAAGCCTTTGTGAGCAGACTCCTCCCCCTCTCCCTCCCTCCCCACCTAGATACACATGCATAAAATGCATATAAAATATTACCCATTAATAATATCTGATTGCGATCCAATTTGAACTCCAACTCATGAAATTACAGTAAAGCTATAACTAACAATTTTAAAGGGATCAGCATCTTAATGCTTTAGTTCACTAGAACAGACCAGACAATTGCAGAGGCTCTTTTAGGTGTCTCCATATCATGTGGTTAGAGAAATCTGAGTTATCTGCTTGCAGCCACAGCCTACAGTGAGAGGACTGGAATCCTCCTAAATTCCAGAGAGTACAAGATGAATATGACTACCACAATTTCAATAATCCAAAAGAAGCACATTTCCTCCCCCCTTCGATAATATTATGTGGACTAAAATTAATGATTGGAAACTTCATCTGAAAAATGTGTTACAGATGGACGATACAAGACAGCTTTTCTTGAGTTTGGTGGCAGAGTAGGATCAGTTAATATCCTGGGTGTAGTTAATGCGACTAGGCCCAGAACCCCCATTCTGACTAACTTTACTACTATTTGACTGGTAAAATGAACCACAATGTTCCCACTCCAGGCACTGAAGCATCCTGAATGTGTCTAGGGTGAGCTCCAAGAATTTAACCTGATACAGATACAAAGCAACAAATGAAAGGAAATTATCACAAGGAGCCAACCATTCTAAGTAACAGAATATATGTGCTAGATTCTCCGGTTTATAAGGGCAAAAAGAGGAAAGAAGAACCTTAATACCTTACCTCATTATGATGGTAACTACTCAGTATTGCATCTCGTAATCTTAAGTTTCTTCTTGTTGCAACACATGGTAAAGAATCTGGATGAGGGTCCAGCACAAGACTATATCTTAAAGGCCTGATATTCATAAAAGCTGTGTCAGCTTTTAAAAATCTAATTATTTCCTGAACCACCAGCTTCCATTCTTTAAAGTCAGTTTCCTGGAGAAAAGATTATTCCAAAAGTGAGTCTGTGCAGCAGCAAGCAATTACTATTTGGAAACTCTAACATCCATCATCTAGGATAAAAAACCACCAAAAAATAATGAAGAGAACAGAACTAATTATTGCAGCTTATAGCTTACGATTTGTTCATTTAAAATCCCTCTATATCATTAGTTCAAAATTTCACAAAATGCAACTGTTTCTTCACTGGAATGAATGCGGTTGCTACTACTCAAGATCATGGTATATTATCAGTTGAAGATTTTATATATTGTGACACTGTGCCATTGCCTAATATTTATTTCCATGTTCTCAAACAGTTTTATAAGGGACTAAGAGACTATCAACTCTGAGAAATTCGGAACTTACAAACTTGATGCTCTGAAGAACAGAATCACAAGATAAAAATGCACTAGGTGACTATTAAATTTCCATTATTTTTGTTAAGTCTTTATTATTGGCTTTCAATTTAAAGAAGAAATATTGAAAATATATATAGAGAGAGAGAAAGAGAGAGAGAGCAAGTAGCAACTGGAAGTCATCCACAGTTCCAGTCTAAACATTCAAAACATTATATTGATAGAACTAGAAAGATTGACAAGACAATAATGAATAGAGAGGTTAACAAAAATAATGACCTGGAATGTCCTCCTGCATTCATCAACCAACATTTTGAGCAGATTAACCAATTGATGCACAATTTCTCGTTGGTTCAGAACCGGGCACACCATTAAAAATCTCCCATCTTTTGAGCCCAGCTTCCACAAGCTTATGCCGATTTCCTTGTTGAAACTTCCACAATTGTGTACACACTTTGAATACCTTGTAAAAGTATGTACCATACCTGAGACAGAACAAAAATGCAATGATTCGTCACCTCTCAGCAGACTGGCCTACTATAGGAATGCCTCAAGGTATTGGATAACCACAACTTATATCAGCGCTGCATGCTATTGATCTGTGGCTGCGTGCACTTAATAAATAAACAATTGCATAATTTCACATTTTTAGTTTTTCACTAGAATTCATTGGCGTGTTTTCTATAATTCATTTATGAAAATGAATTCCAATATAAAACTCAATCGAGAATGAAATGATTATTTCTTCATTTGCTTTGGAAAATATAAGTCTATTTCTCATTTTCACTTGGGTTCCTTATCAGTACTCTCCATCATTTCACCATATTTGCTAGTCCTGAATAAAATCTTATTTCTAGTAGGTTTCATTCGGAGCAGCAAAAAGGACATAGATTAAAGAATTCTAAATCGGAAAAAAAAAAATGAAAACATAAAAAATTTCCTTTGTTTCTCGGCAGCCAAACAGAAGCTATAACAAATAAAGAAAATGGACAGAGAGAAAGAGAACCTGTTGCGTTCATAGTGCGGAAAGTATCTGATCTTAGAGAACTTGTTATCTGCCTTCTCCACCAGAGACAAATACACTTCGCTCACAGGAATATCACCTCTGCTACTGTTATTATTACTAGTGTTCTCGCTTATAATCTGCTTCTGGGACATTTGTTTCTTCACCAAATTCAGCACTAAATCAAGGTGAAACTTGTTTGTCGAATCACATAATCACAATGAGTACCTGATTGATCGTTTGCCATCAATTTTTAGGTCGTTAAAAACCATCTGATCGAAGGTAGGTAGCAGTGATCGATCAAATGGCGTGAATCTCTTATATATTCCGTATAAGTAGTCTATGACCAACAATAACATAATTAAAATTAGATCATATTGCCTGGGAGATGAACAAGATTTGGATTCAACCCAAATTATCCAAGAAAAGCGAAATCAAATTTTCAATTAGTTTTATTATATCAGCTAATTCGATTTGATTTTGTGATTTTTTTAAAATATAAGGTTCAAATTTCTTAATTTTGATATTTTGTTTATTATTTAAATCAATCAAATTTCAAGATTGATTTTTCACTCAGAATTTGACCCCATTGAGCATTAACTTATATTCATTTAATTTTTACTATTATTTTTCTATTAATAAAATTGTCAAAATTAAATTATACGGTTAAATATTTATTAAATTCTATAAATAATCTCTCCTTAATTGTAGATATAATTTTAATCGTTAATTAATATAATAAATTAATAATAATGACCTATAATTTTCCAGCAATATGATAGAGATTTACTAATTAATTAATTATTATAGGAAATTTAATAAATATGACCTATAATTTTCGAGCAAATTTGAGAGAATCTCAATTCAAATTGATTGACAGGCATCTTATCATAAAGTATAAACTGTTTTCGAGTTGATGATGTGATATTTTTTATTTTTGAAAAAAAAAAACCGAATTTTTAATAAATTACCATATAAATAAATTTTTATAAAATTATATTGTATTGTTTAAAATAATATTTATTTATTTGATACTGTATAAATAATAAATATTACAGTATAATATATTTAATGATTTTTATATTTTAGATATTTTTGTATGAAAATTTTAGAATCTCATGTATAGTCTAATAATATTTTATAAAGATTTAGAATTTTTACTCGTAACCAACAACTGTAATTACAGAACAACTAGTATATTTAAATCACAGTTTTCTAATTGTTATTTTGAATAATATTTTTATCAAATGACAGCAGATAAACTATTAATTTTTTAAAATTTTATTTTTAATTGTAATTTATTAAATTTGAGATGAACTTTTTATAATTTATTATTTCTTCTATGTATTATTAAAAAATTAAAACTTAAGAACTTATATTTTGCGGGAAAAATTATGATATTGCCTTTCTTGTCTCTCACCTCCCGAGTAAAAAAATTTATTTTTTTATAAAAAATGATAGTGGATGAATTGATCAAATGAAGTATGCAATTTTTTAAAACTCTTAAATAAATATTTTATTGTCCTTTGAAATACTATTTAATATGATTAAAATTAGTTTCAATCCGTTAATATAATTTTCTACCAAACAAAAAAAATCAATTTTTTACTAGAGGAATCACCAGTACCATCATCACCTTAGAAGTTAAATGCAATTTTATATTAGGAACACAGTGAAATTTTGAGCCTTTCGACAAAAACACAATCAATAATGATGTGATCATCTGCAAATGTGATGAATTATTAACTAAACTATGTTATTTCGAAATAGTACCAAATATTGCAAGAAAATAATGGAGATGCGATGAAAGCAATGCCTTTACGCAGGCAGTTTTTCCAAAAAAGTGAAGGATTATCAGATTTATTGTTTACAGATAACTTTATATTGATATTGAATTTTCCCTAATTCAGTTTGGGATTGAATTTGAATTACTCGTTAATGATGTTTTTTTAATTCATTTTGATGTAAAAATTATATGAACTTTTGTTTAAAAGAATTTGTTAAATTTCAATACCAAGTTATCTTTGTTTTCCTTTAGAAAATTAATTAGATTTCATTTTATTCTAGTACAATGGGCATAGCAAGGTGAATATATATAATTCAACAAAACAAAAATACGATAAGCTTGAAAAATGGATATTTTTAAAATTCATGATTTGTCATTCTCATTAGTTTTTTTTCTTTTAATATGGGAAGGGATTATAACCATCTCCTAGAGGTGGAGTTGTATTTCGAATCCCAAATTCTTGATCGGAAGCAAAATTCATATATTATTGGGGCAAAAGCCCTTCGCTGGTGTGTCATTAGTTGGGTGGTCGTCAAATGGGACTTTTCAACTTTTTTTCCCTCAAATTATGCATACAAGTCCATGTCAAACATAATTAATATAGAGATGTTGATAGCATTTCTTACACGTGTTGGCTAGCTAAAATCAATGGTTTTTCAACTAGCTTGATTTAAAATTGAAATCAATAGTTATTATTTAAATAAAAAAATATTGGTGAAACTAAAATTTTCAATTTCTTATTCAAAATTTCATGTGTAATTCTACCGTAGGCATTAATTCTCCTATAATTAGAAAGTCAAATACCCATCTATATCGTGAAGTCACACAATAATTACAAGTCAATTGCTTATTTGTGAGAATGTCTTGAGATAGATTAATTAAGTCGCACAATAAACAACAGATAGGACCATCGATCGATATCAATTACGAGTCGCGACCTGCACATATGCGAGCAATACTCGATAGGCAGGAATATCAACTAATCAGTAAACTTAAATATAAAGAAATAAGCATTAAATATAAGTTTAAAAGCTCATAGTTGTATTAAAATGACAAAATTACACAAATTATACAAAGATTTACAATCACATTTCCTTTCAAATTCATAAAAAGGTCCTTTCAACAGTAAAAATACTTTATTTACGGATATAAGTAAAAATAGAGTTTAAGTACAGCTTTAAGGTAACAGTCAATTATCAATAATAAATAGCTATTTATCATGGCGGTCAATTACCAACTTCAAACATTAACTTTTTTTTTTAAAATATTGAATTGAAAAATAATTTACTAAATATATATTTAAACTTTTAATTTATTAAATCGTCAAAAATTGATCGTGACTGCGCAACCAAACCAACACTGAGAAATTTTGCTCCCATTAAAAAAAAAAAAAAAAACTGTTATTTATATAAATGTCAGGAGAGCGGAACTCCTCCCCCATATTTAAACCATTCAACTTCATGTCCATTGGGCTAATTTGACCAAGCCTAATAGACCAATAAATTAAGTCGGTGTAAACACATACTCAATAAAGAAAATTTTATTAATTTCTTATTCTTTTCATATTATATTTTTCATAGAGTAATGCATATTTTTAAAAAATAAGAGATACCTATTACTTTAAAAAATATAAGAGATTATGTAAATTACCTTTTTTCTTTTCTGAAATCAAATTATACTTTAGTAAGTAGTTTTCCATTACGTCGGAATAGAAATTTTTTAATAATAAATAGAGTAAATAATATAAAATTTCTCAATATTTCTAACAAAATTGTTTATGTTTTATTATTCATCTGGAATTATTTATTCTCTATAAAAGTGTCTATTTTTTTTTATATATAATACATTTTATAGTTAAGTGTTTGAACTTTTTTTATACTGATTTAAATAAAATAATTTTTTATTTTCTATTTATTTATAATTGGAATAAATTTTATATGATAATATATTATTGAGATTTATAAAAAATATTATTCAAATGAAAAAGTAAAACAAATTTTCTTTACAGATTTATCTATGATGAAAATGAGTGTTAAATTTACACACTTAATTCATAAGCTAAATTATTTTATATGATTGATAAAAATTTAGAGATGACAGTGAAATCACTAGTAGTCAGTGGGTTAAAAATTTTAGAAAATTTTTAAACAATTTGAATCTGAGTTTCAATTTTCTCCTTTCATATACTTAATAAATTTTTTTTGGAATGACAGAATAAAAATGAGAAAAAATTAAAAAAAAAAACTAATTTTCACTTGTTATACAATGTAAAAAAATAAATATAAAAGAAGAATTTCGCATACATCTCACTAATTTGGTAAGAAAATACTACTAAATTATTTTTCATTAAAATTTTATAAATTAAGAATTGATTTTGCAGTTTTTGGTTAAAAAAAGAACTTTAATGGCTAAATGGTAGATTTTAGAAAAGTTAATAAATTCAACACCCATCTCTAAAAATTATGAAACCTAATATATTTCCACGTGTGTCCTATATTCTCTTCCACTTAGCCCTCCCATTCCCTTCTCATATCTTCTCTCTCAAAATTTTAACTGTGGGTTTGATATCTTTCCACCTAGTTTCTCATCTATCCACAACTCCATCATCAACTTTAATCTCCATTTACAACTCTCTCATGGCTTTCGACTTCTCGAAGAAGAAGCATGTGTCACAATTGCAGAGGTTAGGGTATTGATGTCCTTAACAACGGAAATAACCTCGGCTGGTGTTACAGCGTCGTTCGACATTCTTTTGGCAATGGGTATTTGCTGACCGGCGGAGAGACATTGGTGCTAGTTGCAACTTAAGCGGTGGAGTGAGGGAACTTGGCGGAGGGTCAATGATGAAGATAAAAGGACAGTGAATAAAGGGAACAACATGCTATTTGCATGCGACGTCGTGTGGCATGAGAATGATAATGCTCTCTGCGTGGACAGTTTCGAGATGCGACGTCGTTTTTTGAAGTTGTCTTAATAGGCTCCAAAGTTAGTAGCGTTTTGTTTGTTGGCAAAGTAGGAGCAAAATTGAGATATTAATGTAGTAGCTACAGTAATAAAGTGTAACGCGCTTTGTATATATTAATAGATAATAGAAATTAAATTTATTTATTATTCCGACAAATGACAAACTCTCATGGTCAAATCACCACCGCATTAATTTAACAGTTTACAAGCATATTGTGAGTATGTGCAAGCGCAATACGCGTTCTTAGATGAAAATCAGAAAGATCCATTTGTTGGCGAAGAAAAGAAGGACAAAAGGAGATAGGGACAATGCCCTTTTCACATAATGCCATCGGCTCATAATCCCTTTTGCCCTATTCTCACTTCACTCCACCTGCCTAAACCCATAATTATCTTGGAAATAATATATCCACATGAATTATAACCTTATCACCTATCAGAAAAAGAAAAAAATAAAATAAAATTAGAGAAGTGTTCACTTATATTCAACAGTCTTGCTCTAATATTTACTGCAGCTTTTGCTTTTTTCAGTGTAAATTTTTTGTTTTAATAATTTTTTTAACTTTTTATCTTTTTCATACTTATTTCAGTTCTACTTGGTTAAAGGAAATTTCTTAATGCTAAGCACTTAGTAACGAGAAAAAAAAAGCCAAATAAAATCTGTCCACATACAAAAGTCACAAAAGTATGAGAATTTTTGAGAAAAACTAAGAACAGGATGCAAACATTTTCTCTAAATGATGTAATAGAGAAATTTTTAAATAAATTTAATTTACTATGTTATATGTACATTAATCTAAATATAATATAAATTTATTAATTGTTATATCCACATCAAACAATGCGAATAAAATTATTAAATATCTATCACTATAAAATTAAATTAATTTATAAATAATATATTTAATTGAATTTAATTAATAATTTCTTTATCCAATAAGACGTATATATGGATATTGAATTTTACTTTTATTGCCCTAGAATTATAAATTTTTTTATTTCATTTTATTAAAATCACTTATTTTTTTAATATAGATAATCAAAATGCTGATGTAATAGCTAACGTTTCATCTAAAAAATGATATGACAGGCGATATGTGATGTAGATTAAAAATTAACTTTTAGTGGAAGGTAAGCATAATGGAAAAAGTTTGTAATTTTAGTATGATAAGAGTAAAGTTCAGATAGATGGAATTAAGGAAAACAACTTTTCCAAGTCTTAGTTCTTTTGTCAAAGTTCACAATTACGCCTTTTTAATTTACTTTTATGATTGAGTCTGGAACCGATTGATACGTCTTCTCATTTTCACACAATAGCGCAGAAAGTAGTTAATTCCTAATAAGTCTTCAATTTGGTGGGGCGGGACCTTTTTAAATTGTCACATGAATGGAAAAAATGATCCCAGCGACCCACACTTTATTAACAAACTCTCTCTCTCTCCTCTCTCTCTCTCTCTCTCTCTCTGAGGAAAGCTTTCATTTATTATATTATGCATTTTCAGTGGATCTGTAGCGTTATAGGGAGCACATCTGTCTGTTATCTTCTTCAATAGGAATTAACAATCGGTTTTGCTTATTGAAAGGTAATTTTCCTTTTCTGTGCTTGCGATTTGTTTTATTTCTTCACTTGGCATTAACGAACTTTTGAAAATCGAAAATGTCTGGAAATTTTTGGATTCATTTCATAGACAAAGAGGATATGAAATTTTCGAGTTTTTTTTTCTTCGGAACTTTTTTTGCGAGTTCTTTAATCTATTTTGAGATTTGAGCGCTTGGAATTTCTTTATTTTTGCTGTTCACTTTCATTCTACATGTTGGTATTCATATCATGCATGACGTGTTTAGCTAGAGATTCAGTTTAATTTTTATTTCTTTTATTGAAAAAATTTCAGTGCTCTATGATTGAGCGACGAGATTGAGTTTAGTTCATGATGGTACCTCTCTTTGCTTATTTGATTCGTTTCCGTTATTTTTATTTTTATTTCAGTTCCCTCCGATTTTACGGGAGGTTTGTATTGTTTCCCAATATAAAGGGAAATATATTTGTAGCTTGATGCGTATATTCGTGCTTCACGCGCTTGACTATTTTTTTTTTCTAATTGCTGCCAAAAATAACTACTTTAATGAGAAGGGTTAAAATTATTTACTGATGTTCTTTATTTCTCCTGACTGTATCATTTGCATAGTGGAGGGATATCATGGTATAATCTGCTGTTATTGTTGTTGTTGCTGTTTTGCCTTTTTTGTTCTTTTACTCCACGTCCACTCCCTCTATTTCTAACATGAATTTATGGTTGGCTTGCTTCCTTGAATTTATTTTTTAATTATTTTTCTTTTCTCTGTTTGCTTATTTAAATCAAAGTTATTAAATAATGGCAAGCTCTTCCTACCCACGTCTCATGTGGCAAGATGATTGTGATTAAATTAATGAATGGATTTTTGATGCACATGAGGAATATCTTCTTACTGGAAATTATTTATTCCGTGCAATCTGCACTTGATCTTTACATAGCTTTTCTCTATTTAGGTTCCTCATATAAGAATTATTGTCAAATTCTCTTCTCTCTCTCTCTCTCTCTGCGCATTGAACTCTGATTGAGTATTTTTTGATTGTGTAGTTGTGGCAATACCTTAAAAAAAATTGTTGTACCTAGTGGACAATGAGAAAGTGGGAGCAAAGTGAGGTAAAATGTGTGGTTTAGTTGATGATCATGGAAAAATATAGATGTTATGCAGTCAGAAGGACATTCAAAGAGGATATAAGGAAATGCAATGTCTTCAAGTAAAAACTCCACGCAAGGATTTAAAAATGATGGGTTTTGGACTCCAAGCTCCGACTCTATAAACAGGTATTGCCTACACTGACATGCAAAAACATGTTTTTTTTTTTATTGCATATTCTCATTAGAAAGTAAATCAATTTGACAAAGATTGAAATTCTTGCAATTGCACATGAAGTTTTTTGTGCTATTTTATTTGAAGTAAATGTTAATTTTGTTTGGCAGGCATAATACCGAATTACATCTTATGCAAAGGAAGTCAAAAGATGATGGCCTGTTCAATTATTTTGAGGACAGAGAAGCAATGGTATTGTTACTTTTCATAGAAATTTATTCTAAGATTATGATGAAGCTTGTTGGTTGCCTTATACAATATGTATTTGGTAGGAGCTTTATTCACTTCTGAGAGAGCAAAAAAAGGAGATCCAGATTCTTCATGAACAAATTGCAGCTGCTTGTTTGAGGGTATGACATGTTTCTTGAGGCTTCAGCTTGTGCTTGTAAATTTTATTATGGCTAATGTATTCAAATTTCTGACTTGTTTTTAATAACATTGGTCCTGATGGTGTCAGGAGCTGCAACTGCTGAATGAAAAATATGTGTTGGAAAGAAAGTTTTATGACTTGAGAATGGTTTGTTTGTCTTGGAAATGAGATTTTTTTTATTCTTATTATTGTTATTATATCTGGAAAGTTAAAATGGTTTATCCTTCTGTTACTTAGATTCTGAGATTAAATTATTTTGATGATAGGCAATTGATGAGAAGCAAAATGAAGCTATTACATCTGCCTTGAATGAACTGGTTCGCAGAAAAGGTGATCTTGAAGAAAATTTAAAATTGACCCACAATTTGAAGGTATGCTACAGTATCTGCATCCAAGTAATGCCTTTCTGTGCCCTTTCAATACACTATGAATTTGCTATGCTGTTGTGGACCTTAATCTGCTACGTACAGTTGTTATCACATGAAATTAAGGTAAAAAAGTTGTCCAATAATATTGCATATCATAATTCCCAAGAGGACAGCTCTATTAATTTTCACCATGGCAAAGGAAGTAAGCAGTCACTGTCACAGTCTAGGGGCTTCATTTCACTACATTCAGTTAGAATCGAGAGTAGCAGAAATTGGTTCATGTTCCGTTTTTCCAAAGTATGTTTCTTTACCGAAATGTCAACTACAGATGACTCTCCAATGATTCCGTTCGTTCTTTCTTTACTTTTCGGTCACCACAACTTGCATGGGAAGAAGAGGGTCAGCCAAACAGCAGTCTATTTTATATTTGCTGAGGCAGAATAATTGGGCCTTTTTAAAGAGAACTTCTCATCAAAGGGGGTACTAGGAATGAACGAGCTGGGAAGCTAATGCAAGCTTATCCGCTTATCCTTTACATTTTTTTTCTTTTTAGGGTATATCACTGTTCAAATAATAATAAATTTTTTTTTTTATGGATGAAGCAACTGGAGAGACAAATGGTTATGGTGACAGAAACTGGACAAAGTTGGGAACCATTGGTTACCATTTGAATGAAAGTTTCTCCCTTTCTCCCTTGTTGCTAACCTTATATTCTAATATAGTGAAACTCAAAATACATGTTTATGATGAAATGGTCTCCATTCAAAACCTTGCCTTCCTTATAGGCATCAATTGTAAAATACATCTGTGACTGTGATCCATAACCTCAAACTAGAAGCACTCCATATCTTTGAAAATATTGATGTTCAGTGAACAAAAATATTGAGATTAGTTGAAGAAAACCATTCTATTTAAATATATCAATTCTTAATAAGATTGTAAATCATGGTTTAGAGTTGAAGTATTGTCAAACAAAATGAATATATGACCACCATTTAGTATTTCTTGTTATGGTTGTTGAGGAAGATAAGGCAGGAAAGTATGGGCAAAAACTCCTAATCCCTATCTTAGCTGAAATTCAATTAATTTAGCAGATCTACTATAATACTTTCAGAAATCAACCCAAAATTTTGGGTAAAGTTTTTAGATTCAAAAATTTATTTGAAATATATGAATTGCCATGGGAAATAGAGGCATTAGAGAGTCATAGTAGTTCTGGAAGTTCCATAAAATATATGCTTCCAAATTGGAGTTCTTTCATTTTTCACTTAAAGTAAAGGGAAAATTAAGCATAGCCACATTTAAGGTGGCATATATCTTTCACATTCTATATATGAATCTCACCGACAACCAGTTTCTGTCCTATTCAAAAGAGAGAGGAAGAAACTAAACAATGCACATTATTATCTAATGCTTTCATTTCCTTCTTTCTGCAATTCATCTGTAAATTTTTTTTTTGGTGTAGTAATATGCTGATGAAGTTTTTATCGTTCAGGCTATAGATGATGAGAGATATGTTTTCATGTCATCCATGCTTGGCTTACTGGCTGAGTATGGAGTTTGGCCTTGCGTCATAAATGCCTCTGCTGTGTCTAACAGTATAAAGGTATTAATCATTTACTTCTTGTCTTATTTCTGTCATAAGTGGGCACCAGTTATGATATTGGGGCTTTTATATTCTTGATCTATGTACTGTTCACTTATACTTTTATGTTATGCCTGTCTCTTTTTAGTTCTACTGATTCTTTCGCTAGGCTTTACAAATGCTCTTTATTTTTGTGTTGAACCAGTGATATATCAAGTTCTTATTCTGCTCTGCCTTCTCTTTAATACGCAGTCAACTTTCACATTGTATGTCATTTATGTGCACAAATACTCAGGGGAAATCACTTAAAATGGCGTCTTTTTTGTAGCATGAGATAATTACTTTTTATGTATGTACATAGGCCATATAGCAGAATTGCCAATTAAAAGTATTCTCATTTTATTAATCCCATAGCTGACCTGCTCAGTGGGGGCTGGATCTCTCTATCCCATGATTTGCCTCTATCCCTGACATAGTGATTTAGACTTATTGCCTCTTAACAGAAATCTCGAGTTTTAACCACTGCAATTATTCTCTTAGCAACCCCCAGTTTTTTCATTAAATATCATGCTATCTTATATCATGTAGGATTTTTCTATGTCAAAACTTTGTGCAATATTATGGACAGTATGTCATGCACTATTTGTTTTCAGTGGTACTAAAGACCTGATTGTTTCTGTTCTTATTGCTCTTTGTTAGATTAATCTTAATGTTTCCTCATGTAAATCCTAATTATCTAAAATGGTAGTTTTGATTAAGTTTGCCTAACGTTTCTTTTTTTCTTGTTTTTCTGCAGCGCCTATATGATCAACTACAATGGAAGATTAGAAATTCTCATGTAAGCTTGCAGTATTTTATATTGCATTAATGAGAATTCCTTATCATTCTAATGGATTTGCCACTATCATCATACAGTAGAGACGATCTTTGTTGACTCGACTGGTGGAGAATAATGTTCTTGCATCACATGCACTGGTTCATAAGTTTTTGCTTATACTGAGAACTAAGAGTTAACAGATTTAGCATCTTCCTATGTAATTTGTCTCTATTCAAGTGAAAATCATATTGGTTTCTATCACATGAAGTTGATAGAATTAACTAGTCATAATGAATTTATCTTGCTTCTGTAGTGGGAAAATGATCTATTGCATGAAAATTCATGATAAAAGTCACAAATAATTTAAAGTATGACTTTATCTTAATGATCATCTGGTTGGTATCATCTTGAAAGGGTAGACTCTCTTTGTAGATGTGTCATTTATCCTTGCAGTAAAGACAATCCTTCAAAACTTTTTTCTAGGGTAGTCAATGTACATCTTGTGATAATTTATATTTAACATCTTCTATCTGCTCAATCTACCTCCATCCTGCTACTGAGCAAAAATGCTTATGTAACATCTTCTATCTAAGTCTGCCTTGATTCTGCTATTGATTTATACACAAATTCTTCAATTCATCTAATTGATGTAGCTGAACATGTAGATGACCTCATTGTTTCATGATTAATATCTTAGTTGCTTCTGTCCAACAGGCGTAAACACATGTTCAAGTATTTGCAACTTAGACACGCAGATTTACCTACATACTCATTACTTTGTGTGTGATTTCAATCATTAAGCATTTTCTCTTTACTTCTGTTCATATTTTGTCACTCCTTTTTAGGAAGAGATATTACGGAAATGTTTCGTATTCTGAATTATGAACTTCTTTTCTGTTAATTCTTAAATAGTGGTACTGAGGTGCTGCTTGAGACATGCGTTTTATTTTATTAGGATTAAACAATTACTTGTACTTTTTTTGTCCATTGTATTTAAGAATAACAATATTGGCATGTATTTACAATTATCACAGGATAGACTACAAGAGTTAGCTGTGGCTGCTAACACAGAGAGTGAATCTCATGATAAAGTTAACCCGAGTTCTAGCATCCTGATGCATCAGGTTCCTCTTCAATCCACGGTACTACTGGCATGTAATCTACTTGTTTACTATACCACTTTTTCATTGCATCAACTTTGTTTTATCATTTATTTGATATATTTTCTTTACCATCTCAATCTCTCTTCTCTTTCAATGCAGAGTCAAAATGGCATTTCTCCTTCTACTCAATATATAGATAAATGGAATCTGGAACCAACTGCTAAAACAATGAGACATAATCATGAAAATGATACTGCAGATAAAACAAGGTTACTATTTGATGGTGTCATGGAGCAGCAGTTATATAAGAACAATTTGCAACTTGCAAGTGATCCTGCCAGGTTCATACTATTTGCATGTTTTCAATCTAGCAGTGTCAGTTTTTTTGTTTTGATGGGTATGATTGTTGCTATTTAATTTGGAAAATTATAAATTGCAACCTATTTGGTTTGCTATTGTTTCTAAATAGTAAGATTAAAGAAGTTGTTTTCCTCTAATTTATCTTGTGCATAGCAAGTCAAATACATTCTTGCTTTTTTAACAAACTCCAAAGAACAGAAGGGAATTATTCTGATTCATTCTTTATCAGTTGCAAGTTTTAGAAGTTTCTGAAGATTTAACCCTAAATCGGGTGCAATTCAGAAAATGGATCCCTAGAGCCAACTCCATCTAGTTTAGGATTAAGGCATAACAGGTTGAGCTACAGTCCAAGTTTCAAAAAGTAGTCATTTCTACAGTTTGATCTGTGATTTGTTGAATCTTTCGCCTACTTTTTTCTGTGTCTTTCTGCTAAGCACTGTAATTGGGGTTGTGAAAAAATGAATTGGTTTGGCAGAATCATTCTTGAACCTAACAGTTAATTTATTGTTTGGTAAACTTGAAATTAGAATTTCACCAAATTTAGACTGATTCCTAAGTGAATCATTTGATAAGTTGAAATTCAAATATGCCTAGAGTTATATGGGCTTATACGTAAGTGCTTGCATTCATGCAATGCTCAATTTAACCAAGTCTTGTACAAAATGCAGTTGTGATTGGCTATATGAACCTGTTTCTTCCATTCTGCTTGGTCTAAGATGACTTGTTAGAGGAATAGTGATGCAGTGTCTCTTTTACCACTTCACCTTGTGTCATTCTTGATCGACCTTTCATCCTTTTTACTGAATTTGAATATGCCTTCTTTTCTACTGGTGCATCCGGTCTGTGTTGGACACGCTCCAACTATATTATTTTCCCCTCTCAACTTATTCTAAACGGTTGCCTTTTCCACCTCTAGGAATATACAGATTTCTTATCTGATTTTTTCATTTTTTAGCATATATGTATCTTAGCATCTGCCAAATAATTTCATTGACATGTTTTGCCATCTCCCAGCACTTGCCATCATTCATGATAGCTGGTCAAATTACAGTCTTATGGAACTTATCCCTCAATGTAGCATGGATTATTTACAATTTTCTTGAGTGTGTTCTTTTGAACCAATTAATTTAGCATCATCTAAAGTTTGGTTTTGACTTATTCTTATATTGATCTTTACAACTGTATATATATATATATACACATATATATATATATATACACATATATATATATATATACACACATATATATATATATACACATATATATATGTATATTCACACACGGTTTTAACCTTATATATGCGTTGTATGTATTCATTTTTCTATGTAGATGTATGTGTATCATATACTCTTCTTTTCTTACTCGTTTAGAAATATGCATGGATAACAACTTATGGTTTATTATATATTTATTTTGCCGTTTATGTTATAATTTTTTCATTTTTAATAATGCTTCATAATTTGTGATTATATATAGGTGAGGAAAGTGGAGCACTTTATAGTACTGGGAATTATTTTTATAGGTTGAAATTTGAAAAAAAAAATGATGGCTTGTTTTTTTTAATGGTTAAGAATTGAAATTAGCAATTAGAAGATCTTAACAGAATAGTTAGATTTTGATTTTTGTAAAATCAAACTCAATGGACTGGGATAAAAAAAATGGTCCATGGACATCCCTAACAGTAGCTTATCTGTAAACTGTTATATTGCAGGAAAGTTACTGGTCCTCACTCCAGCATTTTACTTGATAAAGGTGTTGCAAATATGAGATTAGGAGAGATGACCAAGGACTTACTGTATCCTCCCAGCACGCACGATGAAATTGCTTTCCCTGTATCTGAAGGTGAGGGATGTTTTTATTCAGAAACAAGTTCATGTCATCCGTCTAATGATATAAAACAACTTGTTGCATCTTAGAGGGTCCTGGCATAGAGGGTTTTCAGATTATTGGCGATGCTACACCTGGAGAAAAGCTCCTTGGATGTGGATACCCTGTGCACGGAACTTCTCTTTGCATGTTTCAGTGGGTTCGCCATCTTGAGGATGGAACTACACAGTATATTGAAGGTAAGAACAATTTGGATTTTTTTCCTCAATTTTTTGAGAGGGCATGCCTATTTTTGTAGTCTGCTCATTCAAAGGTTATGCATATATGTAAAACTGAATGGGAATATTTGACTTAGGGGCCACAAATCCAGAATATATTGTCACTGCTGATGACGTTGATAAGCTCATTGCTGTTGAGTGCATACCAATGAATGACCAAGGCCGTCAGGTTTATGATAAATAGAGATTATTTGTTGCTTCCCAATTATTTCTTTAGTGCATCAAAGTTCATTTTACTCTGTAGCAAAACTTGGTCACACATTCAAATAAAATGGTTTTTCTTCAAAATAGAGAATTTAAATTTGGAGTCAAATTACTTCATATGGATGTGGCTAGTTTGGTGTGCTATACCTTAAACATCCGAGTGGTTTCATTAAAGATAACATATCACTGGATTTCTGCTTGGGCATTTTATTACCACTATAATTTCCATGAATGTTTTTGACCTCATCTATCTTTTGTAGCATCTGGCTTTGATGCAATCATATTTTACAGAACTAGACTGTTTCTCTCGACTTGGAACAAGTTACTCCCTAGTTACTGCCATGATATGAAACTACTTGGTAGTCCTTATGTTTACCGTTTGTGTTAAACTGCTGCCTATTTTATCATGACTGAAGAGTAGCATGTACAGAAGCCACTAGGCTTGTGATAAACTTGAGTCAGTCATGGGATTTTCAATGCCTTCCTAGTGCATAACCAGTTATGAACTGAGAATAATGAATTATCCAAACTTTCAGTGAACAATCACTCCATTTTTTCTGATGGACTTGCATATGCTTTCTGAACTAGTTATGCTATTTGATGGTCCTTAATAGTGACTATTTCTTGCTTGTTTGGCTCTGACATTGGATCTTTTCTGTACACTCCACTTTAAATTTGAAATGAAGGTTCTCCGTTTCCACTTCCTGTAGTTCTGTGATAAACTAGAGTCAGTCGTGGGGTTTTCAACATCTTTCTAGAGCATAAAAGTTATGAACTGAGAGCAAACAATCAACTCCATTTTTTCTGATGGACTTGCATATGCTTTTTGAACTATACGCAGTCTAATGCTCCTTAGGCGTGACAATTTCTTGCTTTGGCTCCATCATTGTATTTTTTTTTTGTACTTGGTGCACTTTAGTTTTTTGAAATGAAGGTTCTATGCCTCTACTTCCTATAAATTTGACTTATTGCATTAACTATGTTTTAAGTAAAAAATGTGGTATATTTGTGATGATTGAGAATCTTACTTATTTATGCCAAATCATTTATGCTTATCAGGGAGAACTGGTGAGGATTTTTGCAAATGATCAGAACAAAATAAAATGTGGTAAGTGCATTTGAAATCAATAAATTTCTTTTAGATCTGAAGATTCTTGGAAAATGCTTAGAATGGGATGTTAAATAATAGTTGATGGTGATTTTTCTTGAAGAATGTGAGTCATAAATTTTCATTATTTATGTCTTTAGAGTATTTGTAGCACCCTCTTGTCTAACCAGGATTAGTTTGACTAAATGAGTGAGTGCCACACAAACTGTATGTGGAAAATCTGTGAAAATTCAAAATTTTTTCTTTGCACCATGGCCATGATGACTTGCATAAAACATAAAGTAAAAATAATGTTTGACGTAACATTTAAAATCATAATTTTATAAAATATGCTTAATCTTTATCCAGGAGTTTACAAAAATACATGCCTTTGACATAGATTACATAATTTTTACATTTATAGACATGTATACAGGTAAACAACCTCCTTACAATGACATAAACAAAATGCAAAAATGTGACATGAG
Source organism: Triadica sebifera (assembly GCA_023653625.1). Classification (NCBI taxonomy): domain Eukaryota; kingdom Viridiplantae; phylum Streptophyta; class Magnoliopsida; order Malpighiales; family Euphorbiaceae; genus Triadica; species Triadica sebifera. The sequence goes on along the minus strand of CM042897.1, from coordinate 31,122,870 downwards.
ATATCACTGACCCTTGTAGGGTTTGATCTGTTGTCTTTGATGTTGGGCTAGCTTCTCTTAATCAATTTCTATCTTTATTTACTAGGCTTTGACCTACATGGGGAAAACATCTGCACGCTAAGCTACTGAAAGCTTAGCGGTACATATGGGCATAAAAATTCTTATATGCAATCACGCATCATATATCAAGTCATATATAAACATGGTATCATATATAAACGTGGTATCATGTATAAACATGGTATCATGTATAAACATGGTATCATATATAAAGTCATGGCATGAGTGATAATCATACTATCTTGTAAAATACTTTACCTCATAGACGCGATAGTTTACTAAGCTTTAACAACAAAACAAGAGCATTTAACTTCTTTTAAAAGCATATAATATATTAACAGTGTATTCTTGAATACTTGTATCGTTGAACCTCTTTTTCCATTTCATTTTATTCTTTAATCACTTTAAAATCATTGCCTAACAACTCTCAACACGAACTATTCGGATACGGGTTGTGAACAGGGGCGCTCTCTGAGCTAAGCCACCCTGCCACTGTGTATAATCATATGCTAGTCCAAGCTACTCAAGTCAATGACGCTCTCCAAACTTAAGCCACATTGACTGAGTAAATATATAAAATTTTTGCATGCAATATTATTGATCATGTGTGTCAATTCAGATTTCTCAAGTCAATAGTGCTATTTGAGCTTAAGCCGCATTGATTGAGTAAACATATAATTACGGTACTGTAAATCCCTTAATGACATGTCATATATCATACTTTTAGTCCTAGTTTGAGTCTGTGTTTTAATTGTTCATGTTATTTTTATTATACTTCATTATAACATTTATATCTCATAACATATATACTTGATCATATGTAAACTCATTTTATAACATTCATGTAGTGATATCCATAGAAACATACTTAAAACATATTATCATGAAGGCATGTGAATAGCCATTAGGTCATAACATTTAAGAAAAATATCATATATCATTTAAAACAGGCTTTATGGGCATGAATTATATGTTCATGGTCGTGAAAGCCTCAGTCACGGGTAACCCTACCCGTGAACTAAGTTGTGAAAACTTTTGTCCATTTTGTGCACTTTCTTCACGGACATGAATAAAGAGTCACGGGCATGACCTTATTCTTCTTATGAGATTCACGGTCGTAAACATCTAGCCACAGGTGTGAATCTGAGTTTTCCAGCAGTTAAGAACATTAAAACATTCATTTATTATAAGTCATATACAAGGTCTCTAATGGTTGTCCTGTAACCTATGTTGCTTGGACTTGGATACGAGTACTCGACACGGATACATATTTAGAAGTTTGGTTTCTTATTTTTAAAATTTTAGAATACATGGGTACAGCTAAAAAGTACCCAAAATTAGAGCACGAGTACAGAGATACGTCTATATATATATATATATATATATATGTAAATATTTTAATTTTTATATATAATAATTTAAACTAAAAAATAAATCAAATTCACGGGTAATCCTACTCGTGAACTAAGTCGTGAAAGATTATGTCCATTTTGTGCACTTTTTTCACGAGCGTGAATAAAGAGTCACGGGTGTAAACATCTAGCCACAGGTGTGAATCTGAGTTTTCCAGCGGTTAACAACATTAAAACATGCATTTATTATAAGTCATATACAAGGTCTCTAATGGTTGTCCTGTAACTTATGTTGCTTGGACTTGGATACGAGTACTTGACACGGATACATATTTAGAATTTTGGTTTCTTATTTTTAAAATTTTAGAATACATGGGTACAGCTAAAAAGTATCCAAAATTAGAGCACGAGTACAGAGATACGTCTATATATATATATATATGTAAATATTTTAATTTTTATATATAATAATTTAAACTAAAAAATAAATCAAATTCACGGGTAATCCTACCCGTGAACTAAGTCGTGAAAGATTATGTCCATTTTGTGCACTTTTTTCACGAGCGTGAATAAAGAGTCACGAGTGTAACCTTATTTTTTTTTGAGATTCACGGTTGTAAACACCTAATCACATAATTGAATCTGGATTTTCTAGCAGTTAAAAACATTAAAACATGTATTTATTACAAGTCACATACATGGTCTCTAATGGTTGTCCCGTAACTTATGTTGCTTGGACTTGGGTACGAGTACTTGACACGGGTATATATCTAGAAATTCGATTTTTTATTTTTAAAATTTTAGGATACATGGGTATAATTAAAAAATACTCAAAATTAGGGTATGAGTATGGAGATATGTATATATATATATATATATATATGTAAATATTTTAATTTTTATATATAATAATTTAAGCTAAAAGATAAATCAAATTATAACAGTAAATTGCTAAATAAAACAAAATTGGATGAAATATTTTAAATTACAAACTTAAAATCTAAAATTCAAACCACAAACAAACAATAAAATGATAATTCTAAGTCGATTTAAATTGTAAATCATCTCAAGTTTGTTATATAATTTATATTAATTTTTGTCATCGCCACAAGTCATAGTTTCCAATTGTGGGTCATTATGAGATAATTCTTCTAACTCCACAAAATCATTTTCTTCCAAGTTCTTGATCTACACCTGTAATTTAAATGAAACCAGGATTATGAGTACCTACTTGTAAAGTGAAGGATCCGGTAAGGATTTCGTGCCGATACCAATGTTATACCCGAAGGGTACAAGCATTTCTTAAAAAATGAAGTATTAAAATAACATAGCCCGTAACAACATTTTTCTATCAACATTAATCTCAATCATACATTAAGACAGACTAAAACATCAATAAATATATAATCACTCCATTACTCCTTTTTCATGCTCACAAGCAATCTTATAAAGCATTCATGTTTCCATATACATTTAACAATTTCTTACTTCTTTCACCCATTAGGGTATCATCATTCATTATTCTTTTTATTACATCTTAGGCATATTTATTACAAACACACAACAAGCACCATCAATGCTCATTCAAGGCATACTTGCATTTATTGCACTTCTTATTTCATATCGTATCTCATGACATTAAATGCATCGTTTGAACTTTACACTTAGCATATAAAGCATACAATTCAATTATCACCTAATTAACACACAACATGCCATATTTTGGGAATTTGAATGCATATATGTGCATACCTCTAATGGAGTCTCAAAAACCAAACTTCTCTCAAGCTTGCTTATCCTTTTGGTAGATTTCACCACCTCCTCTTTCAACTCCTATCACATATAACATATCTATATCAAAATCTATAACCTTTAAACTTAGCTTTTAAAGCCATAAAGATGAAACCCTAACTTTAACCCTTCTTACAAATTTAATATCATATAACTTCTTACAAACACTTGCTATAACCTTTAAAAAACTTAAAGAGAGGTATTTAATCATAAACCCTCAAGATAGAGCTATAACCTAACCCATTTGGAAATGAGTCTCTACCATAAACGAACTAAACATGATTAAAGCTATGGAATCTTATAAAAATGAAAGAGAAATGTGATTCCTTACCTCAATCGAAAGAAACACGACTGGGATGGAAGATTTGTCTCCTCTCTTCCTCCTATGGTTCGGCCTCCTCAATAGCACTTCTTCTCTATGTTCCTCTTACACAAGAACTTGCTTAAATTTTGATCTTTTATTTTGGCTTAGGTGTTTAGGGCTGGGATTCAATGAAAAAAATAAGACATTGGCCTCTAGTATAGGAAAACTTTGAATTCTAGGGTTCCTTTTGATTTTTAGGTTGTGAGAAAAAAAAGGACAACTAATGAAATTTATATCTGACAATGTTCATATGCGTGACAACTACTGTCACGATCGTGAATATGCTTAAATTCAAAATTCCATCTTGCGATAGTTTATGGTCATGAAAGTATTGTCACAGGTGTGAATTCCTTGACATATCACTTTTTTGTCTCTTTTCAACTCTCTTCTCATAACCCTTAATCACTTACTTATATCTCTTAATCCGTATTAATTACTAAGCCCTAATTACGGGCATTACAATATTAAGCATTTTGTTTAAAAATATGGGATTTTTTCCATTGATATTGAAAATTGAAAGTTTTTCATGTTGACCGGGTTTTGTGTTTGATATTGTGTTTTGTCCTATTTTGAAAAGGATAAGATAGTGAATTGCAATATTCTTTTCGATAAAAAAAAATTACTAATTTTTGTATTTCGTTCATAATTTCAATGAGATTACTATGTCAATAATGCTTTGTTGTTACATCTGACACAATTTTATTGAACTTTAAGAAAAAGCCTTTGCTTGCTATTGGGTGTTAGATATTATTCTCTATGAGCGAACTTAGGACCTCCCCTAGTGGGGTTGTCTAGGGAAAGTGGGAGGGCCACCTTCCGTTGTGTGGTCTATCAATGAGAAAATAAATGTAAAGAACACAACATTTTTTTTTGTGAGCATAGACTTAATTGCATGTTATCTCATGCATAAATGCATTGATCAACAAGAAGAAAGATGGAAAATTTTCATGATTGACCTAAAAGCTATGTTTACACTTCTATCTTGCATTTTATTGCAACAACATTGTGAACATGTTCTGCTTATTATTTTTTGACTTTTTTATGTTGAATTTTATTACTAAAGATTCTAATGTTCTGCTTCTGTAGACTTGGATATGCAACAGGAGATTAACTCGTATATCTCTAAGGGTGAAGCCGTATTTAGCATTCAATTGCTGGTAGGTTTTGCTTGTTTTAGCAATACTTGTATGGTAGATAAGCTTTTAAATTACTGTATTTTCAAAGTGGTCCTTGGTTATTCATATGATAGTTGTTTTGTTCATCATAAATCTCATCTCTCAGTTCCCTGTATTTTGTGAAGAGTAAATAAAAGTTATATGTTATAGGCTTATAGCTAATTTTGTAACCTTAACTATTCATGTCCTTTTGTAGACATACTCTTCTGATAAATGGAAGTCAGCAACTCTAACTTTGCAACGATCAGGCTACCAAATTAGGAGCATAAGTGAGGACATTGTGCTGATTAAAGAGAAATTTTCAAAAAAATTATCAGTATGTTCATTTCTTGAAGTGTCTTTCTCTTCTTCCTTTTCTTTCTTCTTCTGCCTACTTGTCTGAGCACGATCCAATTTGGTAGCATAAATGTAGTGAATTGTTTGTTATCAAAGTAAATATTAAAGATAATTTTCAGCACCATAAATTACTTTTAAACATTCCACTGGGTTAAAAACTTTTACAACTTGATGTGCTGTCTTTAATTAACATGACAAGTAGACCAAGGTCTAACTCCTTGACAATGACTGTTAAATATGTTCACAAAGTAATTCAGAATTATCTATATAGTACCTTAGGTTGTAGAGAGTCAGCAATTAGCCTATTACATAAATATGGGGCTTACTTGAATAAAATGGAAAATAAGAGCTTGATTATGTAATTAGATGTTTGGAGCTATAAATGAACCAAGTCGTTTGTGAGCTATTCGGATCTCAGTTCGGAAAAAATCTTGTTCGAAATCGTTTATTACTGTTAACGAGCCGAGCTAGAACTCAAATTCAAATTCAAAATCGAAAATCTTATCGAGCTTGAATTTAATACCGTTTGGTTCATTAGCTCGCAAACATGTTCGTTTAAAAACTCATAAACGTGTTCGTTTTAAAAGCTTAGGAATGTGTTCGTTTAAAAACTCATGAACATGTTCATTTAAAAGCTTGTGAACATGTTCATTTAGGGCTCGTTTATGTTATATTTTGTTATCAAACTCGAGTTTTTGTTATTATTAGTTAACAAGCCGAACTCGAACTTTTATCATTATTAGTTAACGAGTCGAACTCGAGCTAAGCTCGTTAAGTATAATAAACAAGCTTTTTACGAGTCGAACTCGAGTTGCTTGTGAACTTGATAATTTTCAAATGAGTCGAGTTCGAGCTCAAGTATAAAAACTCGAATCGAGTTTGAGCTGAGTTCAAACTCACTAATATTCGGCTCAGTTCGGTTCGTTTACAGACTTAAAATGTTCAGAGGAAAATCCATGCTTCTGGCCAAATTTATTACCTAAAATTTTTGTCACACATGTATTATCACCTTAGGATTATTTATTTTGTATAATTCTTTTTCAAAAGAGCACAGCAGTATTCCATAAATGCAATTATGCAAGGTTAAGGGACTATTAAACGTATATTATTAGAAGGCCTTTGTGTAATTGTTTAAGATTTTATGTACCTTTGCAGTACTTGCAGGACAACAGATGAATAGATGCTGTAAAATTTAGTTATTTTCAGTTGAGGGCATCATATATTATTGTGTATATTGTTGAAATTGCAGATCAAAATCCCTTCTGGAATCTCAACTCAGTTTGTTTTAGCATGTTCTGATGGATCTTCTCATCCTCTTAATACATATAATGTCCGGTAATTGTTACTTTACGTTGAGCTTTTTCTATTGGTTCTGGTTATATCCTACTATTATTTTTTTTCTTGTTCTATGATATACTATTAACATATTTTGGTTATAATAATGGACCATGTCAAGAGGCGATGAACTATGGCCTTTTTTTTTTCTTCCTTTTCCGCAATTTCCCATGATTAAAAAGAACGAAAATAATGTTAAAAGGAAAATGGTAGGAGAACCAGAAAAAATTAACTATAAATTTCAGGGTACTCTCTCTCTCTCTCTCTCTCTCTCTCTCTCTCAATTTATTACCTTTACAATTAAGATGCGTTCTTATAATTATATACTGAACATCAGTTTATACACTTCAGTCATTTTTTATTAATTATTGAAATGTTATTATTTTGACATCTAAAAGCCAAATGTCACTTATTTAAGAAGCCTAGAGAACAAAAGTTAAAGATAAGATAAACTGGGTCTTATTTTATTGATATGGAGATATCTAAAGAATGAAAAACAAGAGTGATGTACAATTAGACAAGAGAGCAATACCTAAGGAACACATCAATGGTGTGCTCTTGTTGTTAAAAGAGTTTAAGTTTCTATTCCTAGTGATAACTATGTTAGAAAGTATAGTATAATATGCTTATTGAATGTTTTCTATTAATTGACATCGTGAGGAGGATTGGATAAATGGGTGGCTCAGTGGTTTTGGTATTTATGGGAAACCTTATGTACGATCATGAACTCATGATGGTAGTTGTTGTGAGATAAAAGTAGTGTGCATCACAATTTGAGGGTGAGAGGGTGCCTAGCATGTAAAATTCTGGAAATATAAGCGATGAGTCCTTTTGGTCAATAAGGGAGCAATTAGATCACGGAAAATAAGGGGTGTCAGTGTGCGTGAGAGAGTAAGAGTTTTGATTCACCAAAAGATTGTGAAAAGTTACTCATATTCTCTAGAAACTTCTCCAGTGACTTTCATATTTGGGTCTAAAACTCTAAATACATGTCATAACTTAACATTGGAGAACATATGGCAAGATGGCTTACCAAAGTTGTTGTTCAAACAATTATTTTAAGCATTGTCCTGATCTCTTAGCAAATTGCAAAACCGGAGGTTTTATCAAACTTAGTAGAGCGAATTATTCAGCTCAAACAAAATAGTTTATCCTTTTGGTTATAAATGCGATTGATGTGTTGCTATTCACATTGTTTTGTAGGATGCGTGATACTCTTGTGTTGACAATGAGAATGTTCCAAAGCAAGGTATTATTTTGATCTTGTAAAATTCTTCTCTGTGCCAATTTCTGAGTGCACTTACATGAGTTGTTTTGATCACCTTCTGAATTATTCTTGTTGCCCTATGTAGCAAGAATTATAGCATATTCTGGCATCAGTTATCTGATGCAAAAACTGGCATTAGTTATCTCTTCTATAACACACATCAAGTGTCAATGGAATTCAGCTCTGAGAGGCATGGTTACCAACTTCATTAGATGATATATGATTAATATAAAGAAGTCCTCTACGGATGCACAGCTATGTGAGCCGTACTATCTGATTTCCCTACTCATAGGGGAAATTTGAGGGACCATAAATTTCAATAGTAGAATGCATGTCACTTCGCTAATGGATGGTGTTATCCATCAGAAAGTAGGCCCCTTTCTATACTCTAGATAATGCCTTATGTTTTTGGCCACTTTTCACCTAATGGCAAAGGCAAGCATATAGTCTACTTGCTCTTTTCCATATAAATGCATCAACATCCTGCTGTCTGAGGTTTTAAACAATTATACAACTCAGCAGCTTGGGAACTGTGCTTCCTTATGCTTAAATATGTTTTCCCTAATTTTCCTTAAGAACGTTTTTCAATTCAACACCAATTCTTTTCATATTAACAGTCACTCAGCCTAACATTTTTTAGTCCGATGTTTTTTTTCCCCTATGGAGAAGTTGTTTGTTACTCTTTGTGATGCGAGTTAATAAAGGTTTGTACCGTATGGAACAGGCATTGGATGATAAGAGGAAAGGTAGAGCGTAAGAAACCACAGGCCTGTGGTATATTTGAGTACAGTGGTTATAGACTTTTAGTCAAATTCATTCATCTGGAAGACGAGTAGACAATAAATCTGCAGGAGGTTTTACATCTGCGAGAAATTCATTTGATGTAGTTTGTGCATCATGAATGGTTGTTTCTGATCTTTATAATGGTGATGGATCACTCATGAGTGTATTTTCTTTGGTGTTTTCCCAAATTTAGCTACTGCGAGGATGTTTTTGTTTTGTAATCCCTTATCATAATTTTTATCTTGAGAGTGTCAATTTTTAAATTATCTCATAGTGTTGAAAGGTATTAAGAATGCATTTAGGGCTAGTTCAAACTAAATTAGACAAATGCTTTTTAAAAATATAGATGAAAAATGAAGAACTATTTAATTTTTTAAATTAATATATTAGAATAATTGTTCTTTTTTTTTTTTTGGAAAAATAGTCGTTTAGTTTTTCTTTTTCCGCAATCAATTGACTCCAATGAGAAATGGAAGAGGATTACCTGTTGAAACAGAATATTTGAATCATTGGAAATTGGCAAATTTTGAGAACTGATAAGAGAGAAAAAAATTAAAAAAAAAAAAGTTTGAGAGCCAAATATACACTCAAACTTTTTCTATACATTTTTCTTTTTCTTATTAAAGCATTAAGGTTAGGATACTCATTATTGATGATATTCGGGCCTTTCCTCTTTGAATAGTCATTCTTTTTTTTTCCCTTAATTCCAGTTATAAAAAAAAAATCGTCATACTTTTATTATTTTTTAATGTGAAATCACCCCATTTGTGAAAATCAAAGAGGTAGAAATTACAGCTTGCAGGGTGTAACGATGTAAGTCAACAACTGAAATAAAATTCAATAGTAACGGAAGCAAGAACATAATATCATACTAACAAATAGAAATCTCAGATGATAAAAGAAAAATAAAATAAAAATAAAAGTTCTAGGCTTTGAAAGATTCCTTGAAATTTCAAATAAATCCAGCCTTGCATGTTTAGATTTTTTTTTTTATTATAATCTTGTAATAACCTAAAATAAGATAAATAGGCATTTCAAAGTCTAACAGTAGTTTTATATTATTTCCTTTTTTCTTTGAGAAAATTATTATTTATCCCTTAAAATTTAACTTATTGTACTAATATATCCTCAAATTCAAAATTTATATGATCGATTTTCTTTATTTTATTATATTCTACTAATGTGTTATTCTATTAAATTTTCTATTAAAAATGATAAAAAAATTATTAGTTATCCCATAAAATTTGATATATAATACTAGTACTACGTATTGAACAAATAAAACTGTTTTTTTACTAATAGTAAATACCTTAAAATTTAATAATTACTATATAGTTATAATTTTTGAATTTTAGGGGCAATAATACAGCATGTCACTTTCTTTTACAAAGTGTAGAATTAGAGTTGGAGCTACCTCACAATCGCATCGACACAACAAAACCAAAACCAAAACAGACAAAAAAAAACACATTGACACTACCACTAATTTTGTTTCTTTTCAATTTTCACACAATACTTTATGTCTTTGATATTTCTAAGAAATGGGAATGGAGACAGTCTTAGGTTTGGAGGAATGTTCAAGAATTTTCTTGACAACAATGATGGTTAGAACTCCATCCCCTTTACGTTCTCTGGATTATAATTCTGTGGAAGACTGCATTTCTCGTGTATCTCAATCTCCTTCTCTCTGTTCTTATGGGCTTCACTGTTTCGTTCCCACCGCCTTCCCCCGTGGATTGCCCTCATCCTCCTCCCGTCGCTGTCTTCTTCTTCCCACTTACGTACATGCAGGACTCCATCTGCCACCTACACCTACTCTCCCATTTCACAAAATTTATTACATTTTATTAAATACTTCAACAAATTAGTAATAACTCTAAAACGTTACATCACTCCTCAAACGTTAAACCATTTCAAGAATGGTGTGTTTGATTATTGAGCCAGTCATATTTTGACATTTTCATTGTTTTTCCCTTTTTATACACATTAGGCCTTAATTACTCACAAAATAATCAAACACACCATTTTTTTTGGGGTGGATTCCATGAATTTTAAATTACTATTGTTGAGTATAATGAAACCCTTATTGAAGAAATTAAAGAATATCCCCTTATATCATGATATAAAGAAAAATAATAACGTAAAAAAAGGAACCTTAATATTGGAGCTGAAGCATTTACACCGCAACTATAGAACGTATCTCATTTTTAACATGTTTTAGACACCAATATCCATCACACAAAACATACTAGATACATTTCATAATTTTTTAAAAATTAGAAATGCATTTCTTAATTTAAAAGTGTTTTTTTTTCCGAAAACTTAAAATTTCTGTCTAACAAAAAGTTCAAAATTATGATAATGCTTTATAAATTGTGATTATGAAATTTTTAGATTTTTAGTTATGATTTATAAATTGTGATTAGGGAGTTTATTTTTTTAAAATTTATTATCATGATAATGTTTTTATGTTCTTTTATGCTTGAATAATAATTGCTCAATATATTTGATTTTATAACATTTTTGTTTAATTTATATAAAAATAAAATTTTATAATTATATTTCTTGAATTTAATTATTTATAAATTTATTTCTATATTTTTAGTATTTACACGTTTTTTTACATATCCGTATATTATACTTTTTAAAAATGTCGTTTTCTAATTTTCATGGAGACTTAGAAGGCCAGACATATCAAGGATAAAAGAAAGATATCAGCAGGTGCCCTCAACATAGCTCTAGCGTAGCGTTCTTGATCTCCATCCCCTCTGGCATGGCGTTTAGCACCCCTTCACAATGTCTCCATTAGTATATAAACTTGCTCTTCATTAATCAATTAACTTAATTAATTATATATAGTGGAGAATTAATAATGTTAGTTTAAAGTGTGTTCCCTTTTCTTTCTCTAACCGATGATGGTGATATATAACTTAATATAGAGAAGAGAAGTTGGTTAGTCCCTAACTTATATAATTGGGATTAATTGATGAATGTGTTTGTTTAGTGAAGGTTTGAGAAGCAGAAGAGCACTCTACAATTATCCATCTTCAAGCATCTCTTCAATTAATTCTCATCATCTCATCACTTTGTTAAGAGATCCTTCGGTATTATTTATTTGCCTTCTCCAATTGGATATGTTTCAATTCAAAAAATGTGTGAAAGTAGAATAATAAAAATATCTGTTAGCTTAAGAAAAAAATAATTAACAAGCCCTTCCTCCATTGTCTTTTTAATAAGTTTTTAATAATCCAAAAAATTAAATAATTAAAAAGATCCACCATCACCATCGGAATATATAAATTTAAGAATTGAGACGTATTTAGATCTTTGAACTTTACAATGTATAATTAAATTCTAATTGAAAATTTAATTATTAATTTTTATTCAATTAATCAATTTCCTTAAGTATCAAATTTATTTTAATTAAAATTTTGAATTAATTTAGTTTCTCTTTAAAAGAGTTAACATTTTATCTTAAAAAATACAATTAACATCTAATTAGTGATTTTTTTCCTTTTTTTTAAAGCTAAAGCTTAACTTTCATTAAATCAAAAGGGAAGAGATACAATATGCAGGAGAGACCCAAATTAACTTGGACCAATAAATAATCTTAAAGCTCTTGCTAAGACATGAGCCACATTTTTCACATTCCTCCTCACCCAATTGACAATCCAAGAATTATGTTGCCTAAGAATAGTTTAACAAAGGAATCAATTTAATTAATATAATATGGAGGAGAGACTCAATCTAATTAATGATTGTTAGATGATTCTATTTCTATTGCTCTATGTCTTAGCTTTGGCTAATATTAAATTATAAATATTTTATTTTATTCTAAATTATTGAAAAACACATTTTTAAAAATAAAAAATCGAAAGAAATATATCCACATTTATAATTTTATAATCTAATAGTATTTGTTAATGCAGTGGTAATAAATATCAAAGGTCAGTTATTACGTTAACAAAATCATCAGCTATCAAGTATACTCAACTATTGAATTACACAATGATAAAACCCATTAATGTAATGGAGAAATTACTTATTATATGTATAATTAGCACAAGAAAAATGTTAAGTACATTATTTGTTTAAAACATTTTTTAATACTCATAAAAAAAATTTAAAAAGATAAAAAAAATATCTTTCTCGTTTATCAATTAGGACATGAGTGTTTGACAATATTTTTGGATAACATAAACTTTTGTAATCCAATGAATTTATTCCACTTTAGACACTTTAATACTCAAACTATTCCCGCATTCCCTCTCCTATGTAGCAACATCACAGTGACTGGGGAGCCTAAAGTTGCTGAGACTTCAACAAGAAGCCACCGCTCCCCTCACTTCACTCACCTACACTTTACCAACCATTAACCAATTAAGCTTTTTTTTTTAGAAATATGAAGCAAAACGTTACTTCACCTATTGATTAATGACTTTTGGTTCTAAACTTAAGAAAATAAATAAATAAATCCAATGAGGCCAACAAACCATCGTCTCCAATCAAACATTGAAACAAAGCCAAAGCAAAAGGGAAAAGAAAATTTACTGAAGGCCCCAAAAAAGAATAAAGAAGAAGATAAAGAAAAATGGAAAAGAAAAAAAAAATAGTAGAGATAGAGAGAAGAGAAGAGAAGAGTGAGACACATTAACTTCCTATCTCCTCTTCTTTTGCTTCACTTGCCATCTAATCTAACCCTAAGCCTCAAATTCTTTGTTTTCTTCAACTACCATATCTCTCTGTTTCTTGTAAAAATTAAAGGCAAGTGAACCATAAAAGAACTGTTTGCAGAATTTATCAAAGATTCAACAACATGGGTTCTGATGGAAACCAGAATCCATGGCAAACTTATGACACTTACAAAGATTGTTCCCAAGGAATCTGTAGCATCTATTGTCCTCAATGGTGCTACATCATTTTCCCTCCTCCGCCTCCTTTTACTCTAGGCGATGATGAAGACGGTGGCTCAGGCTCCGATTTTTCCCCTCTTATTATTGCTGTTATTGGCATTGTGGCTAGTGCTTGCATCTTGATCAGTTACTATACCATCATTTCTAAGTATTGCCGCCGGCGCCGTGGCCACGGCGGCGATAGCATCGAGGGGGATGAGCATCATCAACATACTAATGAATCTTGGCAGGGTAGTAATACTAATACCGCTGCTGCTGGATTAGATGAATCTGTTATTAAGTCAATTACTGTATGCATATACAAGAAAGGTGATGGATTCGTTGACGGCACTGATTGCTCTGTTTGTTTAACGGAATTTCAAGAAAATGAGAGCTTAAGATTATTGCCCAAGTGTAGCCACGCATTTCATCTCCCCTGTATCGATACATGGTTAAAATCTCACGCAACTTGTCCTCTCTGCCGTGCTAATATTGCTTCCGCTCCTACCCAACAACCAGCTCCGCCCGAAAATCAAGAAACTCCGGCCAGCACTACTAATGCTGCTTCTGTCACCTATGTGACCGCCCAACAGTACCAGCAGCATAGGAGTAATGATTCTGTTTTAGTGATTCAAGATTTGGAGAGGTTTGTTCAGGAGGAAGCTGTGGTTAATCTTGTTCATGAAGTTGATGATCATCATCATTTTAATTTACCAAAACCTGCAGTTCAAGATCTTGAACTGAGTGAAAGTATGATCGGAATTAGAGAGGATAATGTTAATGGGGTCCAACCCATTAGAAGGTCAGTTTCATTGAATTCTTCTATGTGCCATAATCGGATGTCAATTGCTGATATACTGAGAATTAATGAAGATGATCGTGATGAAACGAGAGATATAGAAAAGAACAAACTTGAGATCTTGAATTTGGTTAGAAGTCCTCTTGCTATGAAGAGATCAATCTCAACGGGAAGATTCATGTTCATGACAAGGTATGAGAATGGCAGGAGCTCTGTGATTCTTAATTAAGTTAACCCACATTTTTTTTATTTTCTTTTCTCTTTTATAATTTTTTTCTCCCCTTGTGTATAAAAAGTTTAAAATTAAAACAATTATTTTTCCTTTTTCTTAAGTAACATTAAAAAAGAACACAAAACGAATCCAACAGATGAATAAGAAATATATTTTCTCCACTTAGAGATCTTAAATTCGAATTTTAAGAATAAAACACTTTTAAAACTTTAAAATGAGTGTTTTACATTCTTAACAAATCTATTCGACGTGAATTCAGATTATTGTATAATTGAAAAGAAATACACTATAGAGATCTTTCGTATGAAAATTTGACTTTTATAACCTGAAACTTTGTTCTTCCTCCATATAATTTTTAGCCTCTTGGTTGATTAAATTAGCTTGCAAAAGTTAATATTTCTAATTAATTAATTTCCCATTAGTCAATTGCTCAACTTGAATAGCAAAAAAAATAAAATTTGAAAAAGTTCTTTTATGAAAAGATCCTCCAATTAATAAGTTTGAGAATCACTAGACATTTAAAGCAGTAAAAGAAAATCACTAGACATTTGGGCAAACTCACACGCCAGAATAACAGAAAATTCTCTATTATGTTGGTCCAACATCTTTTTTTTTTTTTTTAAAAAAAAAAAGCAGTTTTCCTAACTTTTTTCTTTCATTTTTATTTTTTGAGATTCACTTTTTTCTCATAATTAATTGCTAACACTATTGACTTATAAGTTACATCGAGTCTTCAAGTGGTTAAAGAAAAATAATAGAAAATTTCTGATCTAAAAATAAAATAAGTCAATGTACATATTCGTTCATCAATAAAGAATAATATATTATATATTACTTAACAACTGATTTATAAGTTTATTATAAAAATTAATTCAATAACGTAACAATAAATTATCAATTCGATTTATAAATAAATATGTCATCTTTAATTTATAAATGTGGACTATGCTTTTCTATCACTATCAGTAAACTTTCAAGATGGGTATCATACAGCGTTTGCTAGGCCGAGGGGGGAGGGCATATATTAAAGTTGCAGAGAAGAATTTATTCTCTGCATTTTTACAGAATTATAAGGACGATTAGTTGCCATGATGATTGCACTTTCACTTTTGTTTTTAAATTGGATTTAGTAGATCATACGAGTGCGTTTTGCACTCGGTTTACTAAAAGTATTTTTGGAAAAAAAAATTTATTTTTAAATTTTTTGAATTTTGAAAACTGTTTTTTAGATGAGTAGTTAAAAATAAATATTTTTTCTACAAACATATTTGAGAAAAACAGTTTATAAAAATTTTAAAAAATTAGTCAATTAAATAAAAAAAATTTAAACATACTTTTTAGACACTTAACATTAATTTTAAACATCCCTTAAATAATTTCTAAAGAATAAATCATCCAATTTTTGTTTATCTAGAATGAATTCATAAATTTATTCATATGAATTATTATTTTATATATTACATATAACTAATATAAATAATTATATATAAATAATTTTCATTGATTTTATTCATAAATTAATTAATAATGAGATTAAATTAAATATTTTTTTGAAGAAACCAAATGAATAAATTAGTTTTTTTCTATTTAAAAAAAAAAGAAATATCAAGTTCGGCTGTATTGGAATGTGATTGTACAACGCTATTTTTCTTATTGGTTAGGGATGGACAGAAATTTTTTTTGAAATAATTGTTTATTTGTTTCTTGCTCTCCATTTCAGTGTTTTTTTTTTTACTCACCCACCAATGAAAAAAAATATTTAACAGTCATTTTTCAAAGAAACCCTAATTAATATTTTTCTTTCTAAAGGAGAAAGACAATTATGCCTATTGTTTACGATGATGATGAGAGTGCGGCCTTGCCGTTTTCACTTAAAAAATACACAAAGCTAATGTCTGGTAACAGGTAAATTGCTATAGAGAAGGAAAGTGACAATTTATTTGAAATTGAGCAATAATGTATAAAATTTTAATGCATTTTATTTAAATTTGAGCAATAATGTATAAAATTTTAATTCATAGACTAGTTTGTTTGCAGCCTACAGGTGAATATCTCCTTTTAAAATTAAATTTTTAACTTTTTTTTCTTAATCTATTGTTGTTGACTCTATTATCAATGATTAAACCCTTAATCTGTTATTAAATATTTATCCCTTTCAGAAATTTAAACTCTGTGAATCCATTCTTCTTAAAAATTTTGATTTTCAATGTAAATCAATATAATATAATGACTAGTTAAACATAAAATCTATCAAAGATCAAATTAATAATACAACTATATATACCAATTATGATATTTCCATTTATGAGAATAGAAAAATCTCATAATCGAACATCTTTACTATCATATATCAATATTGATAGGAGTTTAACACGGGAGTTGTAAAACAATAGTTACTTCCATTATATACCTAACTAATAAAAAAAATTACATATCCAAAACAACTCGTTCATCCAAGGGGAAAGGTGATCCACATATATGGCTAGTTAATAATTATATAAATAAATTTGAACTAAGAGAATTTTTGAATAAAAAAATTTCTCATGGCTTCACTAATTAGTAACATTAAAATAAATGTGGACTATACTTTTCTATCACTATCACTAAACTTTTCAAGATGGGTCAAACCTAAAATAAAAATATTTATTTATAAATTATAAATTTTGTAAGGGAGGAAAGTATTTTTATTGACACAATATCTATAAATTAGCATTAAGAGGTAACACTTGTGTAAATTTTTATTTATTATATAAGAAAATGATGAAAATCAAGGATAGGTGTCCAAGTTGCCACCACCGCAGGGTTCTCCTTCTAACATATATCACATTCAAATGTAGAGGTCACTTTCTGTGGTTGGCCTCCCTCGGTATGTCCTACCTCAACAATGCCGTAACACTCAACCATAAAATGTGAAAATTACGGTTTATTCTGTTTATTTCTCTATTTGATAAAATATTTATTTATTTAATACAGTATAAATTTCAAATATTGCAATATAATATATTGTAAAATTTTTTTACATTTGAAATATTTTTGTGTAAATTATTTAGAATTTTATGTGTAGTCTAATAACTTTTTTATAAGAGTTTAGAATTTTTACTTATTATCAATTACTGTAACTGCAGAATAATTAATACATTTAACTCTTAATTTTTCTAATTGTTATCTTAAACAATACTTTTATCAAATGACATGTGGATAAATTGTTAATTTTTTAAAAATTTATTTCTATTTATAATTTATTAAATATCAGAGAGGTAAACTATTCACCATAAAACACCCAATTCCTTCCATGTTAATAAATATAATTATAATATAATAACTCTTATCATTGATCGCAAATTACACCAAACCACGATTTTGATGGTATAATGTTTTGATCACATAATTTATTAAAAACTCCAAAATACAATTAGTATTTAATTTCTCATTTGAAAAATGAAAAACTCAAAACAATTGGAAATAAAATAAATTAAAATATTAACATATTTTACATTAGTTGATTATAGTACATGAGCACTTCTTGTAAGGAACAATTATTTCCCTTAAAATTAGTTTTGGGTGAAATTAAATTTAAATTTTATTTTTAACGAGATATCAAAATTATTAGCCTTGCGATATTTGATTTTCTACGTACTTAAAAAGAGAGAAAAAAAAACACACGAATATTTTGATATGATATGTCATGCAATCTCTTTTCTTTTATATGCTTTTTATTTTTATTTTTTTCTTAATTTCATATTTCACCTTTATTTTCTTTTGTTTATGAGTGTACTCCACAGGACATCCTTTGAAGATGTTTTTTCTCTTTTTGTTTCTTTTACTTTTTCGATTATGATGATCTGGTTGATAAACAAATATACGATTCTCTTTGTAAACTAAATATGATAAAAAAAAAAAAATTTGATTAACTAATTGTTTATATATAAGGCTTAACGAATACTTCGTTGTCATGTCGTAATTGTTTGTTTTTACTATTTTGTCCCCCAAAACTAAAACCGATTTTGATTCATTTTGATTTTTTTTTACTTCATTTTAGGAAAAGATCAAGTCTACCTCTATATTTGGATAGAAGGAATGGAGGGTGTGAAAATAAAGATGTAAAATGAAAAAAATTCTTACTTTATTATGTTTGGAAAAAAAAAAGAAAAAGAAAAATTATTTTTCACCCTTCACTTTTATCTCTAAAATTGTAAGAAAATATAGAAATTGGAAAGAAAATAATAAAATTAATTTTTTTTATCCTAGTTAATGGCTTTTGATATAGGATAAAAAAAAACTTAAACATGAGGTAGGAAAATAAAGATAAAAAATAAAATTTATTTCCTTCATTATTTTACCTTTCAGGTAAGATGGCAATGAAACGGACTCGATGTGGAGTTTTTTGTCCTTAATTTCGCATTTGTAATCCGATTCTGCCCCAAACCCTGGCGAAATTTTTTTTTAGATTTCTGTCCCCACACACTACGGGGACGGAGATCCCCAACTCCGCTCCGATATCCGAATTTTATTAAAATTTTTTATTTTATTTTAATATTAAAATTATTTTTTTATTTTAATTAATTAGTTAATTATATAATTTTTTTAAATAAAAAAATTATTTATTTATTTTATTATTATTTTTAAAATATTAATTATATTAAAATATAAATAATTATTATATATGTAAATAATAAAAATATATAAATATATTTTCGGAATGGATATCGGAGCAGAAAATATATATACCATTTTTATCCCATTTTTTGTACAAAAAAATTCAAAATTGGGGTAAAAAAATTTTTATTTGAAAAAATTACTCCGTACGAAGTGGAAAAATATTATCATCCCTACTCTCAGGTTCCAAATATGGTGTAACGGCAGTGAAGGGGTCCAAAAAGATTTTTTTAATTAATTTTTTTATTTTAAAAATGTATTTTTCACTTTTTTAAGAAAAAATATCAAGTCATATTGTCGATATTATTGCTTCGTGTAGGAGAAAAATAAGTGTCCAACTCAACATTTTTAAATATTGTTATGACTAAGAAATTTAACTTTAATGATAGTGTGAACCATAAAACCTCTTTTACAACAACCAAAAATAAATCATTCCTAAAATTGTAAAACTGTAAAATCAAATGCAAATCCTTGATAATTTTTATTTCTTTTTTCTTTCAATGATTTCTAATTTTGAATGGTCAAAATATTAGTGCTTTCATTTTACACGTGACGCATTTGGTATCACATGTTTTACGTTTATTTGGCTGTAAAAATGAATCAGTGCTTGTTAACCAACTATTTTTATGTTTATATTTGTTCAAGTAATGACAAGAGATATATTGTAAAATTATAATTTATTTTTAAATTTTTAAATAATAAAATGAACTAAAAAAAAGATATTCTCCCTTTATTATGTTTGGACAGAGAAGAAAAATATTTTAAAAAATACTTATTTTTTACCCTTCACTTTATCTTTAAAATTGTGAGAAAATATAGAGATTGGATTTTTTATCCTAATTATTGGCTTTTGATATAAGATAAAAAAAAAAAACCTTCAATTTAAACATGAGATAGGAAAATAAAGATAAAAAAACAAAAATTATTCCTTTCATTATTTTACCCCCCAGGTTCCAAATATGGTGTAAGGCGCAGTTAAGGGGTCCAAAAAGATTTTTTAATTTAAAAAAAAAATGTATTTTTACTTTTTAAGAAAAATCTAAAAGTCTTCACTTTATAAGAGATTGTCGATATTACTGTTCCATTTGTGAGAAAGACAAGTGTCAATTCAGTATTTTTAAATATTATTATGACTAAAAACTTAATTTTACTAATAATATGAACCATAAAACCTCTTTTACTAATAATAAAAAAAATTCATTCTTAAATTTGTAAAAGTGTGAAACCAAATGCAAATCCTTAGATATTTTTTATTTCTTTTTTCTTTCAATAATTTCTAATTTTGAATGGTCAAAATATTAGCGCTTTCATTTTACACGTGATACATTTGGTATCACGTGTTTAACGTTTATTTGGCTGTAAAAATGAATCAGTGTGTGATCTAACTATTTTTATGTTTACATTTGTTCAAGTAATGACAAGAGATATATTGACAAATTATAATTTATTTTTTAATTTTTAAGGAATAAAAGGAACTAAAAACAAAATAGAAAATTTATGAGGGTATTATGAGATAACATAAATCTCTTTCGGTATAATTAAAAGTTTTGAATTTAAACTCTAATTGTGCAACTATCTTAAATTGTCACATTGATAGTTTTATTTTATATAAATATGATTAATTTTAATATATAATTTTAATTGTCTGACTGAAAATATATATGGTACGAGAGAAAAAAAGTGAGGAATAGAGGGAGGGAGTAAAATAAATCAGAAATGGATTTAGGAACCAAAGTAACATAATCTGATAAATACAGAGAGAACTGAATACATGTTATATTTATAAAGGAGAGCGCCACCTTCATTATAAAATATTTTATATTATGACCTTGTTTTTAGTAAAATAAAATTTAGTTCATAGGTAGACAATTTTTTTATGTTATTATTTATAGTGAGAAAAGGAAATTGGAAAAATCAAAGTTGCTATTGGAATTAAAATAAATAATTAAAAAATCTATTGGTTTAGAGCAGCATTCCAGAAGAGGCCTGGTTAAGCCGGCTTTGGTTTGATTTATGGGTACTTGATCAGAGTTGTTGGATTTGGGCCAAAATAACTTCTTGCATTCTTCTATATCATTCAATTTTCAATAATAATTTCGAAAGAAAAAAATAATAATGATAATGATAACAAAAATAACATGGATGCCCTTATAAATGAGGAAAAAAATCATATGCATAAAATAAATAAAATCACCCTATCATATTCTTTAAATTAAACCTTGTTTTTAGTTGAAGCCAATAACCATGATTTCCATACCAAATTAGAAAATAAATAATTTATGATACTAAAATTCCAATCTAATATTAATAATAATAATAATAATGGAGAACGTCTTATTGGGCTTAACCTGAAGCGATTTTATGGTCAAACGATTTTCTTATAAAGGACTTTGTTATTTTTTTTTGATAATAGAGTCAATTTTTATTAAATAAAAAGGAAAAAATATAGGATAATGAAATGAGTTAATCCTGACTAGTGGGTCATCTCTTATATATCCAATAGATATATAACCTTCCATATTATATGTGAACAAATTCCATGAACAAAACTAAATATATATCCGAAATAAGTTACAATCAAACTCAGTTCGTTTAGAAATGTCCGACTTAGCTAACTTTGTTGTTATGCTTAGCCTAAAGTGACAAGAAAAGAAACTTGTATTTCTAATTATCATTTTTTATTTGAGTAATTAATTATCATGGTTCATTTCTAACAACTGCATTGCTAAATCAAATAGATTCTTATGTTATAATATAAAGATGTCCACTCAACATATTGCAAAATTGTTTACATCTTGGATTTTTTTTTTTTGTATATGCTCTTTAATTGGAAAAAAAAGTTTGTCTTATTTACCTAACCAAAAGCTTTTGACATCTTGGCCATGGCCATCAATATACTGCTATAAATAAATAAACACAATTTAAACATGTACATTATTATTACTAGTAAAGTCATATCATGTTCACTAATGTAGTTTAGTACTTAGCTAAAAGTTATCATCTTTTTATTATTTTTTTAAGTGAGCTAAAAATCGGCATCTTTTAATTCAAACATTGTGCTCGATTATTTTATTTTTTCAAATTTAGTGTACTAGAAAATTACTTTCTCAACACATGGTAACATTTGTTACCCGTTAGGAAGTTGTTTACGAGAAATAAAT
This sequence comes from Triadica sebifera, assembly GCA_023653625.1. NCBI lineage: Eukaryota > Viridiplantae > Streptophyta > Magnoliopsida > Malpighiales > Euphorbiaceae > Triadica > Triadica sebifera. The sequence goes on along the minus strand of CM042897.1, from coordinate 31,100,667 downwards.
TTTATTTTTTTGGTTATCAGATAATTATTATTTTTCAAACCAAAAAAAAAAGATAAATCATAGCAGAAGGAGGTTACTAATTTTTTGAATATTAAATCTCCAAATTTTGATCTTGTCACATTGAGCCCTTATAAAATAGTTATTATTTTTCACATTAAAGAGGTATTTTGTTTGGCTGTTTGGAGTAGTTAGTTTTTTATTACCCAATAACTGATATAAAAATATTTGGTAAGTATTTCTAAACAATAGTTGATAGCTTTTTGGAGTCTCCTACAACTACTGATTGAAAAAACTTCATGTTAGAGATTTTCTGAACAACTCAAATTTTTTTAAATACAAATATCAAATTACTCTTATATTAAATTATTATTCTATATAAAGAAGTAATAAATTTGAATTATATTTTATTTAATTACTCTTATATTATATATTTTTTGAAATTATTATTATTATTTTTAATTTATTAAAATAAACAGTTATATTAATAAGTAATATATTATATTATATTATATTTATTTATTTATTATAAAATAAAGTATATTTTGAAATAAATAAATAATATCAATATTGTTAATTTTATATTATAATAATAATATATTAAATATTTCTACTAAATAATAAATATTAAATCGCTATTACTTATTATTAGCACCAACTATTTAACAGTTAAATCAAATAAAACCAAAACCAGCTCACAATAAAATCCGACATCTTTTTTTGTTTTGTTTTTTTATAGTCTTGTATCCTGATTTTTTTTAATTATCCGGGGAGGAAATCTTTATCCACTACTCCTACAAGTGGTTGAATATCGAAATTGAGAGCCTTCCATATGCCCCATATACTGAATTATAATAATGAGATAAAATTTTACCTATAAAAATTCATATTCTTTTAATGTAATTTAACCTACCTTTATTGTTTGTGTTACTGACAAATTTTAATTCCGTTTTTACTGTAACCTTTATAATAAAAAGGCCAATCATTAAGATTGTCAACTTCTCTTTCATTGGGTGTTTCTTAATGTATTAAACTAGCATTTTATATATTTGCCAAAAGATTGTAACTTTGCAGCCTACTTTCCACCGTATATAAACGGGACCGACATAATAATAATAATAATAATAATAATAATAATAATAATAATAATAATAATAATATAAGCTAGCTGGCTTTTGATTTTTTTTTTTTGCGTGGAATTAAACCACCTTACTTGTTTCCATCATCAGTACAACCAAAATTTTACACGCATAGCATATGCTTTTATTCTTTTGTATAATTTCCATTTCAAGATTCAGTTAATATTTTAATTATATATATATATATATATATATATATATATATATATATATATAACACGCAAGTTCATTATTGGATTAGAGACATTTGGTTAATGCCACGTATTTTTCAAGTTATATATATAAAAGTTTAATTAATCATGTATCATAAAGTTGCCTTAATATAACTAGTTGGATATACATCATTAAATTTCAAATATTATCACAGAATAAATAAATAGTGATTGTCAATTAATTAAAATACACATGTCAGCCTTAGACTCTTAGTTAGTGATTAGCACTATAATGATCCTTTTCTTGTGAGTACAAGTCTTAAATTCGAATTCCAATCCGATGTTTTATATATAAAAAAAAAATTGTCACTCTTAATTAATCTCATTCAAATTTAGAAACACAATAGTAATTACAATCAAGAAATCAATACACATAAACAATAAACATTAGCTTATTATTGCGACAAATAAAAAAAAGAAGCTTATTAGCATTGATACGCTAATCAATATTGTGAATTTTCAAGTTTAAACCCCAATTCAACTTCTTGTAACACAAAAAGCTAGGGGTGACAATTCTTGTTACTAGGTCGAATTGGTGTTGTACTTTGATATACCTATAATATGATAAATGACAATTGACAATTCGAAAACAAAATGATAAATTAATTGTATTTAAAATTTAATACGAATACAACTTATTTAATGAACGAATTAACACGACATAATATATTTAACATGATTAATCTATAAATTGAATTAAATTAATATAATACAGTTTAATTAATCCAATATGATCTATTGAGATATTATAATCCAATATAGTAAATAGTAATACAACCTATTTAATTAACATTTTAAATAAATTTCATCAGATCAATTTTTAAATAAAAAAAGTTCAAATATAATTAACTAATATTAAAAAAATAAAATATTGAGTTAGGTAAAGTATATATCAATAAAATAATTAAACTATTAGTAAATAAACATGTTTTAAAAAATATTTTAATTAAAAGTATAAATAGAAATTAATTAAAATAAAATATAACTAATAATTAAAGTAATTTTATATTAGTAAGTTTGTTAATGTGTATATAAGTTATAAATATATCGGATTAAACGTGTTAATATAATACGACATAAATTATTAATAGATTAAATGTATTTTTTTGTATTAGCAGATTAATTTATAATACGATATAATAAATTTTATATTTTTATAGGATTAATATAAATATGATATAAATACTATAAATCTCAAATTTAATTCACTAATTTTGTGATGAGTTGTATCGTTATGGTATGGTGTTTATTGTTGCCACCACTAACAAAAGAATAGCTAGAGAAAGAAAAAAAAAATCAATTTCCATTCACATGGGATATTTAAATATTCTACCATTCAAGTAATTAAAACCTACCCACCATGTGAGATTAGGTACACAACTACACTTAAAAAAAAAAAATTCCACTCATTCAAATATTTGAATTTATTTATTTTCTTACACTTTTCAAGTTTCTTCTGTAATCAAAACACTCTTTTATCAAACACCCCAAAAAAAAAACTCTCTTTTGTTTTCCTGCTATAAAATAGGATGAAGATGAATTAATGGCATTGGCAGCAGCTCAAAGAAATTAACAAAATTAAATAAATCTCCAACCTCCACCCCAAATGGCGGCAGAGAGCTCCAGCGCCACCCCTTACCCAATCAAAACGGTGGTGGTCCTTTGCCTAGAAAACCGGTCCTTTGACCACATGCTAGGCTGGCTCAAGACTCTCAATCCAGAAATCAACGGCGTCACTGGATCCGAATCCAATCCTATATCCACTTCCGACCCGAATTCCTCTGTTGTCTTCTACGGAGACAATGCCGCCTACGTCGTCGACGACCCCGGCCACTCTATCCAAGCCATTTACGAGCAAGTCTTCGGCACTGTGTGGACCGAAGCCGTACTTTCTAGCGAGAACTCTACTCCCCCCCTAATGAATGGATTCGCGCAGAACGCAGAGAGCATCAAGCAGGGCATGGCGGAGACCGTCATGAACGGGTTTAAACCGGAGGCGGTGCCGGTTTATAAGGAATTAGCTGCTAATTTCGCAGTTTGCGATCGGTGGTTTGCTTCGATTCCGACTTCGACCCAGCCTAATAGGCTGTACTTGCATTCTGCGACGTCGCATGGTGCAACTAGTAATGATACAAAGATGCTGGTTGAAGGTTTCCCGCAGAAAACTATATTTGAATCCATGGATGAAGCTGGGTTTAGCTTTGGGATTTATTATCAACAGGTTCCTACTACTTTTTTCTACAGGTAAGCGATTTCTTATTTATAAAATTAATTTTGTTTTAATTGGATTTTATTTATTTATTTTCTTTAGCTTAATTATCTACAATTTAATTATACTATCTCTATCCCACAAAAATAAATTCATTCATTTATCCTAAATTATAGTATATATTTTTATAATATTTTTATATTGATTGCTTAATTAGTTTTTAAATATGCCTCAATTGAATTGAACTATGAACAAATATATATGAATTTTTTTTTGAGAAAAAAAATGAACTATATATTATTTTTTAATTTTGTAAAATGCCTCTAATTAATCTAGAAATATATGGAACAACATAAATAAAATTTATAATTTTAACTATATAGATTAATTAAATTTCCTGTGAAGGTCATGCATGGGGGAAGTATATATATTTAAAAGTGTGTTATAGTTACAAGAATATAAGATCATGGAATTAGTACGAAAAAAGAAAAACGCATTATATTATTTTATGACAAGATTTAATATGAAATTAATGATTGAGTGAAAATAAAATAAAAATTGCTTTTGCAAACCAATATTTAATTAGGGGAAGTGGGTGGAAGATAGAAGGCATTGACTTTTAATAATAATAATAATAAAATTAATACGGATGCCTTTTTTCCCTTAAAAAAAAAAGAAGAAAAAAGGAAAAACTTGCACCATCCTTATCATTTGAGTTAGGTCTCAATTTCCTTACCATTTTTATTTTTATACTTGCCTGTCAATTGATTCGTAATAGAGTGAATTGGTTGTTTAATTAATTTTTCAGAATTGTATATCAACACAAGAAAAGAAAAGTAGTGAAATCATTAAAAAAGTAAGAAGCTTAATGTCGCAGTTGGAATACCAGCTGGTCATATTAATCATTCGCGGCACATTAATTAATGTATAAAAGCATATTTTCTTTCAGGCTTCAAAGAATGAATGTGCTTAACTTAAAATTTTAATAAAAAATAATTAAAATTCCTCTTATAATTACAATGAGCCAATTATCATGATGATAACAATTAAAATGACATCCCCGCATCAATAAACAATTCAAGAACTATGACCATGATTGCTATTAATTTATTGTTATTATAATTTTTTATGTTTATAATTTTTTCTTAATTCGACTAAATTTTTCTTTAATTATTTTGTTCCTTAGTTGTAATGCAAACTGAACCTTTTTTTTTTTGTCTAAAGAATATAATTTCTGAAGCCCACTTTGCAAATTGGTTTACAATTTTTGCAAAGTTGGATTACCCAGCCAATAATATTTTAAAAACTATCTTTCTGAAAAAGAGAGATACTTTTGGATGGTCTTCTACCCATTAATTTATTTGTTTTGTAAAAAGTCTTATCTCTATATTTAGATTTTTTTTTTATTTTCATTAATAAAGAAGAAAACAAAGTGAGATAGGGGTATTTTTTTTCCTTCTTTCTTAACTAGAGGTGGTAGGGTCCTTCTCCCATTATTTCTGGTTAATTTTCATTCACGATATTTCAACTATACAATTCTAAACTATTTTTAAAATTATTCTATAACATAAAACTAACTCTGTCAAAAGATATTAACTCATTTAATGGAAATAGTAACATGATTTTTCCATGTCATTTCAAAAATTTTCATGTGTAAATTTCAAATTATTTTCTCTTTCCAGTCACCATCTTTCATGTACATTAAACTTTCTGCATTTTCTTTCTTTAATTTCTTTAATTTCTCCTCTTTCTCTAAAATTATTTTTTTTCAAAAAATAATTACATCTTTGATATTTCTCTTTCAATCATTAATGATTACACCTCTCTCTTTTTCTATTTTTTTCCATTCAAATATAGTACAGACATTGAATTTTTAAGTTAAAGTTTCTAATAAGTAAAAGATTAAAAAAAAAAAGAAAAAAACATAGCTCTATTGACAAGAAAGATGAGAATTTTTTTCCAAGATAAGAGTACAATACAGGTGAGAAAAAAAATACAACTCAAAATTGCCCTCTATGGCTGATCCTTCTTGGATTTTCGAATTCTTCTTGGGTTTTTGAAATCTCCTCCATGGACGATGGGTTTCGATTCTTCATGGGTTTTCAATTTTTTTCTTTAATTATTCAAGTTGCTATTTTTCTTAAAATCCCCATGATTTTCTTTAAAACTCATTTGATAAATTTATCTGCATCTATGATTTTGATTTCATAGGTACGTTCATATCTTACAAATCTTGATTTTTTTGGTATGAATTTGGAATTTTGGGTTTTAAGTCACTGTGCAACACTTTGTGGGATCATGTATGGGAAGAAAATGTCATTTGTTGTGTTTGGGAGTTAAGAAAGCGAGGAAAAATGATGAGAAAGCGAAGAAAATGTCCTTTTATTATGTTTGGTTGCTCAGAAATAATAACATGAAGTTATTTAAATATAATCAGCAAAGAATAAATAGCTACAAATATAAATCTTCAGCACTGCAATACGCTTCTTTTCTGCTCTTCAATAAAAAAAAAAGGAAAAAGAAAAAAATGATTGATCACCTTAATTCGTTTTCTCTCTTAATGGAATTAACAAACAATCACTTAATCTCCTTTCTTATCAGGAACCTGAGAAAGTTGAAGTACATTACTAATTTCCAACAGTTCGATCTGCATTTCAAAAAACATTGTGAAGAAGGAAAGCTACCAAACTATGTGGTGATTGAACCCAGATATTACGATCTGTTATCCATACCAGCAAATGATGATCATCCATCACATGATGTATCAGAAGGCCAGAAATTTGTTAAAGAAGTATACGAAGCACTAAGAGCCAGCCCTCAATGGAATGAAACGCTGTTACTAGTAATATATGATGAGCATGGTGGTTTCTACGATCATGTTCCAACTCCTTCAACTGGCATCCCGAGTCCTGATGATATTGTTGGCCCTGCACCCTATTTTTTCAAGTTTGATCGCCTTGGAGTTAGGGTTCCTGCCCTTTTAATATCACCCTGGATTGAGCCTGGAACAGGTAAGTCTAAAGATTTTTGTTGCTATTAATTATACTTCTACAAAAAATCACCTATCAAAAGCAGCACAAAATTGTATCAAAATTGTTGCAATCGGTCTATCGTAGTACATTACTCCTGCTTCCATATATAGGTCATCGCAACAGTTGGGCATCATGTTTTTTTTACTCTTATAGCCGTTGAAATTTGAAACTGTTGCTAATCTGTTGCCATAGAGTTAATATATGATAACAGTTATATATATATGTTTAATAAATTGAACTGCAGTGTTGCATGGACCTTCTGGACCAGAACCTACATCAGAATTTGAACATTCCTCAATTGCAGCAACTGTTAAAAAGCTTTTCAATCTAAAAGAGTTTCTAACCAAGCGTGATGCTTGGGCTGGTACTTTTGAGGGTGTTTTGACTAGAGCTACTCCTAGAGAAAATTGTCCAGGTAAACCTGCAGATTTATTCTTTACAGTACCTACTATTTAATCAACATTTCCCATGTATACTAAATAATACTATTTTATCTGCATAAATTGCAGTTACGTTGCCAGAGCCGGTGAAAATGCGTGAAGTTGGGGCGAATGAAGAGGCAAATATTAGTGAGTTTCAACAAGAATTAGTACAAATGGCAGCAGTATTAAATGGAGATTATGAAAAAGAAATTTATCCTCACAAGCTTGTAGAAAACATGAAAGTTGGAGAGGCTGCAAAGTATGTAGAGGATGCGTGCAATATGTTCCGTGAAGCATGTGAGAAAGCTAGGGAAAGTGGCGTTGATGAATCACAAGTCGTCATTACAGCCAAGCCAGAGTCCAACGCAACATCCAAATCTTTCTTCAACAAGATGTTTTCTTGCTTAATTTGTGACAATGACTAAATTCCCTCGAGGAATCTTCTCTTAACCTTTCTTTTGATTTGGACACTTTCAGTGCATTAATTCGATGGATTTGTACGCATGTTTTTATGTTGTACTTGTATCATGATTCCACTTGAAGTTGAATTATATTTTTATTTTCAATATCCATGCATATATATAATTAAATAGATTTTAAAATTTGGTTCCATTATTTACCTATATATAAATATAATTTTTAGACACTTTCTCTGATTAATTTATTTCAAATTTTCAAGAACTTCTTCGTGCCATTCTTATTGCATGTATGCTGGTTATACATCCTTTCAGTCTGCTGAGAAAAGATCCATTTTCTCTAGCCAATTTTCTACAGGTACACTTCCTTATTGTAGTTTTTAATTACTGTATAGAAAAGATCCATTATTCAGATTAAGTTACCACTTATCAAATCATGTTCACCTTAATGGATTTGGTCCTCAATTGAGCTCATTGCTGATTGAGTGTTGTAGATTTAGATAACTCTGTTTTAGGATCTGCAGTTCTTAAAATATACTATCACCAAATGAATAATCAATGAGATTTGCTGTTGACAGATCATCTTTCAATTCTAGACAGCATTATTTTTATCAAAACTTCATATTTAATGCGTTATACCCTGCAAATTTGCTGTAGGCATGTGGTATTGTTTAATATCTCATAACTTTATCTAAGTTCAACACAGTTAATGATATGAAAATTTTGCAAACAAATGAGGTTAGTTTATCAACTTTATAATCAAGAAAGATTCAGAAATGAAAATAAACACAGATATTTTTGGACATATGGAGGTGCTGCTTCCTTAGGCGTTGTTAATCTAATTTAATGCTTAAAAGGAATGTTATAGAATAGAGAAAGCATCTGGACTGAACAAAAGATATAATTTCTGTAAGAGGTCTCTTGCTGGAATTTAATGAAAAATAAAGTTTTCTACAGCAAAACATATAGACTGAAGGTACAGTTAGAGGAATTCTGCTGGAATACAAAGAAAATAAAGTCAAATCATATGAGCTTGATGGTATAACTTTTCTTTTAAAGTGCTAGATGGCATTCAAGGGACAGTTGGAAATGCTCATCATCGTGAATTCAATGAAAATAAAGCCAAATCATATGAGCTTGATGGCATAACTTTTCTTTTAAAGTGCTAGATCGCATTCAAGGGACAGTTGGAAATACTCATCATCGTAAATTTGTTCGTGGTGTGTAAGAAAGTTGAGGAGGAGATGAAAGGGAAAAGAGTCAAGATACAAAAATTGAAGAAAGAAAGAAATATTGAAATAGATTCCATTTAAGTTCTTGTTCACTTAATATTAGCTCTAGTTTAACGAAGTTTAGTTTCCTCTACAAAGATAAAAGCTCAGAACAGGAGATATGATAATTGTTGTAGATGTGGCCTGTGGGGGGAAGAGGGCATTTTACCAGTTACTGTCTGAATGTTCAGACAGATAAATGCTGCTGGGATGATCATCTTCAGCTTTTATATCCATGCTTGTATTTATGTTTTAGTGTTGACAAGCAAGCAATACTTTTTATATGCATGCTTGTATTTATGTTTTAGTGTTGACAAACAAGCAATACATTTTAAAGAGGCCAAGTTTCATTGAGTGCTTATTTCACTGAACAAGGTATGTATATTATAGCTGAGTTTGAAAGGGGTTTAGTTGCTGAGCTTTGCTAAATTATTGACCAGAAGAAACATCTAATCTCTCTGTTACCGAGTCTTTTCTTAATTAATTTTTATTCTTAAGATTTATGGGATTGAGGCTTTTGGATTATAAAATTACACATGCAATTTTGTTGCTTCATTGATCCTTATGGTAAATTTTCATTATTTTAGGCAACTGAATATCACTTTTTTTCCCTTTCCCAGACTGCCTTGTAAATTTTGGATGCATCCTTTGAAGTGCTGGCTAAGTTTTGTCCAAGGGTAGCCAAAGTAGGAGCTTCCATTATGTAGAGAGGCATAGCATCCGTTAGTATACAAGCTAAGCTTAGGAGGCATACTCTTGAATTGGACTTCTTCAAGTATTATCATTGTTTGTTTTTGTGGTCAATCATTTTTCCTGTTTTTCCATTTTCAAAATGTTTCTTTTGCTGAAAGAGCTAATCGGAGAAAGCGTTTTCTTGATCCACATCTACTGACGATGGTTGGGTGAGTATGCCAAAGTAGTGGCTCTCATGCATCCTTGCAATTTTTCAGTTCAGTGTTCAATAAATTTTTGTTCAAGGCATCTGTTGTTTCTGCTTGTAGATTCTTTGCAGACAGTTGCATTTGGAATCTTCTATTCATCCTCAAGTTCCACATTATAAAAGTTGTTCCAAGTATTTTTCTATTTGATATGATTAGAACATGGTTCTTGTATTGGAGTATAGGATTTTGAAAGAGTTTAGGCTTTGAAAAACTTGTATATGCTTAGGTTCATTTTATATCTGTGTCTGACTTCTGTTGTTTTCCTTCCAGGAAGTGATGAATGATTTCTCTTTTATTTATTTATTTATTTATTTTTTGGTACTTATAAATCTGTGATGTTTCTTATGCTTCCATTTGATTACTGATGAGTATTTTAACTATTTATGTAGGCCTACTCTATAAATAGGCTTATTTCTGTTCCTTCACTGATGCGGACAATCCTTCCTGCTTTGCAAAGCAACTTGCAGAGTTCATTGAAATTGCTAGTGCTAAGTGGTGAAGCATTCCCTTTGTCCTTATGGGATGCACTATCAAATTTACTACCCAAGGCCTCCATTTTGAATTTATATGGGAGTACCGAGGTTAGATATTTGGAATCTCCTAATTTGTTTTCTCTGATATATTTGTTATTTGTTTAAAATATAAGACAGGAAATTTACAATGCTCATGTCTTTGCCATGCTTTTATTCTTGTCTTTGTAGCTGTTTCATTTGGGATTATCCTTGCTCTTTATTATTATCTTACATCCAACTATGTAGTGAAGTGCATATTTTTATGCGTTGCTATGTACAAATGCTTCATTTGGGTAGCTTCTTAGTTTTCTTTCTTTTTTATTTTTCCACTCTGCTCTCTTATTTTTCATCTTATGATGCTCATATGTATTGCCTAGCAGGATTAATGCTGAGATTGTGTCTATTAGTAGATTAGAGGCTGTTGACATGTTTTTACATGTTTCTCATTTTGTGATGTATCTTCTAGTCCTGATAAATATTAGTTGCTCTTTTCCTCCAATATATGTGTTTTTTCTTTTTTATAATTAATGGAATCCTTTTCTATTTTGAAAATAAATCAACTTTTGAATTAAGTTTTCTGGGGATTGGACATATTTTGATTGCAAGAGGTTGCCAATGATTTTGGAGACAGAGGCTCTAACAACTGTTCCAATTGGTGTGCCAATTTCTAATTGCAATGTAATATTGGTTGGTGAAACTGATATGCCGAATCAGGGAGAGGATTTGTGTTAGTGCTCTCTGTGTTTCTTGTGGGTTATGTTCTAAGTCTGCTGTTATGTCTTTCGACTGCATAAAAGTGCATGAGAACGTCCTCTGTGGCTGTTTTGTGAATGATTGTGGATGTCAAGTGTATCATAGAACTGGTGATTTTGCATGGCGGCTTCAATGTGGTGTCTTGGTATATTTGGGGAGAACTGACCATAGAGTAAAAATTAATGGGCAATGAATAGCCTTAGAAGAGATTGAAAATACAGTCAGGGGACATCCTGATGTTCTTGATGCTGTTCTGATTGCCCGTGAAGGTCCAGAGGAGCTTTTGTGTCTTGAAGCATTTTTTACATTAAAAGATAATGACAAATCTGGTGACTCAGTCAGATCAATTAGAAGTTGGATGGTTAGTTAACTTCCTTTAGCCATGATCCCAAACCAATTTGTATTCACAAACACCTATATCTTTCAGTGGAAAAGTTGATTATCCTTTGTTGGCAAGTACATCACTTCTCACCATGCTTGTCCAAGAAAAAATTGGCGACCCTGGGACCAGTGATCTCTTGCACATCATCAAACAGGTTTGCCCTTCGGTTGTGCCAAATTCTTTTTGCTTGTCAGATCTCTATGCACTGCAGTTCACACTATTTTCTCAAAATGGAACCGTTCTACCATTTCTCAACTGAAGCAATATGACCATTTTCTGGCAGGCATTTTGTGATGCATTAATGGTTGAAGATGTTTCTGATGATGATGATTTTTTTATGATGGGTGGTAGTTCCATTACTGTTGCACAGGTTTCTTATAATCTGGGAGTTGATTTGAGATTGCTAACTTTTCCACTCCATCTAAGCTTCACAGTACCCTCCTTGATGAGAGGGAATCTTACAAGGTAAGTGTCAGAAGTGATACTGATTGGAAATTGAATATGAAAACACCTACCTGGAATATGTTGCTTAATTCTGCAACTGATCTTAGCGTTAAATCAGAGAAGTGGCTAGGAAAAAACCTTCATCAAAAGAATGATCAAAAAGCTGCTGTATCCAAGCACTTTAAGGTTGATTTGGGTGAAAACATATCTTCAAAAATTATTAGTCTCAGTGATGGATATCCTTTGTCTGCATTGATACCAATCTCATGTTCATTCAGTCGAGGCAATAAGGTCATGTATGAAAGGGAATACAAGTGGAGGGTCCCCATCATTCAACTTGGTCAAGAGAATTTTTGAAAAGAAAGGGTTTTTCTATGCAGGAATTGTGGAAGGTTCACTTGGAGTCTTGTATGGATGCATCACCACTACTTATGTTTAAAGACCAAGATGTCTATTTATTTATTGGATTCTCATGCGCATAAGTTTGTTTGTGTTAATGCCAAAAAGAAATGCTAATTATATGGATTAGCTGTAGGTTGCATTATCATTGTCATCTAGTTGTCATTTTTGTTAGAAACTTTCATAAAGTTCATGTGTAATGCTTACACAAGCCGTCAGATTAAAAAGCAGTATGAACACCTTTTAGGGTCTTTTAAGATGTTTTCTAGCATTTTATAATAGTCTTTTGCTGTCTATAAGAGTACAAATATTATATCATTAATATGCTCTACAGTGCATTATCATTTTTCACATTCATGACCATGATGCATGAAAATTTTAGTGCTGGCATGAACTTCATATCTTCTAACTTTGGTGTAATATCATGATGTAATTTTGTATAGTGGTTCTGTCCAGTGGGAAGTCAGACTACAGGGTTCAATTATAGTTGAGTTTTCTCAGGTGGTTCTTCTTATTGTGTATTGTTCACCATGTATACATTTTCAGGTCGTAGTTGGATGCTATGAAGGGAAAATATATTTTCTTTGACTTCTTAAATGGCAATATTTGCTGGACCTTCCAAACGGAGGCTGAATTAATGATCATACTACAGAGGCAGAATGCATTGATTTGAGAGCAGAATTTGGTTAAAACCAATTAACTGAATTAACCAAACTGACCAACCGTTTATTTGTTTGATTGCAATTTCGGTTTTATTTTAAGAAAATTTCAGTTATTGGTTCGGTCCAGTTAAATTGACTGAAAAAGCAAATTTTGACCAAACCGACTGAAATTCATATAACTATTTATTTTTTACAGTTGCGCGCACACACACACACATATGAACTTCACTAATTTTTTTAATGCTTTTAGATTGTTGAATTGTGTATTGTATCATGTTGATCACTTGATTGTGTTATTAGGTGATTGAACTTGAGTTTTGTATTGGAATTGAATTGTGTTTAATTGCAGATTGTTAAATATTTGGTTAATCCAATTAACCAACTGATAATTTCAGCTAAATTTGTTCGGTTAACCATTCATTCTCAGTTCAGTTATGATTACTGATATAAGTAATATTTCAGTTTGGTTAACTGAAGGTTCAGTTCGTTTTATTCTCTTTATTTTTTTAGCTGTGTTTTTTCTCTTTGTTTTCTGCACATATTTTAGAAGTTCACCTCTAATATTTGTTTCTTCTTCAACATTTATTGAAGGTAAAGTGCCAATCAATTGTGGATATACACTGACAATTAATCTGGTAACATAGTTTGTACCATATCGTGCTTTGTCAGCAGAGCCTATTGTTGCTTTAATTGAAGGCAGATACTAATTTTTCTTTTATTGTACTGGTTTAATAAGTGGACTAGGTATAGTTTCTGTCCAATGACATTAACATAAGGTGAAGTAAAAAAATCATCATTCTCACTTGATCACATAACTATGTTGGTGAAAGAGGATGTCAAACAAAGCATATTGAGGGAATTCCTTTCATGTAATTCTTTTTTTTTATTTGTCTTGCACCTTTTCGTGTCCTTTCATCATTCTGCAACTATTTACAATCTAATATTAACATTCTCTTCTGTCTCTGGATGCAGAAAATCCCCAAGTTACTAGATGTAGACTAAAATGCTTAGTAAACATAGATGCAAAATCCCTCAAACTCACAACAAGAGAAGCAAAAATGAGATATAACATCCTGAAATTGATTGAGAAAAAAATAAAATTCTGACAGATCTCTACTTCCGTTCAATCTTCTTGGAGTTCTAGAGGGCCACCTTTTTCAACGAGTGAAGAATTTAGTGTTGCAGCACTCTATAGAAACCCCATGTAGTATAATGATTGTTAACCCCGCTAGTTGCAAGCATAAATCTTGATGAACTCTTGATTTATCATTTGTATCTTGAATTAGGCCTATAATAATATCTTTGATAGAACCTCTTAGGCTACAAGCCTTGAGCTACATCTATTTTGTACAAGTCCCTCATGGAATATAGGCCAAGAGAAAGAGAAAAATGCTGTAGGCAGCTCATGTTTTTCCTACACCCTGTGAAGGTTTTATTTGTATGGTTTGAGAAGTACAAAAGTAATCCTAACAAGAAAGCCTTAACAATGTCGAAATAAAGAATACGCAATGAACTAAATTAGGCTTTTATGCAGCTGCTAATATTCCAAAAATATTATGCAGCTGTTATACTCTCCCTCAAGATGATATATGTATAATACCCATCTTGCATACAAAAGAGTGGAATAATATGCTTCAAGAACCCTTATTAAGCATCTACTGTTAACTTTTTGAATTACTCAATGCTTAGAATTTGACCTTAAAAAAACCTGTAAATCTCAATGTGCTCAGTGCAATCATGTTGTACAGGATTGTGAGGAATACTAATGGCAGCCTTATTATTGCCATATAGGAATAACGGCTTTATAATTTATTTCAAACATATGTAAATCTTGAATTAGTTTTTTAAGCTATAAAAGTTAACAAACACCATGTGTCATGGTTTGTATTTCCACCAACAAATGTACAATACCCAATGTAGACCGCCAAACATCAATAGAACCAGATTATCTTTTTCGAATACCATCGACTACCTTGTCAGTTCCTCTTCAAAATTTCTAAGAGGTGAATTTGCCACCAGCATGCTGCATCTCTCAATGTGGTTGTTAGGTAACATAGCACTATGCTTTCTCTCTCTTCTTCTTATGCATAGCTGTAAATCTGCCCTGAGGACGGGAACAGATCTCTCCATCAGACCTGAACTCTAATTTGGCAATCTTCAGCATTTACCCCAGCTAAAAAATCATATGTTCAATCCTTTTCATCAGTTTCTGAAATTTGGATCCATCAGTTGTACATGATGCTTGAAAATCTCAGTAATAATCAAGGTCCTTCTATAACCATTAAAATATCGCTCAGCTCCTTTTGTTTTGTTTCATGAACTTTCTTCCTCAACTCATATTCTCGAGCATCATTGCCAAGAATAATTTTGGGCAGCAGAATTCCAAATTTTTTGAGCTGTATCAAGGAGATAACCATGAGCAATATGGTTGCATTAAATTGATCAACTAAGACATAATAAGATAATTCTCTGATTCCCGTTGGTTAAAAGGATGAATTAGAAGTTGCTGGTTTCCGTTTATCACCAGTAGCCTGAACGAACAATGAGCAAGATTGCATCCAAGCAAGGTACTTTGTCCAATCCAACTTAATTGGACTGATTTGGAGGAAAGAGTTATTGCTAAACTTTTCAGCCACCATGCTACCACCATGTTATTGCTGTAAATCAGAATGCTACAAAAAGCTAGGTCAACAATGTGGTAAAAGTGGCTCGAAACCCTAACATGCTCAAATAGTAATAGTATTATGGTTTTAAAAGACCAAGAAAAATATAGAAGTGCTGTAGTTGCAGCTCATGTTTTTCCTACACCCGCAAAGATTTTATCATATGGTTTAGGCAAGTATAAAAATAACTCTAAGAAGAAAAGGCTAACAATGTGAAAATAAAGAGTACACAATTTACTTATCTCAAAAAAAAAAAAAAAAGAATGCATAATTTACTCCTAAAAATTTAGGCTTTTATATAGAGCTGCAAACATTTCTAAAATATTATACAGCTGTTAATATTCCTAAAACATATACAGCTATCAACATTCTTTCTCAGGATAACATATATGTATTTCTCATACCCGTCTTGCATAAAAAAGAATGAAATAATATTAAGCTTCTGCTTCTTAACTTTTTGAATTTATATAATCAATACTTAAAAATATATACAGCTATCAACAAGTTGATAGAAATATTGAAGACTGTAACACTGCTCTGTATATGTTGTTGGGTATAGCAAAGCTCACATAATTCGTGATAGCATCTATTTCTTTTTAAGAGGGAATTTTTCTTGTGTAAAATATCTGCAGGTGTGGCTCCCATGATCACTATTTATGCGTTATTGACTACAGAAATCAGTGTTGCATTTATAGGCTCTCATGTGGTGGGAGTATATTTGGTTCGCCTGCAATTGATGAGGTGTCCTTTCAGTTTTACTTTGTGAAGCAGAATACATGGTTCGTATGCATTCAGTGTGTTTTTGGTTGACTTGAGTTTGCAGTATTTTTATTGCACAAGAATTCGGTATATTCTCGTGCGCTATTTAATCTGGCAAATTTTTATGTAGAATATGATATTATCAATCCACATGTTTTTCTTATTGCATGACTTCTGTCTTATATATTCATATACTATGCATCCACTTTTCTCATATAGATACTGTCTAAATCTATATGAGAAAAGGGTTTTCCCTGCTGTGATGTATCATATTTCTGCATGTTTCCTGTATTCCTTATAATTTACTATTTGGACTGAGCAGTATCAATCAGAGAAAGCTATAGAAATAATTGTGTTGGATCTATGAATCGTCTCTTTATTCCATGTATTATTTTTTCTTTTTGTAGCGGGCTCATGCGCTGAACCTACGGCTCCACTTTATCTGTAGCTATAGTAATTGACCCAACCCATAATCAATCATGTATTAAAATCAGATCATGTTGCTATTTCTGTTGTTGTCACAATATAATAATGAATGTGGAAATTTCTGAAACATCTTGCTTTATCACCTGACTTGACATTTAATTAATCATCATTAAGTGCGAGACACTCTATGTGGCTTCAACTTGTGGTCATTTGACAGTATATCTGTAAAGGTACGACAATCAATTTCTTTATTTCTTCCCATGGCTAAGAATTCAGCAAGATGGCTGTAATCATATCCTGTTGTCTTTCACTTGAGCTAGTGCCCATGCCCAATGGCCAGATTGCTTCATTGTCAATTCCTTATAAGCATATTTCTAAGAAATGCTTGAGGTTTGGCTGATTCGTAAACACCTAAAAATGGAATCAAAGTTGTGGGCTTTGACTGCAGTTGAATGAGGAACCATGATAGGTTCTTGAATGCCATCTCAATTGTAATGTTGGAATTTTGGTATGAGAGTTGGCCTGTTGAAAAGGCATCATCTTCAAATCTTCCTAGAAGCAAGATGGAAAAAAGAGCATACTAAACTTATAGCTTAGGCTCAAAAAATTTGAAGAAAAAAAGAAGAAAAGAAAAGAAAAAAAATGAAAAGAAAGGAAAGAGCTGGGAGGAGAAACGTTGGCGAATTGCCTTTTTGAACAGAGTTAATGCTGTCTTTGCCGATTATTATTGTCTATCCTGTACCACTATCTCGGTTGCATTGTCGTAAGATCACATTTGTTTATATTGGACTAAAATTGATTGGAGCCAAGGTGAATGATATCCTCCAGCTCAGTTTGAGCTTATATTAAAAGCATACTGGGGGAAGTTCAAACAAATATATTGTTACCATTGAACTCAAGTTGCTTATCTTTTAAGATCAAGCTCAATAGCAAGATTGAATAGCTGTTAAAAATTACAGCATCCAACTTTTTAACCTTGTAATTAATTTAATTAGGTTAGCTATAGCATGTTAATTTGTTTTAAATTAGTAAGATATGAAATTTTATATATTTATTTGATGTATAATAATTAGATATATATTATCTATATTATATTTATTGCTCCATTGTGATGGATATTTCTCATCTAAACTAAGGAAGTAGCGCTCTTTCGAATGGAAGCATAGGACCATATACCATCGACCTCTCTAAAAGCTTGGAGGAGTTGTACTGTAATGTGATGGGACACCATTATATGTTGAATTCTGTAAAGGTATTTTGTTTATTTGGCACTGTTGTTAAAATGCAGGAGCTAGAGGTGCCAGTATTTGGGTCACTTTCAGTTGGTTCTCCACGTGGAAATGATACGCAATATGCATATGGACCATATGATATGGTTCAGTTGATCATTCCCTTGTACAGATAGATTATTTTTTTTTTCATAGATAAATTTTATGTCCTTCACCCTATCTACTGCAGCTATTTGTTGTTAAGTGGATGGAACCATTGTTATATTGGACTCAGGTGGATCCATCATTTGGCGGGTATGAATTTATCTTATTGCGTTATATCCAGATTCAATTTGTTGTTGCCTAAATTTGACATCTCATGATTTCTACCCTCCATATCTCTCACTATTATGTTGAGACAACCATGAAAGTGGATTTACCAGTTTCACAGAGTGTATTTCTTAAAGTAGACAATGGAAATAAAAAAGAACAAAAAAACTTAGCCATGATAGTCATATTTATCGACAAAATCTCTGGGTGGATATGAAACTTTTATCCTTTTTCCCTTGTTTTGAATTGGATATTGAAAAATTAATTCAAATGTATTGTACATGTAGCTTTCTTCTCACAATATTCAAGGTCAATGTGAACTTTGGTAATTCAACTGTATGCAGAGAACTTGGGATACTGTGGTAATCATGTTAATTCTTTGAGTATTTTCAAAAATTTTAGGGCAGTTTCTTTTGTAGCAGCATTTAAAGATAGCACTACAACCTGCATCCCCTCCTTCTGCTCTATCTAAAATCAAGAAAGCCTCAATTCATGTAGGTTGGCTTGGCTATATATACGTCCTTTTCCTCCATATTTTTAGAGCCTGACGTTTTAGTAAAACGTAGTGTGCTTAATCCTTATTGATCCTATCCTGTGTCCTACCATCTTCTTCAATCATATCATCCCTTGTTCTTGTTTGTTTATTTATTTTTTGGGGGGTGGGTTTTTTCAGAAGACGCTCTTGGTAAGTGGCAAGAGGGGAGGGGAAAGAATATGTAAAATATTCTGTTGCCTTGTTAGCACATGTTAGAATTATGTGTTTAGGACTGCTGTAAATGAAGTCCATGTGTCTTGTTTTTATTTAGTTACTGATTTAGTCAAGTTCCTGATTTTGTGGAGTTAGTTTTTGATTTTCTGTTTCAATCATGGCTTAATTTTAGGACCATGATTTTAGTGGTTTGGCTTCATATTTATTTGTAATTCCTTGCTGTCAATAATAAGATCAAGTTGTTCCATTTTCTTCTTCAAGTTTTCTGTCTTTGTTTTTCTATTCTTTTCTCTTCTAAAAATAACTAACACTGGTATCAGAGCCCTTTTCTTAAAGGACCTGTAATTATTTCTTGAATCATGGAGGTTGAAGCAAGTTTTTCTGCCATTACTCCATCTGTTTTTGATGGAGCTAATTATCAAATGTGGGCAATACGTATGGAGACATACTTGGAAGCTATGGATCTCTGGGAAGCTGTGGAAGAGGACTACGAAATTCCTGTGCTTCCAGCAAATCCCACCATGGCACAATTGAAAACCCACAAAGAGAAGAAGACAAAGAAATCAAAAGCAAAGGCTTCGTTGTTTGCAGCTGTCATTCCAAGTATTTTTACCAGAATCATGTCTCTTAGGACAGCAAAAGAGATATGGGATTACCTCAAAAAGGAATATGAAGGTGATGAAAGAATAAAAGACATGCAAGTGTTAAATCTCATTAGGGAGTTTGAGCTGCAAAGAATGAAAGAGACAGAATCAATCAAAGAGTATTCAGACAAGTTGCTTGGGATTTCCAACAAGGTAAGACTTCTAGGATCTGAATTCAAAGACACTAGAATTGTTGAAAAAATTCTAGTTACTGTGCCTGAAAGGTATGAGGCAACAATTACTGCACTTGAGAATACAAAGGACTTGCCAAGGATCTCTCTAGCAGAACTACTGAATGCTCTTCAAGCTCAAGATCAAAGAAGATCTATGAGAGAAGATGCACCTATAGAAGGAGCCCTTACAGCCAAAGATCAAGCTACAAACAGAAACAGGTTCAAGAACAAAAAGAAAGACAGTGCAGAAAATAATACCAGTGCAGAACCAGCTATTGGAAAAGGGAGAAAGGATGGTCAGAAGAAGTCATATCCACCTTGTCAGCACTGCAACAAGAAAGGTCACCCTCCTTTCAAGTGTTGGAGAAGACCTAATGCTAAATGCTCCAAATGTCAACAAATGGGGCATGAAGCAATTATTTGCAAGAACAAAAGAAAGCAGAATGAGGAAGAGGCAAAAACAGCAGATGAAGAGGAAGAAGATCATTTGTTTGTTGCCACATGTTTCTCCAACTTGGACTCATCTAATTGTTGGCTAATAGATAGTGGCTGCACCAATCATATGACTCATAATAGAGACCTTTTCAGAGAATTGGGTGAAAGCAGCTCATCAAAGGTTAAAGTTGGGAATGGCAAGTACATTGCTGTGAAAGGAAAAGGTACAATAGCTATCCCTACTTGTTTTGGTTTTAAGTTTATCATTGATGTGTTATATGTGCCAGACATAGACCAAAATTTATTAAGTGTGGGTCAGCTAGTTGAAAAAGGGTACACAGTAGTGTTTTATGAGAATTCCTGCCTAATTAAATATATAAATGGTGATGATTTGTTCAAAGTCAAGATGAATGGGAAAAGGATTGCATTGAATCCATTGAAGGAGGAGCAATCAGCTTTTCCAGTAAGTGAAAATATTGTTGAGTTATGGCACAAAAAGCTGGGTCACTATCATTATCAAGGTCTACTTCAAATGAAAGCTAAAGAACTTGTGACTGGACTTCCAGAAATTGATGTCAAAGCCATTCATTGCAAGGCCTGTCAATTAGGCAAGCAAACTAGAAAGCCATTTCCCAAGTCAGCTTGGAGAGCAACCAAGAAACTTCAACTGGTGCACACTGATGTTGCTGGTCCACAAAGAACCGCCTCACTTAATGGCAGTGTCTACTATGTCATCTTCATAGATGATTTTACTCGAATGTGTTGGATCTTCTTCATGAAGAACAAGTCAGAAGTGACACAAAATTTCAAAAGATTTAAAGCACAAGTTGAAAATGAATGTTGCTGTAAGATTCAAACCATAAGATCAGATAATGGCAAGGAATATACCTCTGCTACTTTCAATCAACTTTGTGAAGAATCTGGCATAAATCACCAGCTGACAGCTCCTTACACTCCTTAACAAAATGGGGTCAGTGAGAGGAGAAATCGATATATCTTGGAGATGGCAAGGTGTTTGCTACATGAAAGGAACCTCCCAAAGCAATTTTGGGCAGAGGCAGCAAGTACAGCTGTCTTTCTGCAAAATAGACTTCCCACAAAAGCTGTTGAGGGCAAAACTCCATTTGAAGCATGGTATGAATTTAAACCATCTTTAAAGTTCCTTAAAGTATTTGGTTGTTTGTGTTACTCACATGTGCCTCAGATCAAAAGAGACAAGCTGGATGAAAGGGCTATTCCAGGAATTTTCATTGGCTACAGCTTGACTGCTAAAGCCTATAAGATCTATCAACCATAATCTGCTAAGGTAATTATCAGCAGAGATGTACATTTTGTTGAAGATCAAGAATGGAATTGGGAAATAAGTGTACAAGAGAGGCTAAGCTGTAAAAAACTAAAGCCTATTGAATTTATAACACCAGATCAAGAACTTGAGGAGTGGGAAACAGAAATGGTAGATGACAGATCCATTCGAGGAACCAGATCATTAGCTGACATCTATTAAAGGAGTAATGTAGCTATCAGTGAACCCAACAGCTACGAAGAGGCAAATCAAAGTCACAAATGGAGAGTTGCAATAGAGGAGGAGCTGCATATGATTGAGAAGAACAAAACCTGGGAATTGGTGAGCAGACCTACAAATAGACATGTAATTGGAGTTAAATGGATTTACAGAACCAAGCTGAATGTTGATGGATTTGTAAACAAACACAAAGCCAGACTTGTGGTGAAAGGATTTGCTCAAATACCAGGTGTTGACTTCTTTGACACATTTGCTCCAGTATCCAGAATTGAAGTGATTAGACTACTCTTGGCAATTGCAGCTCAATTAAGCTAGAAGGTATACCAACTTGATGTAAAATCTGCCTTTTTGAATGGCTACTTACAAGAGGAAATTTTTGTTGAGCAGCCAGAAGGTTTTGTGAAGTCAGGAAAGGAAGATCAGGTTTATTTACTTAAGAAGGCTCTCTATGGCCTAAAACAGGCACCTAGGGCCTGGTACAGCAGGATTGATGATTATTTACAGAAGTTGGGGTTCAGTAAAAGTCTCTCAGAGTCCACTTTGTATGTTAGGCAAAGTGGAGCAGATGTTCTTATTATCTCATTATATGTATATGATTTACTGGTCACTAGAAACAAGGAATGCTTAATTGAAGAATTTAAGTTAGAGATGATGAAGAACTTTGAGATGACAGATTTGGGGGTGATGACTTATTTTCTTGGCATGGAGATTAGAGATAAAAGAAATGAAATTTTTGTATGTCAACAGAAGTATGCTAAGGAAATTTTGAAGAAGTTCAAGTTGGATGAATGTAAAAGAATGTCAACTCCTATGAATGCAAAGGAAAAACTTAGCAAGAATGATGGTGCAAAACAATTTGATCAGTGTCAATTTAGAAGCATGATTGGTTGTTTGATGTATCTCACAGCAACTAGACCAGATATTTTGAATGCTGTGAGTGTGCTATCTAGATTTATGCATTGTGCAAGTGAATTGCACTTTAAAGCTGCCAAGAGAGTGCTTAGATATGTCAAAGAGACTATTGATTTTGGGATCAAGTATCAAAGAAGCAAAAAATTGAAGCTAACTGGTTTTTCTGACAGTGATTGGGGAGGCTCAGTTGATGATATGAAGAGTACTTCTGGCTACTGCTTCACTTTTGGTTCTGGTATTTTCTCATGGTGTTCAAAGAAGCAAGATTCTGTAGCTCAATCCACAGCAGAGGCAGAGTTTATGGCTGCCACCTTAGCTACAAATCAAGCTATCTGGTTGAGGAAAGTCTTAAGTGATCTCAAGATAAAACAAAAGGAAAATACAGAGATTCATGTGGATAATCAAGTTGCTATTGCTATATCTAAAAATCCTGTATTTCATGGCAAGACAAAGCATTTCAATATTAAACTCTTCTTTCTAAGGGAAGTGCAACAGAAAGGTGATGTTTTGCTAGTTCATTGCTGTTCAGAGGAACAACTTGCTGATTTATTCACTAAGCCACTTCCAGCAAGTAGGTTTGAAGCTCTAAGAGACAAGATTGGAGTTTGCAGCTTCTAAACAAGGAGGAGTGTTAGAATTATGTGTTTAGGACTGCTGTAAATGAAGTCCATGTGTCTTATTTTTATTTAGTTACTGATTTAGTCAAGTTGTTCCTGATTTTGTGGAGTTAGTTTTTGATTTTCTGTTTCAATCATGGCTTAATTTTAGGACCATGATTTTAGTGGTTTGGCTTCATATTTATTTGTAATTCCTTGCTGTCAATAATAAGATCAAGTTGTTCCATTTTCTTCTTCAAGTTTTCTGTCTTTGCTTTTCTATTATTTTCTCTTCTAAAAATGACTAACAACACACTTATCTAACTTTTGGGTGGATCTACTTATAAATGAATTTTTACTTTTCTTTATCTGGTATTCCATCATGTTGATTGTATTTCTAGCAAAAATTCTGATTCATTTTTCTGAAAATCACGTTCTTCTTCATAGTAGAACTGGTGGTCCCATATTTGCTGAAGCATGTATGTCTAATGTGCTTCCTTCTGAGGTGAATAACATCTCTTCCTTTTAGTATGAAGAATGATCAATTTTCATTTCTGTATATAGTCAGACTTCTCTCCTTCTTTCTCTCTCTCTTGCAGAGTTCACTTTTATCATGTCCAGGCTAAAAATCCTAGGGAACAGAAATTAAGATTAAAATAGAGGAATTGTTTCCTTTAGTTTTTGAGTTTCATGCATGAAAAAAAATGCAAAACATTCAATGGAAATTAAATCCAGGTTATAAAATCAAAATGTTTGGGACTAGAAATTAGGATTTCAGAGGATTTTTTATAAGTTTTACAGGGAATTTGATATTTTTCAAACACGGATAGGGATTTATATGAAAAGCCAAAAGATGTACAAATTTGTCCACTGCTAAAATAGCTTTATTTACAGTGGCAAGAATTCCTCAAGCTACCCATCGTACAATAAGGCTATTAATTTTCTCTTTTAGATGAAGAGTTAGAAGCCTTGCGAGTCACCGGATAAAATAACTTAAAGATATTTGTGATTACTTCCAGTTCCTTTTCTACTTTTAAATTATACTTGAACTGTCATAGAACCCAGAAGCTAGCCTTGATCTTCTGAAGAGGATAATTGATCTATTTTTTTTATTTAATAATAATTCATCTCTATTTAGGATATGGCTGTTATGCCACTTGCTTTTTGAAAATAGAGGCATGGTATAACCATTCCTCATCCAACAGGACAGTAACCTTTTCTGCATTAAAATCAGCATTTGGTAAATCCTGGTCGCCAGGAAGGTCAGCTGTAATGTTAAATTCACTGCATGCATTCTTTTTACTTTTCTGTTTTCAGATTGGAAGCTTCTTGTAATATTTGAGTTATTAGTCTTGAAATCCTAGGTACTGAGTGATATCAAGAATCTGCAAAGTCGGTTCAGATTAGCCAGAGACAGTGGCTCAAATGGAAAATTAACGAGTCTTAGCAACAAATTTCTTGAATATTGCCAATATGATATGAATATTTTTTCCACATCTCAATATTTTAAGCATGTCCACAACAATATTCTACAGTAATGATTCCAGAACCTTTTTTTTGGTTCTCCCCAGTTCTTGAATAATTTTATGTTGACCTTGTGTTTTAGTTTCATAATTTTAGCATGTTTTCTATATCCTGTAACATTAAGTTTCGACTCCCTTCACTTCACATGTGAATTTGAAACAACCATAGGCTAACAAATGTGGTTGCTGATATAAAGATATTTCGTCCAGTAATTTTTGTACGGGTTCTGGTGCGTTCAAGAAACAGGAGTGTTTATTCATTTGAAATGGTAAGGTTCTATATTAATCTCATGGCAATATGTGGGTGAAGTGTGTTTTTGTTGCTGATATAAAGATACTTGGTATTGCTCTTATTTATGTTTAGAATGAGGCTCATACTATATCCATGCTCCACATTAAACAGTTTGATCTCCATCGATGGGCAATTTCTCATTGTCATAGAATTACATTCCCTAGTTCTATTTCTTTACATCAATCTGCTGAAACTCTTGAATCACATCCTATTATGGTCTCGGCTTCCATGGAATTTATGGTTTCCACCTATGATTTGGATCCATGACATTTTATAATGAAGACATTATCAGCTCAGGCGTGCAAGTCAATTTGTATTATTAATACACAACCAGTTGCCATTTTGCAGCACACAGAGTTCTGATCGAAACTGCTTCATTAAGTTAAACCTTTCGGATTGAAGGCCCTGCCCATGATACTTTGCTTCGAAGATTTGACTATTGACCTTCCCAAACATGGCCACTGCTTTGTTTTCCTATAGCTAATGGCCAGCTGAGCCTGTGCCTTGCTCAAATATATATATATTGCCCCTTTCACAAACTTAGAACTAAACAATCCATGTCCTTCCTGGTACCAGAAAGATAAATGAAAAGAAAATTTTGAGGGACCAACAAAAAACAGAAAATAGATGTTGGGAGCCTTGTCTTTTATTTTCTATTTAGGGCACAGCTTAGTTGTGTCTTGTTGCTTAGTATGCCATCTGAGCATCTGATGATTTTCCCAGTCATTGGCTGGTCTAATGTCTACTTTATACGAGAGAAAAAAACTCTCTTAAAATGGAGTTCCATTTGGATTTGATAATAAAATCCTATATGCAACATATATCAATTTGTTTATGGGATTTATGTTTTAGGATTATGAGCTCACTGAAGTTTTCTTTTCTCTCTATTTTTTTTCTTATTCATTTTGTTAATTTTTAATATTGTGATGAGTTTCAAGAATAAGCTTAAATCAATGCATATAATCAAAGTAATCTTCCTTCAAAATATTGTATGGGATACTTGAAAATGTTTGTACCTATTCATTTTTTTCTTTCATTGCACATTCTTGATTCAAAAGATTCATGTGAGGAAAAGGGAGATCTACTCTGGGAGTACAATGTTGGAGATCCAATAACTGCATATGCTTATGTTGATGAGCACTTGCAGCTGGTGTATGATTTCTACCTTGTGTCAGACAGGTAAGAAACCACATAAATTATAAGAAATCTAAATGCTGATTATCTAATGTAATCTGTCCATAAAATTTTCCAGGTTTGTGTATGTGCAAGTTCTAGAAGCATACATCTACTTTTCATCAATTCAGATTTTGGGGGGAAGGAAAATCAATCGAGCAAAAGTGTGGTTAAGGAAGTTGAAAGTTTGGAGCTCCTAGGAGACGTTTTCTCTTCACCAGTGATGCTTGGTGGAAGGATTTTTGTTGGTTGCAGGGATGATTATGTGTATTGCATTTCACTTCAAGTCATTATTCAGTAAAAGAATGAAGGTGCTGGTCAACAATGCCTCAGATTATTTTGTTCCATAATGCAGCGGCACAAATATGATTATCAACTTAAAACTGTGGGAGATTCACTATTTAATATGATATTAAAGCTACCATAATAATTTACTTTGGACTATTTGGTTATGAAATATGGTATAAGAATCAGCTTCTAACTGTTGGAAATAAAATACTCACACAAACAACTTTTATTCAAATTCAAGTAAATATTACAAAAACAATTTTACTCAACAAACAAGAAATTACAACTCACTCTTATAAAACTTTGCTTCTTCACTCACTTAGAAGTTTTTAATTTTTCGTGATGTCTAAAACTAAAATGGGAAGGAGTATTTATACTACTTAAGAACAATTCTACACCACACAAATAAACTAATCCAAAATTATAATAACCATACACCTCATTCTTCATCATTCTCCATCCTTCTAATAATATTTTAAGTTACCAAATGATTCACATGCATAATTACTACACTCTAGAAGATTCTAGGTAGATGACTTATAATTTTAGACATTTATTATGGACTTTAACTCCAATTTGATTGGGTTTGGGTTTGAGCTCCCATAATGGATCAAGTTTATGATCCAACACTAACCCCCTATTGGCGTGTTTTATGTGTCAGCTCGATCATGAATCAGTTGAATAGACTCAATCCCAACTGCTTTGTATGAAAAGTATGTGCGTGGCTCAACCATATATCACAAGCTGATATAGTGGTATGCTTTTATGCTAATATTTGATTTTGCATATTGTGAAGTGATAAATGGTTTATATGGTTGCTCTCGTAGCCTTGTTCAATCGAGAACTTTGGTCTAGGAGAGGAATAATAACAGCCCCAGACTTCTCAGCAAATTATAGCGGAAGAGCGTGCAGTAGAGTAACTTTTCTATTTGTTGTTATTCATTATAGAATAACAAGAAAAACAATAAAAAATTTAACGATGTCTATCTTGTTGTCATATTTGACCTGAGTATATGTCATACTGGAAGTGAGGCCCAAATCACCCAATTGCAAGTGAACCTAGAGATTGGTTAAAAGTTGTTGAGAAAGAGTGTTGATATGGAGAAAAATAAGTGAAAAAGAAAATAATTAATAATACAGTTAAAAGAGAACACTAGAATTTAATTGTCTACATCAACGATAAGAGAGCAGCGATAAAGTTTTTACTATGTAAAAAAATATTATAAGACTTTAACAAATATCTCTCACAAAAAATTAGCATCATAATACTTTCACCCAAATCTTTTTCACTAATGAACCTCTCTCACAAGAGAAAATATGAATGAAAGAAAGAAAAAAGAGAATTTGTATTGTTTTATGATGTTTTAGATGAGATAATAGTCAAATTTGGGACCATTAAGTCACCCATAAATTTGTGGTCATTAAGCCATCAACTAATTTATGGTTATTAATCTACCAACTTCTGAATTTGGAGATGCAGCGGTAGCAGATGGTTACGATAGTGTAAATGTTTTTACAGTCTCAGAATATGACTCAAAAAATGAGTAGATTTTTGATTCGGGTTGTTCAAACCACATGAGTTCCAATAAGGATTTGTTTATTTCATACCAACTCTTAGAGGAGTCAAAATGTATGATGGAACAATGAGAACGTTGATAGATGTTGGCTAAGGTGAGAACTATGATTGTTAAGAAATAACAAAGTTTGCAAAATCGTCGGTATCGATACAATAAGAATCAAAATGTATGATGGAACTATGAGAGCGTTGATAGATGTTAGTCAAGGTGTGACAACAATTGTCACGTGATGGAGGCTCCAGTGTGGGGTCAAGTTACATTCGAATATTTTAGGTGTTTGGATTGTACAGGATAAAACTAATAGTAACGCTTTTTCTATAATCAATTTGTTTTACGTGAAATGGTAAACACCTAAGACCTATAATTGGTATCAAAGATGAGGTCATGGGTTTAATTTCCAGCAATAGCAATTGCTGAATGAGAGATTGTAGGTCAAAGTGTGACAACAATTGTCCTGTGCCAGAAACTCCAATATAGAGTCAAGTCATAGTTGAATGTCGTGGATGCTTGGCTTTAAAAGATAAGACTAATGGTAGCACATTCTCTATTATTAATTAGTTTTAAGTGAAATGGTAAGCGTCTGATATCCATAATAGATGTAAGACATGTTCCTTTCTTTTGGCTTTGTGCCCTGGACATTCTTGCTTTGATTTGAATTTTCTTGCTTTGTGCCCACAACTGGTATCAGAGAAGAATCTCTTCATATGCCCTTCCTTGTTACAAAAATAACATTTGAATTTTCTTTGCTTTGATTTTGTCTTGGACTTTAATCTAGCTCAACCATTAGTGGGATCTTTTTTTTTTGTCTTCCCCTTACTACTAGACTTTCCACAAAGCTTTCAAATTTATTTTCTGATATTCTCTTCTTCAATTCTCTTAAATTCAATGTTGCATTGACTTCTTCCATGATAAAAGTATCACGACTATACATCATGGTATCGATGAAGTAATCGTAGGAATTTGGCAAGGAACATAATAGAAATATTGTTTAATCTTCATCATCAATTTTGACATATATATTTTTAAGATCAAGAATAACTTTATTAAATTCGTCCAAGTGTTTTTTGATGGGTTTACCTTCTTGTATTTGAAAAGTATAAAATTGTTTTTTCAAATATAATCAGTTAACGAGTGATATGGTCATGTACAAGCTTTCCAGCTTCAACAACAACTTTGTTGTAGTATCTCAAATACAAAGATAATGTACCATGTGCTTTCTCTATTGTCTCATCATTCTCTGTCTGACAAAGACTCTAGCAGAATATTTCCGCTTTTCAAGGCTTTTGCTAAATCTTGATGTACTAGCAAAGCATTCATCTTTACACGTCATAGATTGAAATTATTTTTTCCATTAAATTTTTCCACATCAAATTTTCTCATAGCTATAACTATGATACAATTTTCAAGGGTGAATAATAAACTTATTTTCTGATGTGGAGGATTCACTTATTGGTAGCATGATACTAATTTGTTAAGATATAGTGTCGATATGGAGAAAAATAAATGAGAAAGAAAATGACTAATAACATAGATAAAAGAGAACACAAAGATTTAACATGATTTGATAATTTGTCTACGTTCACGATAGAAGAGCAGCGAAAAAATTTCCATTATGTAAAAGGAGAATATTGCAAGAGTTTTTAACAAATATCTATCACAACCCAAAAATTAGTATAAGACACTTTCACCCAAATATCTCTCACTAATGAATCTCTCACAAGAGAAAATGTAAAAAAATAAAAAAAGAAAGAAAAATGTAATTTGTATTCCTTTGGATAAGAAAATTTATATCTATTTATAGTCAAAACAATTATAGATATAAAATGATTATATTGTTGATTTTAGAAAGACTAAAAGTAATAACAAACATAACCAATTCAATAAATTTCATTTCCCTATAAATCAAGACAGGGATTAATTTGAAAAAAAAATTATTTTTTTATTAGTAATCTAAAATAGTGGAACAAATTTTATTTTTATTTCCTTACAAAACAATGAAATGGAGGAAGTATTTGTTAAGCCAGCTATTTACTAGAAAAGTGGTCATTTTTTTTATTATTTTAACTAGACATAACTGTAACAGTTAAATACCTAATTTATTTCCTTTCCTTTTTTTTTTTTTCTCTTTTTTTCTGATTATTTAGAACATTAACTTGTTAACGGTTCAGCAAATTGCATAAGCCAATTAACAAACTCCCCCGTTTTCGATGCTTTCTTCTTGTATAGCTTCTCTTCCATCTTCCCCCGTTGATGGGCTGCACCCTATTTCCCATCCTGCACCATCGCAAGAGGCTGCCGCAAGACCACCATGAATCCACCTCAAGAAATTCCAGGAGATGCTATAATTTATGTTATTTCCATCTTTTTCTTTTCTTGTATTGTTGCTGGAGGAGTTTTTCTTGGTCTTTACATTTTCTTCCCTACAGATCATACCCAACCCTGGTATCCTATTGCAGGCTTGATTCTTGTTGGTATTCCATGGATTTTTTGGTTGTTAACCTATCTATTTAGATGTTTCACTCCCAAAACTCTCCATTCTCAACCTTGTAAATCCATCTCAAAATCTGTGTCGTCGCAGAATTCTGTCACTGCGCAGGGCAAACTATCACATGATGAATCCCATTCGCAGTCCACTGATGAAGGCGCACGCCATGTTCATTTTGCTGGTATTGTTGTCATAAGCGAAGAGGATGATACTCATCGCAACCAAGATGCACATGGAGGTAGCTCCTCAATATTACGTAAAGAAGAGAACAATAAGGAAAGCGTTTTGTCTTGACAAAATTACGTGATGGTGATATAGGAGAAATAGGATTTTTCGCATTGATTTTTTTTTCTTATAGACCATTGATTTTTTATTATTAGATGAAGTTACATTGATAGAGAGAAATGGTCTGAATGAATGCATGCAATCACTAAACTGTTTCTTGATTGCAAAATCTGAGGGATTATCTGAAAAATCATATGCAGATGGCAAAGAAGATTTATAGCCAAAAGAGTGGTAGAGATTCTTCTTAGATGTGAGTCGTAACCCATCCAAAAATCTTTATATTATAGATAATATATGATATTTTTCTTCAATTTTTTTTTTCTTGAATTACGCTTGTCATGTCATTTCTTTTCTTTTGTTTCTTTTTTAAACCACAATGAGACGGGAAAGTAATTGTCTTGATTGTAGAGCATATATTAAATAGATGCCAAAACCACATTATATATTTCGGGAAAAAAATTACAGATACATAGTGCGATCAAATTATTCTTAGTTACCAGAAATTAGTAAGAATCTGACAAATTCAGAAGCTTGATAATCAATCTTTTGGATGCACCTTTTTCTTCTTCACTTGGCAATTAAAATCATTCATGCTAGTCATGCACCCTAACTTTCTTTTCATTTCCTTCCACATGCTAGTCTTTTCTTTTTTCATTTTCTGATTTCTCCTGCCACTCTCAATTTCCTTCCTCATTACATAGCATTCTTTCTCTAACTCCTTCACTCTGATGCTCATTTTCTCCATTTCAGCCCTTGCCTCTTCCTCACCAAAACCCACTTCATCCTCCCTTTCTTCGTTCGCTTCGTCTTTCATCAGTTTTGTATCGAAATCCTGAACTTTATGTGCTATTGTGTCTCTCATCTGCAACTGTATCACAAATAACACCTGCACTATGAACCTCAATGGCAATCTTGGGTTCATTGCTGCGTGTTCGCAAGCTACAGGCGACATTTTCTGGCAATCCAACATCCTGCACACTTCCTCTCTTTCCTGTTCTGTCAAATAGCGATGAGTTTCCAAGTAAATATCGATAGCCCTGTACAATCCGTCGGAGTTTCTCTGAAGTCCTAGTGATACTGAATTTGACATCTCAGCTAGATTAACAAATGTCTCTATCTTCAGATCGATGTCACTTGCAACTTCTATTAAGAATTCTTCAATGAGTTCCGCAACTGGGATTAGGCCACAAACATCATAACTACTGTAATTGCCATAGAAATGCTTCAAAATCCTCCTCACACAGTCGATGTCATATTGTGTTTCTTTCGCATAGCCTTGCGAAGGTATTAAGAGGTCTTGAACTGTCGCCTGATGAAGTTGTTTCCCAATTCTCTGCTCGAATCCATGTCTACACTCATTGCTGGATTCCAAGGAAACTGCGAATTTGAGCATTTTGAACAGCAACGTGCAGGGAATTAGTCCTTCATCTGGCAGAAGCCTTTCCACTGCTTCGATCACATCCCTTTGGGATTCCCTCTTATACATCGACTTATTCTCATCTCCTATTCCACTACAGAAAACCCACTTCTCTGCATATG
Source organism: Triadica sebifera (assembly GCA_023653625.1). NCBI lineage: Eukaryota > Viridiplantae > Streptophyta > Magnoliopsida > Malpighiales > Euphorbiaceae > Triadica > Triadica sebifera. The sequence goes on along the minus strand of CM042897.1, from coordinate 31,068,337 downwards.
AACAAAGCGACCCCGCGACATACTCAGGTGGGATTCGATACTGATTCATTCTTTGAATGATAGGCTGATACAGCTGAAGAGACAGTGTTGTCAAATCTTCTGATTTCCAATCAAGATCAAAGAGCCTTTGTGTTGCATTCGGTCTACAGTCTTCTTCATCACCTTCACTATCCTCATTTTTTGTTGAATTCTTGATTGAATCGCCGAGAAGACGGGGATTAACCTTTGCTTTTTCAACAAGAGAATCTAAACAAACATCCAGCATACCCAAACGAGCTGCTTGTTGAAGAGTACAGCCTGTTGAACGAAAAGCTTTGATTGTTTCATTCCAACTAGTGAGTACTCTTTCTTCAAAGAATATAAGAACCTTCTTCAGCAGATTGTTACTGCTGTGACTTTCTGTCATCTCCAAGTAGTTAGCAAGGCAAATGAGTGGGATAACATTCTCTGAGGACAGACTCGGATCGAACCCATGACAGAATCTTGCAACGAGCTCCAATGTTTCAGAATCAGCAGCAATATCTTGAAGAATACTAGAGAGTCTTAAATGAGGATTTTGTTTGAGCAGGACAGCTACTTTGGCTGATCTTGAAGCCAGAAGTTCCTGCATATACAAAAAATGTTACATATACAAGATCTATTATGCTAACATAGGTAAATCCAAAATACCATACAAAACTAACCCACCCTGTCTAAAGAAAACTGCAAACCATGAGCATTGGAGAACCTGTAATTAAGATTAAAAGGGCATGAATGAGCCAAAAAAATTGAACAAGACAACTCAGAATAATAGAATCAAACTGTCAATGTTTCTTTTTGCTATTAAAAACCTGGGTAAGAGTCCAATGAACAAAAAATTGAAACACAAAGTAGAAAAGGAGAAAAAAAAAGGGAAAACAAATAATTATATTACCAAGATGATATGTTTGCTTTCTTCATCTCTTGACTGTGTTATTGAAATATATAGGAGCAGAAATTAGTGAAAAAAATCAAAATTATACTAGAAATTAACAAGCCATGAATGATCTCATATATATGATATAAATATTAGGAAATAAAAAAATGCTCTGAAGAAGAGAAGAGAAGGGGAAGAAACTTTACTTTGGGAAGAGGAGATGAGCAGAAGATAGTAGCTGAAGAGGAACTCTTCAAAACAAAATCCCAACGGTCATTTTCTCAAAAACAAAGATTTTCTCCTCTTCCTTTGGGTTTCTGTTATCTCAGTATCTGATACTGATAATGATTCGTTGAATACAAACGTGTAATATATAAACAAAAGAGAAAAAGGGTGAAATTTATTTTTTTTCAAATTTAAAATTTTTATTTGTAAGAGATTTATTTATTTATTTTTACAAATTTGCAAATTTTTATTTGTAAGAGTTTCTCCTATTTAAAATTTTTACTTCTAAATAAAAGCAATTTTAATTTAATTTTTTTATTATTAGGTGATGTGATAAGTTAAATTATGTTACGACCAATAAACTAAAAAAAATTGTGTTACCATCAATAAACTTTAGTTTGAGAATTTGAATCTTAAGAGAATTTTCTTGTAATAAAAAAATAGTTTTAAAAAGTTAATTTGATATATAACAAAATTAAAAAGTTCAAATCAAATGCATTGAAAATTCACGTGGCTAACAGCCTTAAACAAAACTGAAGTCTGTGATCATTGTTTTAATCTAATAATAAATTTCATCCCCATAATGTACAATTTAATATGTAGATTTATTTTTTAAAACATATCCTTATAGGATTATAACACCATTTTAAAAAGGAAAATTTAATTTATCTATACAACATTAATAAAGGAAAATTCATGTTATTTATATTTGATGTGATGGTTGGAAAATTAGGTGGATTTATAGAGTAATATTGTTTAGGTGGTGAGCTACTCCTCCCACGCATGCATGGTAATAAGTAATAACTGGCTATACCAATTAGCTTAATGACACTGATGAATCTTTAATCGAATTTTTTAACCAAAAAAGTGACTAGCTATACATGAGACATGTGCAGTGTAAGTAAATTGCAAACCTTATCATCAAGGCACAACAATTTGAATCAATAAAAAAAATAATTAAGTTATATTTAATAGTACTCATTTGAGATCTCGACTTCAAATATTTAATCGAACCCTTTTATATATATATACATATATATATAAAAGAAAAGCAAAATATAATCTAATTAAGATGACAAATTATTTTAGAGAAATAAATATTTGTCTTGGCAGTTTAATAATAATAATAATAATTTTGTCTTGGTAGCTTTTTCTTTTTTATTTTAAAAGCCATTCAGACTGACTATAATTTTTTTTTTTAAAAAGATGACTATAAACATTATAATTTTTATGTTTTATCAATGTTAAATTCTTCTTCTTCTTATTATTATTATTGTTGTTATTGGCAAAAATATTTTTAAACCTAAAAATGGTATTCGGATGGTTAATTTATTTGTTATAGATCTGTAATATAAATTAATTTTGTTAGCATCTTTATTTATGTAGAATAAATATAGTTTTTTTTTTCATTTTTTTTAAAAACACAATGTTATACTAATATTCTCTTGGTTATATTATTCTGAATCTGTTTAATTTGGTTGAAAGACGAAATCTACAAACTGCATTAGTGTCCTTACGATAATGTTCCACTTATCTTGATGGCCGCTTCGTATGTAAATATAAAAGATTTAGTAATCTGATGATTACAAATTATATCTAATTTATAAAATAAATAATTAAAATAATTATGTTTTATGTTATTCATATCATCATTTATCGATAATGAACACTGTAAATAAAATAAAATAAAAAATAACTAATTGAATATAAATAGAAAAATATTTTTTTACAACCAACAACTAATTATAAGAACATGAGAGGCATACTGTATGCTAAAAATAATGTATAAATTTTGAAATCATATATATATAAAATTAATAAATGTATATTATCAAATATATTAAAATTGATTTAATATTATTAATCTTTAATTATAAATTATATTCTTTTCAATCAATATAGATATAAAATTAGAAAGAAAAAAAAAATTAACAAGCCATTACAAGGCATCAAGGTGGTAGAGTGCAGAGGCCTTTTAATGTTTATATCACAACTAATTTAGGAATCTAAAAGGACTCAATGGCAGAATCATTATTCTTATTTTTTCTAATATACAACATCCTTGAACATACTTATAAAGAACATATGGATTTGTGAAATCAGGTAAACTCACATTTCTGTTCCTTATAATCTACCTTTCCAATACCTTTGAACCTTTGTAGGAGAATAATCTTACTGCATTTCTGTAACTTACTTCTGCAAGTTCTTCTTTTGTTATGTCCAGCAAAGATGCAACATAATGGAGTACCTAGTAAGATTTGTGGAAATTTAATTGTTCAATATATTAAATGAAGAAAATCCTGACTTCAACCCCGAGAGAATTCAATGATAAGTTATGCTGAAAGAGTGAAATGGAACAGTTTGCAAAAGAGAGAGAAAGTGAATGACATACATTATGGATATTTGCCGGATGATTAAGAGTTTCTTTTGGCAGTGATGATGAATCTTTTGAAGCATGGGAATGATCATCAGAAACAGCGGCAGTGTTTGAAGCAGAATTTTCTCCCTCTGATCGACTCCCTTCAGGAACAGGTTTATCTTCATCCACCAAAAATAGAGAATCTACATCTGAAGTTGGCAAGGCATCAGGGGCATCTGTCTCCAACAATATCCTATCAGAATAAACCTGAAAAGTTTGGAGATAGGAAATCTAAATTTGTCAAGATCGATAATATGTTAAGCAAAAAAATGCGAAACATGAACTAACCGCTTTTAGCATACGTTTAGCTTTCTGCACTTTCATGGACATTAGGAAGCCTGAGAACGAGAAGTATGCACCATGCTTGGCAAATTCTGGAACCATCTCAGCAGAACCCATGTAAGAATGAAGAATGACTCCAGCAGGGAAAGGTCCCATGCTTCTGATGATTTGCAATTCACAATCAAAGCTTGGTACAGACTATAACGTCCAACAAGCAATTACTTGCATTGAAGTTTTTGAACAAATAAATAACTAATGACCGAAAAACAATACCAAGCAGGCAAAGAAAAGTCCATGAACCAGTAGGGCCGCTCATTTGGAAAACATCAAAGTGCTCAAACTACAAATTCATGGAGTGATATCAATTAAGTCATTGAATTAAGAAATAGAACTTAGGATGCACAATAGTATCTTAAAAGAAAGAGCAAAAAATCAAAGAAACTTTAGTTTTCATAAAGCATGAAAACAGTAACCCAACATGGCTACAGTGACCAATAATTGCAAAGTGGTTCTCATTCAATCCCCATTATTTCACAAATGAGGAGCAAAGATATAAACACAACAAACAAGAACTGAACCCACATTTAATAGCTAGCTAATTGCAATATCTATTTCAGCTAGATATGCATGCCCAATGGTCTGTTATATAATGATTTTGCTCCCAGCTAAAAAAATACTAAGTTTGCGGCACCAAAAAATTTTTAGTTACCCTCCCAGCATAATTTAGGATATAATCATTGAGAGGAGCAGGAATAACATAATGCATACTTCATTATCTCAAGAAGATCACCAAAAGCACGAACACAATGGATGGATGCTGGTCTATTCAGCTCTTTCGCAAGTTCAAGTTGTTTTCGAAATACTTCAACCTAGAATGGAAAATGGCACCCGCTAAAAACAAGTCTAAGGACAATATTAAGAGTGAGATAATTTTGTATTCTATTAATAACAAATGAAAAGCAATATATATATATATATAAAATGTCCATTGAGAATCTGAGAGCAAACAAAGTCACTATATTATACTGATATAATTAAAATGTGTCAAAGAAGAATCTAATCCTATTTGATTTCTTCCGAAAGATAGATGATGCATATGAAATACATTTTGTGAGAAAATATAAAAGAAATTGGGCAAAATAAGTACATTCAGAAATATACACCTGTAGACATGAACCCATGTTAAGCATACATACATGGGAACAAAACACATCTACAAGGTCAATGAATGAACTCTCTCCATCAATTTACCAGCAATAATATTATATCAACATTTTCAAGATGCTCTCAAGAGCATTTTAACATCCCAGGCATCAAACGGCAAGAATAAGCACCTTTTAGCTGCAAGCCTACAGGTAGAATTAATCAACAATGCATACAGATATTCGATAGTGGAAAATGACGAGAGAATAATATATGTTGGATTATTTTAGAGAAAAAAATATTAAATGAGAACTTCTAATTCAGCTTCCAATCAACTCATCTACTGGATTAAAATTCCTGTTGAACCATACAATTAAGTTCTTGTTATCTACTGTATGAAGTTGAAATGAAAATTAGACTAATTTCAGGCCTCATCTACACAGGGTGCTGGCCATTTCCTTCAATTCATTAAACTGAATATAACTTGACATGATCCAAATGCCCCTAGCCAATGAACCAATTGCAACATAAAGTAGCCAATTATATTAAGGCGTCCAACAAAAAAGCAGCTTAAATAAAATGATAAAAGTTCGAGATAGGAAAACCTGATCAGCAAAATCAATCTTTTTTCCATGGGAACCCTTGTCCAATCCAATCTGAAAAAGTTCATATAACATCTGTATAAGCTGTATGAGGCCTGAAGCATATAAGAACGCCACGCAACACAAGAATCAAACACAGTACCCTAATATTCTCCTGCATTCAAATTTCTAATGTGATGGAACAAAAGTGTGTATTCATATATTCTTACCTATTATATTTTCTCAATATTTAGTAATGGAAACTATAAAACAAGGAAATGGAAAATTAACCTCTCCAACAGCAGCACAGGGATTGGTATCAAAGAATTCTTTAAGCGTATCGAACCAGTTGGGAGTCCTCTCTGCAATAAACCTACAAATGAAGGAGAGAAACATCACCATTGTTGTGCTTCAAAATCTTCACATAAGAAAATCAAACACACAAAATTTTCAATTATGACTAGATCAAAATAAGGAAAAACGAAAAGAATGGATGGGTACACAGACCAAGGATGGAGACCAAAGCAGGGAATCACAGAAGGATACTGTTTTCCCATCTCTTTAACCAGATGCCAATCTTTCTATAAAAGATTAAGGAAAGATTGAAACTTTTGATATGATGATGAAGGGAGAGAAAGGAGAAAGCACAGAGAAGAGAGGTGATATATGGGTACCTCACAGACTCCATTAACGGCAAAACGAACTATGCCAGCATCAAGGGCACCGGCAATGAGCGGTGGTGCCTTGCTCAGGATTCTTGGGTCTTGAAGATGACAGTGTGCATCAAATAGTTTCATGGCCATGATTCTATTGATTCACCTCTCTTTTCTACAGTTTTCGAAGCTCTATCACACTCCTAGGGGCTACTGGGTAGGAGGCAGGAAGCAGGGGTAATTCAATTGAACCCCAAAGCTCACTCTTTTTTGGTTAATGTCGTGTTCATATTTCAGAGCCAAACAGAGCTTGTTTCGGTTTGGCCTTTCAGTACTGTATTATTGGGCAGGGGTTCGCAAAATCAAAGCGATCCCATCGAATTGACTCAATCTAAATCGAACCAATAAGATTGGTTTGATTTGTTCTCATTGGTCAGGTTTGATTTGTCACTTAAAAATCAAATAAAAATTTGATTCAAATTGATTCGATTTGAAATTTTATTAATTTTTTGATTGAATTGAAATTCAAGAGGTGTTTTATGTGGAGTTGGGGTTTGAATTGAGTCGGTCAGTTTGGCAATTTTACTCACCCCTACCCCTAGTGTTGGGGCCTGTAAAATTCATTAATTTAAAAAAAAAACTTCATCCGTTTCATAAAAATAAAATTACTTATTTTTCACATTAAAATTTAATTAGGCTCACATCTAAAATATATTAAAAAATGCGTGTGAAATATTCACTGGTTTTTTTTATTTCAATTCTTTTTAAAATAAAGAAAAGAATATGCAGGAGTTGGAATATATCAAAATTAAATCTAATATAGAGTTTCCAAACTCAATTTACTTTAAATTTAAATTTTATAAAGTTCTAATTAAATCAGACTTAAATAAATAAAATTTTGTTAATGTGAGACAAAATAAAAAAGAATAGTCATATAAACCTATTTCATTTAATAATAATATCTATTTTTTTATATTATTGTATCAAAAATACATTTTCTCGTGAATGATAATAATACTTGGTTATGAAAAAAGATTTCCACATTAACGTGAATTTTTCAATTATAATAAAAGTCTTTTTCTTTTTGCAAATTCTCGCATGTCTCTGAGAAATATTCTAAAAAAAGAAGGTAAGAAGATATATTTTGTTAAGAGATAGTTTGTTTTTATTTATTACATAATAAGAGAATTTAGTGGGTAAAATTATTTACATTTTTTTAATAAATTAATCAAAGATATATTAGACAGGCATTATATAAGTTAATAAGAAGTACATATTAAATGGGTTACAATAATAAAATAATAATAATAATTTTAGGATAGATAAAAAAATATTAAAAAATATGTCTATTTTCATAAGACTGGGAGCTGAAAATATTTGTCATTTTTTATAAATATTGTACTGAATGGAATCCGAATGATATGTTGGTTGTAGATTCAAATGAACGCCACCTTTGACAAATTAAATGTCGTAATAATTTATAACTCTTGAATAAGTGTTTTGATGTTTTTTTAAATTATATTTATTATAAATAAAATTAATTTCAATCTGTTAATATATAAATTGATATAATTTAGAAAAAAAAATTAAAACTGTAGAGGGAAAAATTGAAACAATTTGCTTGAATAACTTTAAAAATATCTTTAATTTTTCACTAGATACTTAGATATTTTTCTCAATAGAATATAATATATTTCAATTTTTTTTTTCAATTAAACGATTCAGTTATAAAGGAATGCGACGTGATAGCTTCGGTAAGCTTCATAATGAATCCCGCAAAAACTATTGCGGCAAAACCATACCAATCAGTAAATATTTTATAAATTTTAAAATTCAGCCATATTTTTTTCTATAAATTTCATTGTAAATATTTTAATAATTTTAAAATAAATAAATTTTATTTTCTTGAAAATTACTAATTTTGCTATTTTAATTTTAAATGTATTTTTTAACTAAAGTAATGACATAAATAATATTTATTTTTATAAAAAGATTACAAAAAATAGATTTATAAAAAAAATTGAATTTTTTAACAATCATTTAGTTGCATTTTTTGTAAAAACAAATTTGGTTTGCAAAATTTTAAAAATTGATAGTGATAGAAAATGTATTTAAAAATATTTAGGGATATTTTGTTTTACCATAATAACTTTTGTGAAGCCCACTGAAGCTGCCACATCAATGTTCCTTTATCTACTGATACAAAAATTGACGGAATGGTTAAATTAAGAAAAAATGGAAATATATTGATAAATTGAAAAAAAATATTAGATATTTAATTGAAAATAGAGTGAAAAATTAGAAATATTTTTAAAATTATTCCTTTCCTTTTTTCAAATTTTCCTGGAGGAAATTAGAACACGTCAATACTTCAACTTGGACAGTATTAAAAAAAATCATTTTGATATTTCCTATCAGCCACATAAAATAATAAATTTTAAATTTTTAGTGGAAAAAGAAAAAGAAAAGGAAAAGGATAGAACAGTAACAGAACACGTTAGCCACCTGCCAAACCTTAACCATGAGACACAGCTGATGCCACAGAATCTTAATCAGCCAATCAGAGTACAAGTTGTTGATCTCTTCTTCCCCACTCCTTCCTCATTACGACTTTCCCTTGCTTCCCTTGCCTCTCATTTTTCATTTTTTTTTTTATAAATTCTGAACATTCCTTTATATAATTTTAATCCTTTTTCTAATAAAAATATAAAAATATTAAGGACACTCTCCGCACAGATATTATTTAATATTTCTAATATTTTTAGATTTTTTTATATTTTTACAAATTAATTATGAAGTGAGTGTGAGAAAATATTCCTTTAAAAATATCTAATGACCATTTTCTTCATTTCTTCCTCCCAGTGTCAAATATTATTAGGAGAATTCCTAACAAGAAAATCATTAAAAAACTTTAGGCTCCTTTGAATATTTGCTAATCGAGTGCTTTTCAAGTTATTTTTCAATGTCCATCATTTTACATTAAGGTGAAAAAAATTAAAAATAAAAAAGATAATTTTTTTTAATGTTTTTCCTTTTCTCACTAATTAATAAAAAGTGGTAATTATTGAATCATTGCTTTTTTTTAAAAAAAAATAATTGTCTCTAATATTTCTTATATATTGATTTGCATTGTATGTGTCAAAATTTGTTAGTAAAATTAGCATCTTGATAAAAAAAAATTGTAGAAAATGGGAATTTTTATTTTAATAATTACACACTATTTGTGGTAGTTATAAAATAAACACTTAACAGTTGAGCTATTAAAAATTAGTATTGTAAATTTATAAGAAATATATGCCTAAGTTACAAAATTAATATTCTCGTGTTTGGAAAAAAAAAACAAAAACAAAAGAATATCAGAAGCTATATAAATATACGACTCAAAGAAAGGTGATTGGTTGATTGGTTCCAATTGTGATGGAAGGAAGCTTTATGTTGAAGCAGTTACCAAGCTGCTTGAGTCTACCCTGGCTTCCCCGTCAACTACCCAATTCCAAATTGTTTTCTTTCTCTTCCTCCATTAATAAATCTCACTTTCTCTTCCTCAATCCTAAGTACTCTTTTCCTTCGTTTCAAATTCAGCATCTAAATCATCAATTCTTATGGAATAGCAGCAATGGTGCCACGAAGCCCAGAACTACCCCTACAAAGAAGAGAAAAATCCATGGCAAGAAAAGTATTAGCATCGCCAAAACAAACACCACCAAATCTATTGATTCTTCTAGTACTAGCAGTAAAAGTACCGATATTGAAAAGGTTGTAGTTGAAGACGAGAAGGAAAAGAAGGTGAAGAAGAAGATAAATGTGCGAACTTTGCATCAGAACGGCGACCCATTAGGGCGAAGGGATCTGGGTAAGAGCGTAGTGAAATGGATAAGCCAGGGAATGAGGGCAATGGCTACGGATTTTGCATCAGCGGAGACTCAGGGGGAATTCTCGGAGCTAAGGCAGAGGATGGGGTTACAGGCTGGTTTGACGTTTGTGATACAGGCACAGCCTTACATTAATGCTGTTCCTATTCCTATGGGTTTGGAGGCCCTTTGCTTGAAGGCCTGTACTCACTATCCTACGCTGTTTGATCACTTCCAGAGAGAGTTACGAGATGTTCTGCAAGACCTACAGCGGAAAGGGTTTGTTCAAGATTGGCAGCAAACTGAGTCCTGGAAGTTGCTCAAGGAGCTTGCCAATTCAGGTTTCTTTCTCAGGGCTGTTAGTTTAGCTTTATTTTATTGTATTCTTTTATGGTTATTGTCATTAAACTTTTTAGAGTGAAGTCATTAGCATAAGCCTGTTTTCGAACAAATAGTTTTACCTGGTGATAAAGTAAATAGAAGCCTAGTTCACACTGCTACGAGATTGTATCTTTTGGGTGGGCATAAACTTCTGAGTCCTCGTTGCTTAATGCATTGATAAATTTAGAACTTCAGAATTTTAAGTAATGAATGAATTTCATGACTTGAAGCTTTTCGATTAATTTCTAGTCTCTTTAATGTGCAAGTAAGATATTTTTTCATTTGTCCCGAAAATTAAAGTTTGTGAGTCTGGATTGTGGATTGAGACGGTTCACTTGCAGTTCAGCATAGAGCGATTGCTAGGAAGGTTTTGCAGCCAAAGCCTTTGCAAGGAGTTCTTGGGATGAAGTTAGAAAAGGCTAAGGCAATACAGAGCTGGATTGATGAATTTACGAAGAGAATGTCGGAACTGCTCCGCATAGAGAGGGATGCTGAACTGGAGTTTACTCAAGAGGAGTTGAATGCTGTCCCTACACCTGATGAAAATTGTGATTCTTCTAAACCAATTGAGTTCTTGGTTAGCCATGGCCAGGCTCAGCAAGAGCTCTGTGACACCATCTGCAACTTGAATGCAGTTAGCACATCTACAGGTTACTCAGTAATTTAACTTTTCCATCACTAATTGATTTCACTTGTCTCTTCAACTAATATCATAAATGCATGTCAAGTAATGTGGAATTGGGAATGTATATACAGGATTAGGAGGAATGCACCTAGTATTGTTTAGGGCTGAAAGAAATCACCGGTTGCCCCCAACAAACCTTTCACCTGGAGACATGGTTTGTGTGAGAATTTGTGATAGCAGAGGAGCAGGTGCAACTTCTTGCATGCAGGGTTTTGTGCACAACCTTGGAGAGGATGGCTGTAGCATCAGTGTAGCCTTAGAATCTCGTCATGGTGATCCCACCTTCTCTAAGCTCTTTGGCAAGAGCGTTCGCATTGATCGTATCCATGGATTGGCTGATGCGCTCACATATGAGGTATATGATAGATAAATCTTTTTAATGGCCTCTGCAGTTTCTCCCTTAACAAATCTCACTTTCTTCTACTCAATTTCTCTTTTTAATGGCCTCTGCAGTTTGCATGCATATTTAATAGCTTCTAATATTCTTTTGAAGCGTAATTGTGAGGCCCTGATGCTGCTTCAGAAGAATGGTCTGCAGAAGAAAAACCCCTCCATTGCTGTTGTGGCTACATTATTTGGTGACAACGAAGATGTTGCATGGTTGGAGGAGAATGATTTGGCAGCATGGAATGAAGTGGATTTGGATGGATCTTTTGGTAGTGAAAAGTTTGATGATTCACAGCGGAGGGCAATTGCCTTAGGATTGAACAAGAAACGGCCCTTACTAGTAATCCAAGGGCCTCCTGGTACAGGAAAGTCAGGTTTACTTGAGGAACTTATTTTGCGTGCTGTTCAACAAGGTGAAAGGGTGCTTGTGACAGCACCTACAAATGCAGCTGTTGACAATATGGTTGAAAAACTTTCAAATATAGGGTTAGATATTGTGCGGGTGGGCAATCCAGCACGTATTTCTTCAGCTGTAGCATCAAAATCTTTGGGTGAAATAGTGAACTCTAAACTTGCAACTTTTAAAATGGAGTTTGAAAGGAAGAAATCTGATCTTAGAAAAGACCTGAGACAATGTTTAAAAGATGATTCTTTAGCTGCTGGCATTCGCCAGCTTTTAAAACAGCTTGGGAAGACCCTGAAAAAGAAGGAGAAGGATACTGTGAAGGAGGTGCTATCAAGTGCACAGGTTGTACTCGCAACCAACACTGGTGCAGCCGATCCACTGATTAGGAGGCTGGATGCTTTTGATCTAGTAGTTATAGATGAAGCAGGGCAGGCAATAGAACCTTCTTGCTGGATCCCAATATTGCAGGGTAAACGCTGTATTCTTGCTGGGGACCAATGCCAACTTGCTCCAGTGATTCTGTCGAGAAAAGCCTTGGAGGGTGGTCTTGGTGTATCTCTACTGGAAAGAGCTGCAGCTCTTCATGAAGGGATGCTTTCAACTAAGTTAACAACACAATACCGTATGAATGATGCTATAGCTAGTTGGGCCTCAAAGGAGATGTATGGTGGATTATTAAAGTCCTCTTCAATAGTTGCATCACATCTTCTCGTGCATACTCCATTTGTTAAGGTAGCAAGCAAATCTATTATACTTTTAAACTGTAAATAGGAGCTAAGGTACTTCTACACTTTCTTCTAAACATGCATGAAATTGCTTGCTAACTGAATACATTGGTAGTCTTGGGCATAGCACTTTTAGTTCATTATTATATTATCTATCCTCCAAAAACTATGGCACCTATTTGGATAGTCAAGAGATATTTATTGTATGCTTTTGTTAGAGCAACTCCCTTTTGCCTCAAGCATATTTAATTTTAATACGACTTCTCTTTACTGTTATTTTGGCACCACATCCATGCAAGGCTGTAATTTTCATTTACTTTCTCCTATTCTGTACTACTATTCAAGTATTTTTTTTGGACTTGATTTAGAACAAGAATTATTTTCTGTGAAATGCTTGAAGGAATGGACATCTGTTTGAGTTTCTTTCTGCTGGCTAAGAATGACTTCATAGTTTAATAATGATGCACCGACTTTTGTTTGGAGGATATATTTCAGCTAATTCTTCTTGTATTATTTTTAGTTTTTTACTTTCGATATGACACATCACCTTGACAATTTGTATGTGTTTTTATAGCCTACATGGATAACTCAATGCCCTTTGCTGTTACTTGACACAAGAATGCCATATGGGAGTTTATCAATAGGTTGTGAGGAACATTTAGACCCAGCAGGAACAGGCTCATTTTACAATGAAGGGGAAGCTGAAATTGTTGTGCAACATGTGTTTTCCTTAATTTATGCAGGTAGACGATCATCTCTTATCTATAAATTAAGTGCTCATATATTCTGTCCTATAATTGCTAGCTTAAACTTTGTTGAATAATGAGTCAACCTTGTCGCTGATGCATTTTGCATTTCCTTGTCTGAAGTGGGTTGTGTGATGCTTATTTAGCTAGATGCAGCTACCTTTTTTTTATTCTTGTGTGATTCTATCAGTTAGACCATTGTAGGTTTATCAATCAATAATGTGTTCTACAGTAATGAAATCAGGAAATTTATAATTGCTGCACAAGTAAGAATGACTGTTGTAAATTGTTATCTGAAATTTGTAAGAGCAGTATGCCTATCTTCATTGTTGTGCCCTTTGATGAGTATTCTGTCTTTTTACCTTTATTCAGGACAAGCTTTCAGTATTTACTGCTGTAGCTTCGATTGAATCTCTGTGCCCTCATAATCACATTGTATTTCCTGATTGATTCCTGGATCTCCTAGTAATGTTTCAGAATGCTGCATTCATTTAGTAAATCACATTTTCTTTATTATTATCGTCATTATTATTATTTTCATTTTTGTTGTTTGTATTTATTAGTAGGTTTTTTGGTCCCTTCCCATGTTTGCTAGTTAATAGGATTTTCTCTAAACCATCTTCTCAGGACCTAAGTGGGAACCAAGCCCACTGGTCTTTTGGAGGATATAAATTTATTCATGCTGAATCTATCATGCAGGTGTTAGGCCAACAGCTATTGCTGTTCAATCACCATATGTGGCTCAGGTACAACTTTTGAGGGATAGGCTTGATGAACTTCCAGAGGCAGCTGGCGTTGAGGTTGCAACTATTGATAGCTTCCAAGGCCGTGAAGCTGATGCAGTAATAATATCAATGGTATGTTTCCTATACAATTGCAGTGCATGCAGTAGCTTCACTTGGCACTTAACACTGTCAGCTGAATCTGCTCTACTTTGCTTTTTGCATAAATTTTCAATCTGCACATGCTTCAGAAATTTGAAGATTTTTTTTTTTCTGTTGTATCTTTGGTTTCTTATAAAATTCACGAGATTATGATGCTTATGTGTAGCTTTTTACAGCTCTCTTATGCAGCAGCTACCAGTTTTCCGGTTGTAAATCTCTCATTAGCTTAATTCTTAGTTCATTTCTAATAAGTACTCAGCAACTTAGGATTAGGATATAATCATGCAATTTCACGTAAGTGAAATCTTCTAAAGCATAGCAATAAGCTTGATCATTACATCACTAACTCGCAGTGTGATTGGTATTTCTTTCATTTCATCGACTAGGTTCGCTCAAACACCATGGGTGCTGTGGGGTTCCTAGGGGACGGCAGACGAATGAATGTTGCCATAACAAGAGCACGGAAACATGTAGCAGTTGTTTGTGATAGTTCAACGATATGCCATAACACCTTCCTAGCCAGGCTGTTGCGCCACATCCGCTATTTTGGAAGAGTGAAGCATGCAGAGCCCGGCAGTTTCGGGGGATCTGGTCTAGGTATGGACCCAATGCTGCCATCAATTAGTTAAAAGTACATATGATATTTATCTTCCGAAGTGGAAGATGATTTGAAGGTTAACTTAAGAAAGATGCCAGATTTATTTCCTCCTCAGCATCTGGTTTCATATCAATTTATGTACAGCTGGTTTATCATTTTTGTTAACAGAAAATTGAATAGTTATCATGCCCATAGTTACTGGGTTCGATTTGTATATAAACACCATAAAAATGGAAATGTCATTCTTAATTGTATAGGGAATGAAAAATTCAGTGTTAAGTTTTAAAACGGTAACATGTTGAATGGCAGTTTGTTAATATTGACAGTACAGGACCATCAAATAATCAATTTTTATCTTTTGAGATACTTTCCTTGTTCTTCCTACCATCAGTTTTTGTGATCTCTCTATTTGAAAGGGGAAAATGACATTTAGTCATTGAATTAACACATGGGATAGTTAGGCATTTAGCAGCTGCACCATCCTATTGCCATTAACCCTAAATAATATACTTTCATGATGAAAAAGATGGCAAACCAAAAGGCACAGATGATTATAAGACTCATATATTGTTAGTATCAACGGGATAATATTTATTTAATGAGCTACTATCTCATCTTTAAGGTCAAATAATACCCTTTTTTTTTTTAAAAAAAAAGAACGATTATTGCCTGCTACATTAAAATGGTAAAAATAGGAAGTTAGAAAAAAAATTAATATAAATAATTCTTAAAAATAAAAATTTACACTGAAGTCATTAATTCGATTAGTTTCATATTTCGATTTAATTTTAAATTGATTTCTTGTTTACTAATTTTAGAGCCCCGATAATTGGGGAAAAAAGAGAGAAAGACAAATAGTTTTTTTTTTTAAAATTAATGATTTTTATCACAAATGCTACTTGTTAAGAAAAGAGATGGCTCTGCCAAGTTTTTTATTTAAGATTTTACAATTAGAAAAAGTTAATTACTTTTGAAAAGTCAATATATAAATATCTCTATTTTTGAGATTGGAACAACCAAATATAATTAGCATAATATTATCCATTATTAATTGTTTTTATGTCTTTTGGGTACTAAAAATTGAAATTACTTTTAAAGTACTCCTCACATAATCAAAATCACGATACAAATAGCATATACAAGACCGCCAAAATATATATATATATATATATATATATTTAATCTGGGGATTATAGTACCTAAATGCAGAAGCCCTTGGCATTCACTTTTAGAAACTAATTTTCCTTCTTTTTCATGGCCACCAAACATCATGCTGTGATGTATCTCTTATTTGTGTTCCCTTTTTTTTAATAAAAAAGACAACAAAAGCAAACTAAAGAACAACTCTTCGAGGGTGAGCAACTCCACTAATGTCTCCAAGTCGAAGAAGATCAGCACCAGTAGGAGGCGAACCATACCAGATGAACCTATCCCCTTGATTGAAAGCGAGATTAACAAGGAAAAATCAGCAACCGCATTGGTTCCCTGTAAACATGGGTGATCCTAACTTCCCACTCCCGATGAAACTTTGATACGGGAAATAAGATCTCCATTATGTAAAGATGAGAAAGATTTTGATTGAAGGAGGCCAGCTACACTTAAGTTATCTGTTTGAACTATAACTTTCCTCCAACCTTTATCCCAAGCCAGCTGTAAACCAGTGAGAACCCCCCACAGTTCAGCTCTAAAGGAAGAACAACTTCCCAGTTTCATAGAGAAACCACCCTTCCAATTACCATACATATCACGTAACAACAAACCTCACGGGAGGAGCAACCCATCCGATCATTTCTTTTATCTTATTCTTAGGAGTTTCCCCTACTTGAGCCACAGCATTAAACGCCGAAATACTATATTGCACTGAATTAAGAATGATGCTAGCCAATGAGGACGTTGGTGATGACATTAGAGTGTGGGATTTATCCTCTGATGGCAAATTCTCAATTTTGTCTGCCTATAATGCCTTATCGATGTACACGACAAGTTCTACTTCTGCTTTATGGTGATTATGTGGAGTTGGCAAGGCCCTCAACGCATAAAAACTTTTCTCTGGCTCTGTTCTCATGGAAGAATCCTTACGAACCATGAGAGATATCATAGACACCCGACAGGGGATGCTTCCTTCTTAATTTGTAATGTTGGTGTGGAAACTTCTTTTCACGTACGACGGGACTGCATGGTGGCTAAAGCAGTTTGGTGTAAGTTACTGCACCCAGAGGCCCATTCTGAATTCTTCGAATTAAATTTTGATGGTTGGCTGAATTGCAACTTGAACAAGAGTTATCGTTCCCGATCTGGGGTAGTTTGGAGTCCCATTTTCGGTTCTACTTGCCGGCAGCTCTGGAAATGGAGGAATGAAGCTATTTTCGCCAAAAAAAAGGACTCCATGTAATCTAAAAGGCATCATTCTCAATTTGTGTTCCTTTTTCTTTGTTGCTCAAGTGATGGAGCAAGTTTCTCCACCTATTGTATTTAATTTACTCCCCCAAACGACCTGTCGTTCAACCCCTTAAATTCGATTTGCTGAGAACTAAATCTCGCACTCCACCTTCAGCACCATCACGTAGACATAATAAAACTCTACCTACGTGCCCTGGTTGCAAAGTTCCACTATGGAATTAGAGAAAAGGGTGATTTCTAAATTAAAGCAAAGGAATAAATATATTTTTGTGTTTTGTGTTTTTTCTTTATGTGGTTTTTATGCTGTTATGTCGTCTCTCTTTTCAAGGGACATGATACAAATTTCATGACTTTGCAATCAATGGTTTGCATAAATAAAGGGACACCCATTTACGTCATTCCACCGTAAAGACATTTAATTTATATACTTCAATAGAATTTTTTAAAAAAAAAAATTGTTTAAATGTTGCAAAAGATGTAGCTAGATATTCAAATCCATGAACAAATTTAATGATGAAATATGAATTAACAAGCTAAAATTTCCGTAATTTTCACTTATGGTTCTTGAACTTATTTTTTTAATAACAATTAATAATGTTTCTGTATTTTAATTTGTAATGAAAATTTTGAATTTTGAATTTTATATTCTAGTAAAATTCATTTAGTTTTGATTTCCATTCAAGCATCTAATGACATAGCATGTCAATCTGAATTTGAAAAATGATAATTATTTCAATAGCTTCAAAAGAAATTTGATTCCGATTTTATATCAAACAAGAGAAGTGAATACCTATTCTAATTCTAATTTTAATTTTAATTTCAATTTCAATATTTAAACTAAACAGCCCTTTATACATTAAATGATAATGCTCATCTCTTGAATAGTTGAAAAAAAAAGACAAAATCAATACCCATAAATTGTAACTCAGTAATAACATAGACTGAATTTATTAGGAAATGTTTGGAGTTTGAATTCTCTAAACATATCTTTAGAGAGAGGTAAAAACTGTAATTAAGTTTTAAACATAATTAGTTTTATACTGTAAAACAGATAAAAATATATGTTTTACATACACAAAAAAGTTAATATTATTATCATTAAGAATTTTTCTTGTTTAAATTAGGTTTTATAAGTAATTTAATTATAAATCAATTCAATTGCAATATCTTATATATAAGATAAACTGTAATTAAATTATTCATAAATCTCATCTAATTATCTATGATTAAACGGTTGTTCCATTTCCAATCTCATAAATAAAAATCTCTTCGTCAGACTGGAACCATCAGATGCAATTAGCATAATCTTACTAGATGATGGAGAAATAATGACCTTTTTTTTCTTTGCTGCTGAAAGGGGCAATAATATCTAATGTTCCATATTCATTTCTCACTTTTAAATAATTTACACCCTTCCCTTCCAAAAAAATAAACTTTAGAAAGAAAAAAAAACTAGTAATATTTATATGGACAATATTATATAATACAATTATGGCAGACAAAAAATATTTCACAAATGAATTAATTTTGATATTAGCATTGATCTGAGTAATTATTGTATTATTTGGGTTGAAATTAAAATAATTAAAATTGTCAAATAAAATAATTTGTGTTTTCGTTTCATTCATATATTTTATTTTTTATGTAAAAAATTGATCTTGACATTGTTTTCCATTCTTCCTTTTAAAAGAAAAGAAAATGCTTAAATGTATTTTTGAACTTCTTGAAAACTTGTAGTTGAACTTCTTAAATTGTTAGTTCACTTTCTGAATTTATTTTTGAACTTCTTAAACACTTGTAATTGAGTTTTTAGTATCAAAGTCAGCTTAAGTTATAGGCCACTAAGTCCTATGCCTAGTGACGGACTCCTAATTTTTTTTTCCATTAATTATACAAATGTTTCACTCTCAAATTTATTATTAATTATATAAAAAAACTATTTTATTATATTTTTAATGTGTTACATTAAATTTAAATGACTAATTATTTATAATCAATTAATTGAAATAATTATATTTAAAATTGACTGGTAAATTTAACTTTTATTAGTCAAAAGACTAATATTGACTTAAATACAGAAACTAAACTGTAATTGCTTTTTTATGTCATTTTTTATCGGGTTTTACCTCTATTTTTTTCTTTGAACAATTTATATCTATTTCAATTTTTATAAAATAATTTTTTTTTCTTTTACTTTTCACATTTAACTCATCTACTTATGGTAAATTTTTATTATTTTCTAAAATAATTGCTTTTAAAATTTTAATATAAAATTTTGCATATTAAAAAACAAAAAAACTAAATTTTGAATAACTTTAAAAATTTTATTCATAATATTAAAGGGTCCATAATTAATAAATTCTTGAGTCAACCCTATTTAGTATAATCAAACATATGAGTAATCATTATTCTTTATATTTAAAAATATTTGTATTTATTATTTCTTATTATTTAAAAAAAAATTCTTGTCATTTTTTACTCTTTTTTTTTGTTTGTTAACATAGACTAAAATGTCACTCGTTTAATCATGTCAACGCAGAAAGTGCTTAAATGATAAAAACGGAAAAGGACTAAGTATCTAACTATGCATAAAATTCAAATATAAATATCTACAAAGTTCAAAAT
The DNA here is from genome assembly GCA_023653625.1 of Triadica sebifera. Lineage (NCBI taxonomy): Eukaryota > Viridiplantae > Streptophyta > Magnoliopsida > Malpighiales > Euphorbiaceae > Triadica > Triadica sebifera. Next base: position 31,048,451 of record CM042897.1, on the reverse strand, counting down.
AAGCACATGAAACAAGAAACAAATTAACACATAATATCAAATATAAAGTTTTGAATAGGATTGAGGGGAAAAAAGGATTTCCTTTAACCAAATTAAGTTTTGTTTTGTGGAATGTAAATATTGTGTGGAAATTGCTAATTGGAACGGAGAGAAATTTTCAAATAAATTTAGTTTAACGTATCATTTATAGATTAATATAATTATAATTATATTTACGTATGAATAAAATAATAAAATACGTGTCTGGAATTAATTTATATATATCATAATATATCTAAGAATTTGTCTTCAATGTGGGAAATCAGTTTCTGTGGCATTAATATCGCAATCTGTCTGTTGTTATCACAATTCAAGTCTCCATTAATTCAACTACCTTTTATCTGTCAGCATCCGTTACACTTAAAACTCTCTTTTCTTGACATTTTCTTATTCCCATTTCTGCCTAGTTCTAGATAAACTTTGCTTTCACTCTACTGGCTCCCCCCATTTCCAAACCCAAAATATTAACAACATTCTTTTTTTTAAAAATAAAAAATAAAAGGAACTCTTTCCATCCTTTTTGACTTTGCACTGCACCTCCTCAACACAAACAATATACATACACTCATATATGACTTTATATAGCATAAGAAAACCAAAATTGTTCATAGATAGAAACTAATTTTCTTTGTCTTTCATGGGTACCAAACACCATGTTGTGACCATTTTCTTCTTGTTTCTCTTCCTCTTTCTCTCTTCCTTATGCTATGGAGCAATATATAGGTTTCAGAGCATAAGGCCCCATCAAGAAAACAATGACATCGGGCATGTTTTGCCACTTACCACATTCAGTTTACTGCCCAAAGGAGTTCCTATTCCACCTTCAGGGCCATCAAAGAGACACAATGAGCACACGGAAGACAGTCCGTCTTCCCCGGCAAAGAAGGGTGACAGAGTTCATCCATGACTCTAAGAACAAGAATTCACAGAAAGGGTGAATATATATAGGGAGATTGTTATTATGTAATACATGCAATAGTATAGTATTTGTCTAATTAGTAAAAGAAGAACGCATCATGGTTTTGTGATTGTAGAAGCAACTTTTTTTTGTTTGCTTTTTTTCCTCTTGATTTTTCTTTGAAACAATTGTAATTTGTATGTCGTTTGTATATCTTATTCAAGAACAGGATAAAATTTCAGTGAGTTTGTGCTAATGTCATTGCTTCCATAAGACAGCATAAGTTAATACAGCAATAATTATCATATAGCAAAAAAGATCAATGTGATGTACATATTAATCAATGCTAATTCAAGCAGCAATAAAAGCACATGTTCAATGAAAGAAGAAGAAGAAGAAGAAGAAGAAGAAAAAGTAGAAAAGATGGAGGAGATGATGTATGAATTGAAAGCCTATATGATTGTAGGAAAGTTAAATAAAGACAGAAGATATAAATATCAATTGATAAGTAGGGGCAATATAGGAGTTACAATTATCAATAAACTCTTGTTATATGTATTATTTACTAGACTCCCCCTCTACTATAAAATGAAACTCCAATTCATTCATTTGTCATAATTATCACTTCAAATGAAAATCACGTTAATTCTTTCAAAACCCTTTCGTTCCATATATAATCATCAATCTGCTTTTCGATTCAGATAAAATTACCCCATTTCTGTTTCTAGATTCGGATATGCTTAATATTCCATAACAGCCAAATAACATCAGTTAGTTCAGAAAGCAAATGGTGTATGTAATAAGTTAAGAAAGAATTGATTGTTGTAAAAAGAACTTTCAAGGAAAGTGAGTGAGGAGGGCACTAAAAGTTACGTTTAGAAGAAGGAATAGATTTCATCTAAGGCACACTTTCCAGCTGAGATTAGTCTCCGTATACACTTACATATAATTGTTGGGACATAATCAGTTGTCTTTTTGTGGATCAACTTCTACAGAAGTTGACTGCTTACCACCCACTTCTACTTTCAATCTTCCCATTGGTTCTGTTGCCTCTACTTAAAAAAGTTACTTGATAATATCTACTCTTCATTCTTCAATCATAATCATAATGACCCTTTTTTTTTTTGGATATCCCTATATTTTCTTCTCTTTCTTTTACTAACTAATAATCTTATTATAATTGATCCCCATTTTAGTTTTATCTTATTTATTGGCTTTCACCTTATTAAGTTAATAATGACATTGATAATTATCTTAGTATTATGTCTTTGTTACTTAAGCTACTTAACTAATCAGTCTAGAATACTATTATTTTTCAAATATAATAGTAATTAATTCATGACACATCTGTCAAAAGAGGATTCTACAAAATTAATGAAAAAATGGGAGGCAAGTCAAAAATCTTATAAATATCTGCATCTATTCCTCCCTCTCTCTCTTTCTCTCTCTATTTCCCTCTCAACTTGTTTCTTCCTTCTTACAACAAATTCAAATTCATCCACCTTGCTCCCTAAAAACCGGAAGTCTGCCTAACACTAAAAGGTTAGACACCAAATAGAATTGTTACACGGTTCGAACCTAATTGCAAGTAAACTTTAGCATACAGCCCTTGTAATTCACAAATTATAAAACCAGCTGTCCCTCCCCCCCAAGTGATATCTCAGGCATAAACAACCATCAATATTCTCAAGTAATAAAAATATCAAATGGAATTAAAATTTTATATAACATGATAGTATGTAATAACTAACAACCTTTCATGTTCTTTCATTTGGGTCTAAGCGTTAAGAGTTTTCTACCAAGAGGAACTCCTTGAGCAAAATAAAATACAGAGCTTGAGCAAAACTTAGAACAAGAAAATTGCTTACAGTTTCTTCTGCATCAAACGGCAAGAAAACTCAAGGGAGAATATTTTTGGTTCTAAAATAAAATCAAGGGAAACGTTCAATCACTTTTGGGCTTCTATTTCAGCAGGGGCCTTTGTAGTCATCTGATCAACTGCATGCGCTGTGCTTTGAAGCTCTTCCCAAATTGCTTTGTACACCATCCTCTGCTATTCACAGCTGACTGTCCTTCAAAGGCTGCGGAGATAACATCAATACTCCAAACGTACAGTAAATGAAACCCATTTTGATGGTGCAGCTGGAAAGGGGGCAAATAACAAGAAAAGGAACGGATTCTTTACAAGCCTGACCCACTCAACAAACAAATGTGACAAATGATGGATATACAACATGAAAGGTTTATTAGCTTAGGTAATCTCGGCTCAAGATTTTCACCATATAAATGCTAGAATATTCTTGTGAGCAAGAAAAGGAAGACATACATAAAATCCATTTATGCAACTGCAATATAGAACTTGATGTATGATATGGTTTGTAGTAGCTCAAATATTGCTCATACAGTTGGTACTTTCAGTAGATTTTTGTCCAATGTAAGAAAATAGCATTGGAATGCTATGAAATGAATTTTGAGATATCTCTGTGGCACTTCTAGTTTGAAGTTGTGTTTTGGGATTGAGAAACATATTCTTAGTGGTTATACAGATTTTGATTTTGCAGGGGATATGGACCCGAGAAAGTGTACTTTTGGATATCTGATTTTCTTTGCAAGGGAAGCTGTGGTATGTCAATCTAAGTTGCAGAAATGTATTGCATTGTCTACTACATAAGATGAGTTCATTGCAGCCACTGAAGCTTGCAATGAGTTACTTTGGATGAAGAAATTTGTGAATCAATTTGGCTTCACGTAAAAAGATATGTCTTATTTTATGATAGTCAAGAGTGTCACCTATCTTGGTAAAAATCCTACTTTTCATGGTAAATCCGAACATATTGATATGAGGTATTATTGGATTTGTGATATTTTGTATTGTAAGTTGCTTGAACTTGAGAAGATGGACACACTGATGATAATGGTTCTAATATGTGCACAAAAGCTTTATCGACGATGAAGTTTTGAGGCATGTCGCGTGGTGCCGGTTTGGCAAACTCCTCTATATAAATGGGAGGGGGAGAATTGTTGGGTTTGGGTTCCCTCCTATGCGGAAAAACCCAAAGTTCCTTGAGCCCACTTCTGTAGGCCCATTAAGATTGTTAATGTTTTATAAGCAGCTACTTGTGAGTTGTGCCCTAGGTCACTCTAAATTTTTCAGCCCCTCGAGGTGAGAGAACAAAAAAGGAGAAAAAAGGAAAATTTTCTGCAAAAATCAAATTCGACCAGCTTCGTCTTTTCCGGCAATTGGATTGTCTTCCATGCTACGATCAGGCTGAAATTTGGTGAACACTTTGAGGACTCATTTTTCTTCATTCTGAACGGTGGAGATGGAATTTGGAGGCCTGGATTTCTAGTATTTGAAATTCGAAATTTACTGTTCACGGCAGTTTTTTTTAGCAGCAACTTGTTTGGCTCTCTTCAGCAATCGACGATCATTTATGGTCCAATGGGACTGAAATTTGGCGAGCACGTTGGGGACAGATTGTTATTTGATCTGAACGGTGGAGATCAGATTTAAACAACCAGAGATCACCCGTATCCATTAACAGTAGCTGTTCTTGGTGATATCTCTCATTTACTTCATTTATTTCTTATTGTTTGGTTGGTTTATCGTTGAGACTTTGCTAGAGGATTATTGTGGTAGTTTGTAGTTGCTGTAAACATTGATACTTGACAATGGAGCTCTTTTACTTGGATCAGGAGAGGTCCCGTGGTTTTTACCCTTCACATTGAAGGGGTTTTCCTCGTTAAAATTTGTCGTATCTTTGTGTGAATGTTTTTCTGTTTGCTGCAAATTTACTTAGTTGTCACTCCTCATAGATTCATTCAAGCGGGAATGATTATATGGTGTTAATTTTTATCCATGTTATCTTGTTACTTCCTATCAGGGGCTCCTCTCCCCCGGCCCTCGCAATTTCTCCCCAAGCCATCACTCATGGTGTGGTAGAAACGAAGGGCCAAAATAAACCCACCACATTTAAGCTGCGTCACCTGTCAATTATTTTTTAACAACAAAATCTTCACGAGTAAGTAAGAACTTTACAATAATTAAGCTGCGCATACATATGACGTTTTATAATTGGATTAGTTTATTGATAAATTCATTAATTTCATCTAGATAAGTATTCTTATATGAAGAATGAACAAATATATACCTGAAATAGAACAAGGGGCAGTTGAGAATGCCACCAGAGCCAGGGACATCAAAAAGGAGCTCCTCCAAGTAAGGACATGCATGGAGGTTGAAATGCATTGCCAGATTCTTGGAGAGTAACATCAGCATCAGCCTCAATAAACAAGACAACTTCACCAGTGCAGGCCACTATAAGCTTGTGACTAGGTCCGTCTCTTAGCCTGGTAGTAAAATACGAGTGCTTTAGCGATTGCCTCCTTAGTCACCCTACAGGACTAACTGATCGCATGGAGGGATTTGATGGATATAATTTTAATAACCGGAATGAGGAATCCAAGGCCATCTTGAACATCTAAATTTGACAATGGCTTGAACTCGTTAGGAGTGGGCTTAGCTGGAGCGATCAGTTCAGGCTCACGCCTATGAATCTTGAATGGTGGGGAGATGGGAGATGGGTAAATGGAGATGAAATGACCATATATACACTAAGAAATATCAAGTAGTAATTGGCGGGATTACAAGGAGAGGGTCGTTACCTTTCTTTCTTTTGTAAGTGTACCTATTCATTTGTATTTTCTTTTTTCTTTTTTAGTACAAAAGGGGTCTGGGTGTAAATTCAAATTTGAGATCTCATAATCCCGGTTATTAGACTAATACCATTAATAAAATTTACACTTGTATCTCTGCTTTTTCAGAAATTAACTAAGTTATTAACTCAGTAATCCTCGACATTTCATTCATTCAATAATAGAGACTAGTCCTTCCTCTAATTTTTCATTAACTACATTTGTTAAAAGTAAACCTCCCTAACATTTGGCAATATGCAAACTTGCATTTCTGTTTTGTCATAGTCAACTAAATGTCATCAATAAATTATTTTAAAGAGAAGAAAGCTTTTAAAATGCATAGTCAAGCTCAAAAAATTGAATGCAACAAAATAAAAACCAAACTGGGCACACAAGAACAAATCCAACAGGAAGGTTACACATTCGTTACTCGATGATGTTTCAGTATGCATATTTCACGTCTCGACTAAAATAAGGAGTCTATCCTTATTGCAATGACTCAGAAAGGAGAGTATATATATTATATATTATATCTAAAGATATTATATTTTGATATATGTGAAAATTCATTGTGTATTGTAATTAGTTTTGCAGTTTATTAATAATAATTACAGTTGTGATATTTTAATACTGTCGCAGTATGAGGAAATATTTAGCATCTATTTGATTCAGCGGTACATTGTTTAACTGTCAATAGTCAATGTTGGCGGTCCATATTATATATATATATATATAAGGGAGAGTGCGCACGTGTGAAAATAAGAGTAAATTTATTTATTTATTTTGAGACAAAGAGAGCACATAATTTTGAGATTTTCTTTTTTTCCAACATTTGTTAAGATGATTTTGTGAGCCTTGCGAATTGCCTAACAATTAATACGAAAGCTTCTTGTTGCTACTTGGAATAGACATGAAGACAAATGATATAAATATATGAAAAAATTGATTAAAAGGGAATTAAAGTTTTTATTTTTGTTATCCTTCGCGTTAAATGCATTTTTTTACATATCTTTCATGTATTTGGACCTGCACGTACAGTGTCCACGTTGCTGTTTCCCGAAAGGGAAAACTGCTTACAAGCTTTCCTATCGCATCTAATTACAAGCTTTCTTAGGTTGCCATTCATTTGAAGGACAATTTTATTAATGTAAATTCACTCGTTACTCATCAAAACATTATTATTTATTACACTAATTATTAACTATTTGAAAAAGATGAGTAACGCTATTTCAACTTACAGAGCAGCCAAATTAAAGGAGGATCTAAATCCACCTCTAGGCTGATCCTGCAGCAAATTCTTCAACTCCTTTTCAAATCTTTCCATGGCTTGAGTCGGCAAGCAAAGAGGCACAACAATTCCATTTTCTCCTTTATCATTTTCGTATGTAACACAAAAACTTGCTATTATAGGAATGCCTTTAAACGGACCACCATAAGTTGCATTGCCCCAACCAAAATCCACCTCTTTATATCCTATACGACTATTATCCGACATCATGTAGCTCCCCTCCACTTGAAACAAAGGCCTACCCCTAATCACCAGCGTATCCACAGCAGATTGTATGCTCTCTCGCGTCACGATTTCTTTGGTCTTTCTTATTAATCCTATTGCATATCCTACTGGATTTCGAATGAGTTCTTCTGCGGTTGACATCGCAGTAGAAAATACGAATCCGTTGCCATAATACCCTTCTGGTAATAATGGAGGATCGAATCGTTTTCGAACATTTACAGTACACATTATACGCATGTTCTGTGTCGGATTTGGTTGGAGTGCAACAGTACGACATTTCCACATGCACGCGGTTAATATTTCAAATTTAGAACAGCGATGTATGTGAGGAGGAATGAATTTTCGGATAATTGAAAACTCTTTGGGACCGAAAAAGAATGCTCGATGGACGACATCGTCAAGTGGAAATGGAATTGAGGGATCGTTGATGACTGGTTCTTTCTCGTATTCGAGATGAACCCTTGTTGTACGAGGTGGGTTTCTCGCACTAAGTACATGTCTTTCCCATACTGGCAGAACGGAAGGGGCTTCTCTCCCTCTCGCAATTTCTCCTATAGCTGACAAGAATTGAACCATACCAAAGCCATCACTCATGGTGTGGTTGCAACGAAGGGCCAAAACAAACCCACCACATTTAAGCCGCGTCACCTATCAATTATTTGTAACAGCAAAATTTTCAATAAGAAAAATATTTGCAGTAATTAAGCTGCATACACAACAGTTTATAATTGATTTGGTATATGAATAAATTTTATAAGTGTTCTTTTGTGGAAAGTGAGCAAATATATACCTGAATAAGTACCAAGGGACAGTTGAGAACTCCACTGGAGCCGGGAACATCAAAAAGGAGATCCTCCAAGTAAGGGAATGGAGGTTGAAATGCATTGCCAGATTCTTGGAGAGTGACATCAGCATCAGCCTCAATAAACAATATACCTTCCCCAGTGCATTCCACTATAAGCTTGCGATTAGATCCTTCTCTTAGCCTTCCAGCAAATGGGTAGTAAAACACAAGCGTTCTAGCAATTGCCTCTCTAATCACCTTAACAGGATCTACCCCTTGCATGGAGGGATTTGATGCATATAAGTTAATGACAGGAATGAGAAATCTAAGACCATCTTGATCATCTAAATCTGACAATGGCTTGAACTCGTGAGGAGTTGGCTTAGCCGGGGCGAGTAGTTCAGGCTCACGCCTGCGCACCATGAACGGTGGGGAGGTGGTTGATGGGTACATGTGTGTCATGAAATGGCCAAAGATGCACCAAGAAATATCAAATAATACTGGGACAAACAGCTGCAGTTTTACCTTCCTTTCTTTTGTAAGTGTCAAATGCGGGAAGGGAGAGTTCGTATTTATACAGAGATGTCTACAGTGTCCATATATAGAGGACGGATCTTGAGGAAAAATCGATGAGCTGGGGGTCCCAACTTGATACATCAATGGTCCAACAAACTATGTGCTTCACACACTCTTTCTTCTTGTTGTTGAGCCATCTGACGCAACTCCAATATGTTCCATTGCTTTATTGCGTCATTTATTTTTTTTTTCATTTTTAATTTTTTATATTTATTTTGTTGGGATTTTTTCCCTTTTAATTCACATGGCACAGCAGTTTTTTTAATACACAAAAATTTGAAAAATACATACTGAATTATATCAACCAAAAAAATTATGAATTAAATAAGTGACCATATATAATATGTTATGTACAAAAAAATTGTGGGTTAATAGATTGTTAATTTTTTTTTTTACTAAACAGATATTAGTATTATTGAAATTCAAAAATTATTAAATATTCAGTAGATTATTTCAAAATAAAATTCCCATTCATAATCTCTCAAATCATGTGAATTCTACATTAATGAGTCCAAACTCATTCCTAGTCCTCTTAATAATATTTTCCTTTGAATAAGATTGCTAATTGCTCTCTTTCTATTGCAATTTTAACGTTTCTGGCGTCATTTTCTTTGTAAATATTGCTAAATGAGACTCAATAATCCCATTTTAAAAAGAAAAAGAGAGAATTAATAAAATAGTGACTATAGTCACTTAAAGAAATTACTGTTTGTAATATTTCTCTTGAAAAAAAATATTACCATTCAGCTGGCATAGCAAAAGGATCCAAGAAGGCAGCTGGAATTCCAGTTTAGCCTAATCACTTAGACCTTTGTTTTTAATTAGTAACTAAGACTAATGGTATAAGGTATTAGACTTTTCGAATTGGATGAATTAAGCCATCAATATTGTGTATACCTTCCCCAGTTAATATACCTTCCACAGTGAATTGGATGTCATCATCATGTTATGGCCCACAAGTTAGGGACATATTGTGTACTTCCCCCCTTCTTAAATAAACTGATTTTTTTTATATCTATTCTAAATTATTTGCCATTTTCTATTTGATAATATAATTATTATCTATTAATTTTTATTATACTTCTATTCGATGTGTTTATTATTAATATAAACAAAATCCACATATGACTTGTATAAAAAGGAGTTAAAGTGCCAATTTAGCCAACAGCTTATAACAAAAAGACTGCCAAACCCCAAAGATTTAATATTGCTTGTGGAACCTGCAGTTAGCCAACAGCTTCCATATTTAAATTAAGTTCATTTAAATATCTCAAAATTCCAGAAAAATTCTTAGTTTGTTGTAAATTAGAAAAAAAAATTACAAATTTATGGTAAAAATTCTTAAAATTATAAGTTTATGGTATTTATGAAACAATTTCTCATTTTAGAGTAATTTTGTTGAGTTTTAATTATTTTATTTTTTTCGAGTCACTTCAAGTGATGCATATAATACAATTTTTTTTTAAATTTTATGCGCCAATACAATCGGTGCACAGACTCTCTATATAGTATGTGTGCTAATTGAACTAGCGTACAAACTTTTGACTTGTCCATTTGAATAATAAACTATCCAAAAATCGGAATTTTATGAAAAAATATTCTAAATTGATAATTTTTTTATATTTACACTAAACTAATAAATATTCCCAAAATCCCTCATTACTTTATTAATTCGATAATGGGAATCTGCACTAATTACATAAAAAGTTAAAAAAGCTATTCATGTATTACTCATTTCAATTAATAAAATTAACACAGCTAAAAGCAACTGAAAGAAAATGTGTGAATATACCCAAGAGAACAAGTATACCTTGGAATCAATGAATTAGAGCTATGGTTCAATGCATGGTTGGATCTTCCAAAACCAACTGATGGATCGATTGAACCAAGACGCATGCCCTCGCTGAACTCGGTGCTTAAGGAGCTCACATCCAAACCATCCTCTTGTCGAAGAAGTTCATCATTGGAACATGAACAATAGATACCACACCAACTAGTTAAATAAGCCTTGGAAGTTCTAAATCTTATCTTGATTTTTCTAGGTGAATCAGCTATCAGTACCCAAATTATCACTGAGGTACTTCTGGAATTTCTATGATTAATGACAATAGAAATATACAGAACCAACATGCTCTTTTCTTAGTATGCAAACAATCTCCCTCTTAATATATAGTAGTTCATTTCTTGTATATGTTGAAATGTGGCAATCCCACATCGGAAAGAAGTATTTTTTCCACAATAGTATTAGCCTATAAAAGAGTTTCATTCATCTCTTAACAATTCATCCCAAAACATCAATCCCTCTACTTCTAAGATTTGTTATATTTTCTCTCTCTCTTGTAGTATTTCACTTTGTAATATTTCTTTGAAATAGTGGAATATTATTTTAGTAGTGTCCGATGACGTAGACATAATTGGCCGAACCTCGTTAAATTATAGTGTTCTCTTTATTATCTATTTAATAGCTATTGTCGGGTCATTTACTTTGTGATATATTGTGCTTTAAATTATCTGAGAAAAATTTTGTCACCAAGACTCTAAGAGTCTAAGAAATTTGGTTTTTAAGTGAGACCATTTGTGACTCCACCAACTACCTGAGAATTTTTCTTTGTCTTAATTTTTAGCACAATTATTCATTTTGGTGGAAACTAACCCGATTTCCACAACAATTGGTTTCAGAGCTAAGATTACTGAGTTATATGCTCCGTGGTTGCGGCGTAAGCTGATCTTCCATATCAGAAAGGTTTCCTTGGATTCTTGGGTATTCTGCATTTGAAAGCTATTAAATAGTCTTAAAGAAGAAATGATAAGAGACGGACAAAAATCCACGATGGACACAACAACTTTTACTTCATCAATTTTGGCGAGAACTGTTATGGCAAATACGAGAATTACAGTGGAGATTTTTGATGGTACAGGCCATTTCGGCATGTGGCAAGGTGAAGTTCTAGACATCTTATTTCAGCAAGGCTTAGACATTGTCATTGAGGCAGAAAAGCCAGAAGATGTAGATGAGAAGGAATGAAGGACAATCAATCATTTGGCATGTGGTACTATTTGATCGTGCCTTTCCAGAGAGCAGAAGTATGCTTTTTGTAAAGAAACTTCTGCATGTAAATTATGGAAGGCACTAGAGGAAAAATTCTTGAAAAAGAGCAGTCAAAATAAGCTTCATATGAAGAAAAGGTTGTTCATATTCACATATATTCCTGGTACCACGATGAATGATCACATCACCAATTTCAATCAACTTGTAGCAGATCTGATGAACTTGGATGTGACATTTGAAGATGAAGATCTGACCCTAATATTGTTGGGAACCCTTCCTGAGGAGTTTGAGTTTCTAGAAACTACTCTACTCCATGGGAAAGTTGAGGTGTTTCTTAGTGAAGTATGTGCTGCACTATATAACTATGAATTGAGGAGAAAAGATAAGAAGGATAACACCAGTGGAGCAGCATAAACTTTGATAGTAAGAGGCCGTTCGAAAAATAAGAACAGGGGAAAGAAAGACATATCAAAGTCCAGAGTGGGCAAAGATAAATGTGTCTTTTGTCGAGAAAATGGATACTCGAAGAAAGATTGTTATAAATTGAGAAGCAAATCTGGCAAAGACAAGACTGTTGCAGATTCAAATGTAGCTGAATGTGATGATTCAGATTTTTCATTAGCATTGATGTCATCAATAAGCAGTTCGATTGCTTAGATCCTGGATTTGGGCTGTAGCCACCATATGTGTCCCAATCGGGAATGGTTTTTCGATTTTCAAGAAATTAAAGGTGGAGTTGTCTATACAGCAAATGACAGCCCTTGTAAAACAACTAGAATTGGTTCAATCCAGTTGAGGAATCGTGATGGATCAATCAGAATTCTAACAGACGTAAGATATGTGTCCAGTCTGAAGAAAAATCTCATTTCTATGGGAATCCTTGGAAGAAAGGGTTTCACTATAATAATTAAAAATGAAATAATGAAGGTTATATCTGGAGCACTTGTGATGATAAAATGAGTTTAAAAGAGCAACAACTTGTATTACTATGAAGGAAATACAGTAGTTAGAACAACAACAACAGTTTCTAGTGATGACCAGGAGCTAGAAACAACAAGATTGTGGCATATGCGCTTGGGGCATGCAGGCGAAAAATTCTTAAAACTTCTGGCGAATCAAGGATTATTGCAAGGAGTACGAACCTACAGATTAGACTTCTGTAAGCATTGCATTAAAGGGAAGCAGACGAGAGTGAAGTTTGGCACTGCAATCCATGATACCAAGGGTATTCTGGATTATGTTCACTCAGATGTATGGGGTCCTTCCAAAACTGCTTCAATAGGAGGTAAACACTACTATGTTACCTTTGTTGATGATTGTTCAAGAAGAGTATGAGTGTATACAATGAAGACAAAAGATGAAGTGATGAGATTTTTTCTCATATGGAAGAAGATGGTAGAAACTCAGACGAGCAGAACGATCAAGTGTCTTCGAACAGACAATGGCAGAGAGTACACAAGTGATCCCTTCATGAAAGTTTACAGAAATGAAGGAATTGTTCGACATTTTACTGTAAAAAATAAACCACAATAGAATAGGGTGGTTGAACTCATGAATCGAACTCTACTGGAGAAAGTTCGGTGTATGTTGTCTAATGCTGGATTAGGCAGACAGTTTTGGGCTGAGGCTGTAACATACACATGTCATCTCATTAATCGTTTGTCATCAACTGCTATCAATGGTAAAACACCTTTGGAGGTGTGGTATGGAAAACCTGCTACAAATTATAATTCCTTACATGTGTTTGGTTCCACTACATACTATCATGTTAAGGAATCGAAATTAGATCTAATGGCAAATAAAGCTATCTTTATGGTGATATCCTCTGGTGTTAGAGGATATCGACTATGGTTCCCAGAGACGAAGAAAATAATCTTTAGTAGAGATGTTACCTTTGATGAGTCTACCGTATTAAAAAAGGTAACAAATGAGCAGACATATGGTTCTCCACAGCAAATGGAGGAAACTCCCAAACATGTGGAGTTTGATAGAAGAAGAATTGTTGATCAAGCAATTGTAAAGTCTGATAAAATTACTCCTACGACAGAAGAGAAGATAATGGTAGAAAATGGATCAGATGAGGAAGCAGAGGTTTCAGCACAAGAACCTCCTCAGCAACTTGAGCCAATTGCACTACGAAAAGCCGAAAAAGAATATTAAGAAACCTGCTCGACTTGAAGATATGACTAATTATACATCTTCAGTAGATGATGAGATTCCTTCCACTTATTGTGAAGCTATTCAAAGCTCAAAAGAAGAAAAATGGAGAAAGGATATGGAAGAAGAGATGCAGTCCCTTGAAAAGAATCAGACATGGAATCTAGCAAGTCTGCCAAAGGGAAAGAAAACGATTGGCTGTAAATGGGTTTATGGAAAGAAAGAAGGATTTCCTGATAAGAATGATAGCTGCTACAAGGCAAGATTGATAGCTAAAAGCTATGCTCAGAAGGAGGGAATTGATTATAATGAAGTGTTTTCTCCAGTTGTAAAACATTCCTCCATTAGAATAATGTTGGCATTGGTAGCACAATTTGATCTGGAATTAGTTCAACTAGATGTAAAAACTGCATTTTTACATGGAGACTTTAAAGAAGAAATCTACATGACTCAACCAGAAGGATTTAAAGTTGCTGGAAAAGAAAATTTGGTGTGCAAGTTGAGCAAATAGTTGTATGGATTGAAGCAATCTCCAAGACAGTGGTACAAACGATTTGACAAGTTTATGATAAGGCAGAAATACACAAAAAGCAAATATGATCATTGTGTATATTTGCGCAAGCTGCGGGATGGTTCCTTTATCTATCTTCTCCTTTATGTTGATGATATGCTGATAGCTTCGAAAGATAAAGGAGAGATTCGTAAGTTAAAAGCTCAACTAAATCAAGAATTTGAAATGAAGGATTTAGGAGAAGCTAAGAAGATTCATGGTATGGAGATGTGCAGAGACAGAAAATTGGAGAGACTTTGTTTGACTCAGAGACAATATTTGAGAAAAGTACTAAAACGTTTTGAGATAAATGAGAAGAAAAAATCAGTTAGTACTCCACTTGCTCCTCATTTTAAGCTCAGTCCATCTTTATCTCCGAAAAGTGATAAAGAACGAGAATATATGTCAAATGTTCCATATGCAAATGTTGTTGGTAGCTTGATGTATGCAATGGTGTGTACGAGACCTGACATTTTACAAGCAATTGGAGTTGTGAGCAGGTACATGCATGATCCTGGCAAAGGACATTGGCAAGCTGTGAAATGGATTCTACGGTATATTCAGAATACTGTAGATGTTGGTATAATATTTGAGCAGGATGAGAAAAATGGTCAGTATATAGTTGAATATTGTGATTCTGACTATGCAGGTGATTTAGACAAACGTCGATCTACTACCAGTTATGTGTTCACACTTGCAAAGGTACTGGTTAGTTGGAAGTCCACCTTACAGTCAACAGTTGTTTTGTCTACAACAGAGGCAGAGTACATGGTAGTTTTAGAAGCTGTTAAGGAGTCAATTTGGCTTTAGAGGTTGTTGAATGACTTGAGAATTAGTCAGAAGCATGTCAAAGTGCATTGTGACAGTCAAAGTGCTATTTGTTTAGCAAAAAATCAAGTTTATCATACAAGAACGAAGGACATCGATATTCAATATCATTTTGTAGGAGAAATTCTTGATGATGGTGAGATACTACTTCAGAAGATTTTGACTGCTGAAAATCCCACAGATATGGCAACCAAAGTTGTGACAGGTGTCAAGTTCCAACATTGTTTGAACTTGATAAATGTTTTCAGAATTTAAAATTAGGCGCTTTAAAGCGCATTTAGAGACATTACTAATATTTGTAAAGAGAATGTTTGTTTGGAATTGTGAGATCGCCAAGGTGGAGTTTTGTTGAAATGTGGCAATCCCACATTGGAAAGAAGTATTTTTTCCACCATAGCATTAGTCTATAAAAGGGATTCATTCCCCTCTTAACAATTCATCCCAAAACACCAATCTCTCTACTTCTAAGATTGATTGTATTTTTTTCTCTCTCTCTCTTGTAATATTTTACTTTGTAATATTTCTTTGAAATAGTGAAATATTATTTTAGTAGTGTCCGAGGACGTAGGCATAATTCACTGAATCTCGTTAAATTCTGGTGTTCTCTTTATTATCTATTTAATAACTATTGTCGGATCATTTACTTTGTGATATATTGTGCTTTAAATTATCTGAGAAAAATTATGTCACCAAGACTCTAAGAGTATAAGGAAGTTAGTTTTTAAGTGAGACCATTTGTGACTCCACCAACTACCTGAAAATTTTTCTCTGTCTTAATTTTTGGCACAATTATTCATTTTGTTGGAAATATATAGAACTAACATGCTCTTTTCTTAGTATGCAAACCATCTCCCTCTTAATATATAGTAGTTCCTTTCTTGTATATGCAACATCTGAAAAGTAATTAACATAGCTACTTACTGGACTCTCAAGTTGATTTTATTTTGCTCATCTCTAGGTTTTTCTGAAGCAGCATTTGTTTTAAAAAACAGTAATCCCCAGAAAGCCTTTCACACAAGCTGAAATGCATTTTTTTTCCTAAACTAAATGATGTTTCGTCTTGTTTCAATGAGTATCCATGAAAATAAATTGGCCAAATCAAGAGACTTAGATATGATTGATATAAACGGTAAAAAGGTCATGTTCAATCCAAATTTAAATGTCAGTTGTGAGGTTTTTTTTTTACTGGAATGCCAATGTTCAGTAACAATGTTTGATTGGATAAGTTACATTTTATTTAGGATAGTCTTTGTGCAAATATGAAAGGCATTTGTCCAACAAATCTCAATGATGAACTCATCAATGTGTTGCCGGCCGGCCCATTCGCCCAGTTAATTTGCTTCAACTCTTCACCATATTAACTTGTTTCCTAAACCATCCATTTTCATACAACATGAGAAAGCACTGGATCATCATACATAGCCTAAAAGTCTATTAATTGCGTGAAGACCAACTTTTATCAATTATCAAGCAGCTAGCGTTCGCTCCAATTTATTTTTTCATTTCGAGCACCATCCACATAGCATGATATCGATAGGATAGGAAATCCATGATTCCAGCAGAAAAAAGAATAGCAATGTCCAAACGATATCTCCTTGTACCATTGCAAGTCTAGACATAGACCAAAGGATATGATAACCATAAAACAGATAATAATGCACGAGTAGGGAAAAGAAAATTTTCACTACCTACGTTAGAGATGGTCAAAGGGATAAAAGTATGCAAGAAAATTCTGGAAAAAATTATTAATTTGGTGTGAATAGGAAAAAAAATACCAGTATTTTTCACAAAATTCCAGATTTAGGGTATTTTATGAAATAAATTTTTATTTTGGGGTGATTTTTCTGAGTAAGCATGCTAGGCAGGCTATGCGCCAGTCATGTCCAATTTTTTTAAAAATTATTTTATTTTTTGTTTGCCACTTTATAGACTAATTTTTTAAATTATTTTTATACATGTGCAAGAGATATTTGATGAAGGGATTGGTCTCAGACCTCTATGCCAATTCAGTTAGTGCACTGGCTCTGTGTGCCAATTTAACTAACACACTGATCTTTGGCAGGTTTGTTTGAAAGAAAACTATCCCAAAACAAGATTATTTTGGTGAAAAAAAAATCCTAAATTGGTAATTTTTTTCCCATTTATATTAAACTAAGAATTTTTTTGAAAATTCCTTTAAAAGAGATTGGCAGAAATTGCAGCAATAGCAGGATAAGTATAATGGTAGCGAACTGGTAGCTATCCTTGTATGTTATAGGATGGAATAGCCAGCAGATCACAAGAGAAATGGGGCAGCTTTTAATTTGCAAAAATTGAAATATTTCTTCAAAATGAAAAATCTCTTCTTTGCCTGGTAAGATTTAAATATAGTATCTCATCCTCCACTCAAACCCAATTAACATGAAACGACAAGTTACTATCCATGACATGCATCAATAGATCTGAAAATTTTTGGTCTCAACTTATTTGAAATGATGTAGAGGCTACCAAACCTATATATGAAAATAAGAGTTTTTTTTTTCTTCCGAACATATTTTTTAGATGATTTTGTGTGGCAGGCCAATTGCCTAACAATTAATACGAAAGCTTCTTGGAATAGACATGAAGACAAATAATACACATATATGAAAAGTTTGATTGAAAGGGAAATAATAATACACTTAGAGTGTTCCCGTTGTTTGAAAGGGAAAACTGCTTACAAGCTTTCCTACCGCATCTAATTACAAGCTTTCGTAGGTTGTCATTAAAAAGTCGGAAGTGGGTGCTAAGAAATTAAGAAAAAGAATTATCTCAAAAAAAAAAAAAAAACAATTCCGACATAAAATTGGTCTTTTTATTTCATTATACTAAGAATTTATTTGGCTCAATAATTTAGAATAGTTGATAACTAATGATTAATAACTAGCTGTAGAAGCAAAATCTAATTGTTTCATGTTTATATGATAAATTCCCACTAATTTATAAGCATATCACATTAATTTGTCTATACAAAAATATTTATCAATTTTTTCCAAATTTCAATAATAAATACAACCCAAAAATCAATATTTTCCATTGTAACAAAAGCAAATCTTAAAGAATCGTATTGAACACTGAATATTTGTTAAATAAAAATTCATTGTCCAACGTCTTTTGTGTATCACTACAAGGAACATTAACTACAAGTAAGATCGTTAATATGATAAATGAAAGTTCAGATCATTCATTTGGAGCACAATTTTATCATGTAAAGTCACTCGTTTCTCATCATAAAATTATTATTTATTTATTACACTAATTATTAACTATTTGAAAAGCTTAACACTATTTCACACCCTTAAAAGCAGACAAATTAAAGGAGGATCTAAAGCCACCAATGGGCTAATCCTGCAACAAATTCTTCAACTCCTTTTCAAATCTTTCCATGGCTTGAGCCGGCAAGCAAAAAGGCACAACAATTCCATTTTCTCCTTTATCATTTTCGTGTGTAACACAAAAACTTCCTATTATAGAAATGCCTTTAAACGGACCACCATAAGTTGCATTGCCCCAACCAAAATCCACCTCTCTATATCCTACACGACTATTATCCGACATTAGGAAACTCCCCTCCACTTGAAACAGAGGCCTACCCTTAATCACCAGTGTATCCGCCACAGATTGTATGCTCTCTCTCGTCACGATTTCTTTGGTCTTTCTTATTAATCCTAAGGCATATCCTACTGGGTTTCGAATGAGTTCTTCTGCGGTTGATAACACAGTAGAAAGTACGAATCCGTTGCCATAATACCCTTCTGGTAAAAATGGAGGATCAAATCGTTTTCGAGCATTTACAATACATATCATACGCATGTTCTGTGTCGGATTTGGTTGGAGTGCAATAGTACGACATTTCCACATGCACGCGGTTAATATTTCAAATTTAGAACAGCGATGCATGTGAGGAGGAATGAATTTCCGAATAATTAATAACTCTTTGGGACCGAAAAAGAATGCTCGATGGACGACATCGTCAAGTGGAAATGTAATTGAGGGATCGTTGATGACTGGTTCATTTTCGTATTCGAGATGAACACATGATGTACGAGGTGGGTTTCTCGCACTAAGAACATGTCTTTCCCATACTGGCAGAACGGAAGGGGCTTCTCTCCCTCTCGCAATTTCTCCCACAGCTGACAAGAATTGAACTATACCAAAAGCATCACTCATGCTGTGGATGAAACGAAGGGCCAAAATAAATCCACCGCATTTAAGCCGTGTCACCTGTCAATTATTTTTAACAACAAAATCTTCCATAAGAAAAATATTTACGGTAATTAAGCTGCATACACAACAGTTTATAATTGATTTGGTTTATAAATAAATTTGCAGATCTGATCTGAATTATAAGTATTCTTTTGTGGAAAGTGAGCAAATATATACCTGAATAAGTAACAAGGGACAGTTGAGAACTCCACTAGAGCCGGGAACATCAAAAAGGAGCTCCTCCGAGTAAGGGAATGGAGGTTGAAATGCATTGCCAGATTCTTGGAGAGTAACATCAGCATCAGCCTCAATAAACAATATACCTTCACCAGTGCATTCCACTATAAGCTTGCGATTAGGTCCTTCTCTTAGTCTACCAGCAAATGGGTAGTAAAACACAAGCGTTTTAGCTATTGCCTCCCTAATCACCTGAGCAGGATCTACTCCTTGCATGGAGGGATTTGATGGATATAAGTTAATGACAGGAATGTGGTATCTAAGACCATCTTGATCATCTAAATCTGACAATGGCTTGAACTCGTGAGGAGTTGGCTTAGCCGGGGCGAGTAGTTCAGGCTCACGCCTGCGCACCTTGAACAGTGGGGAGATGGTTAATGGGTACATGTGGGTCATGAAATGGCCAAAGATGCACCAAGAAATATCAAATAATGCTACAATCAGCTGCAGTGTTACCTTCCTTTCTTTTGTAAGTGTCTAATGTGGGAAGGGAGAGTTCGTATTCATACAGAGATGACTCATGGGAAGGTTGATTAATTATAAAGTTCTAATGCACATGCAAAGGTAGGGGTAAGAAAAAAAATGGGTTAGTAACCGAATTAATTGATAGTTAATCAAATGTGGTATAGGTAGTAGGAATCAATTATTATCTCGTACTTGTGGTGCTAGTGACTCCAATTAAATGTTGATCTCTGGTATCAGTCTACTTCTTCCCTTTCTTTTTTGCAGACTTGGCAGTACTCATCCTCAGAAGTACGGAATTTTAAAAGAGTCGGATTTGTTGTTGATGGATTCTAGCTAGCTCTAAACGAAAAAAGGGATAAGATTTTGTATTTATTAGAGTTTTCATTTACTTAGAAAAATTAATATTAATTTAATTTAATTGATTTTGTAATTTAATTTCAACAAATATAATAGTCCAAGAATAGGGTTGTTGGAATTGAATTTCTTCCTTCGAATTGAGAAAGCAATTTACATTAAGTTGCTTCTTCTCTTTTTTTTTTTAACTACTCTTGAAAAAAAAATGAAACGGACAGCCATCTTCCTAGCACAGACCAGGTTGAGTAATTAACGTTTTAGAGGGAAATAATAATAAGATATATATTTGAAAAGTCAAATGAGATGGACCAGAAATTTATTATAATTTTCTTTGTTGATATTTCTTTGTCTTAGTAATGTGAACTTCACTAAAAATTGAACCGTGTAAATAACATTTATTTACAGCGACAACAACCTTAATTTACATAGAAACTATGAAACTGTTATATTCCTTTGAATTTTGACTTTAAACTAACAACAATGTGTACCCTGACCATTTTGTATTTAGTTTCCTATCCTTTTCTCCATCCACATGCTTTTGTTTTCCTCATCTCATATGGAAATCATAGATTTATAAATTTATTATTATAAATGTATAAAGTTTAAACAAGGTTGTCCATTTTTTTTTATCAGGTCTTCTTCCTTAATTATTATTTATTCTCCATTAACATGATTATTTTTTTATTCAAACAATTTAATTTACAATTGATTTAAAAACGACAACAATTAACTTCATCTTTAATTTTAAGGCGGATATGTTAGAGTAGTTCATGGGCACAGTCTGCCAGAGAACTTTTGGAAATTGAACACTGACGCTTCTTTTTCTAGTGATTCTAGTAAGGCTTTTGGGGGAGGACTTATTCGAGATAGTAAGGGGAGTTGGTGTGTAGGTTTTGTGTCTAATATCGATTTCTGCCCTATTCTCAGAGCAGAGCTTTGGGCTATCCTTTAGGGAATTCATCTAGCTAAGATCAGGGTATAAACAATCTCTTGGTGGAAAGTGATAACAGTGTGGCAGTGGGTATGGTGACGGAAAAGTTTTCTATAAATGCTACTTGTCGTTCTATTGTGTGTAGTATTCAGGTTTTGGTGGATCATTTATCCTCCTTAGCATTAGTCATGTTCATAGAGAGGTCATTTTGTTGCTGACTATTTGTCTCACTTTACGAATGGCTATTCCCCTTGTTTCCATTCCCAATTGGAAAATGGTTGCTTAATGATATTGTAGGTTTTATTTAATTTAGATTGTTTGTTTTGTGGGTTTTGCCCACTTTTTATACTAAAAAAAAATTCCAAAGCAGACATTAAAGCTTAGCATGTTGTGGAGCTCCTTAGCGAATCTTCCGTTGCCCGGGTTGGCAAGCAATGAGACACCATAATCCCATTTTCTCCATCCTTATTCTTGAATGGCATTTGAAATCCAAGTACAACCGGCACAACCGTACTGGTCCCCATATACATCTTTACCCTACCCTAAATCCACCTCTTGAACGTACATGTCATATCCAAAACTAGGTAGCAGTTCCTATTTAAGGGAATCGCAAGCCTTGTTGGATCATAAACTTGATCCATTATGAGAGCTCAAACCCAAATACAATCAAATTAGAGTCAAAGTTTATAATAAATGTCCAAAATTATACCTAGAATCTTCTAGAGTGCAGTAATTATGCATGTGAATCATTTGGTAACTTAAAATATTATTAAAATGATGGAGAAGAATGGAGAAGAATGAGGTGTATGGTTATTATAATTTTGGATTAGTTTATTTGTGTGGTGTAAAATTATTCTTAAGTAGTATAAATACCTCTCCCCATTTTAGTTTTAGACATCAAGAAAAATTAAAAGCTTCTAAGTGAGTGAAGAAGCAAAGTTTTATAAGAGTGAGTTGTAGTTTCTTATTTGTTGAGTGAAAGTGTTTTTGTAATATTTGCTTGAGTTTGAATAAAAGTTGTTTGTGTGAGTATTTTATTTCCAACAAAGTGGTATCAGAGTCTGGTTGGAAAATATACACTATTGCATATCAAATCGGAGGTCTCGACAAGAGGAATTCGATACAGTCAGAATTGCCCTGATCAGAATTCAAACGCGTCGCCGGAATAGTGCTACCAGAAAACTAAGTTGACTCGCAAAGTTGAGCCGAGTTGTCCCTTCCAAAGTTTTTCGACATTTCGGATTCATCCGCGCAATCAGATTTTGCAAATTCTTGTTATATTGAGAGATATGACAAATGGTATGATACCATTCCAAGTCCTGGCACTCAACAACAACAACTACGACAATTGGAGTATCAAAATGAAAGCACTTCTTGGATCATAAGATGTGTGGGATATCATAGAGAAATGCTATAACGAGCCTGTGGATGATGCTGCTTTTGCTACTCTTACACCAGATCAAAAGAAAACTTTGAAGGATTTAAGAAAGAGAGACAAGAAGGCTCTCTACCTCATCTATCAAGCATTAGATGACAATGGCTTTGAAAAGATTTCAAGTGCAAGCTTTGATAATGAAGCGTGGGAGAAGCTGCAAGCCTCTTACAAAGGATCCAAGTAAGTGAAGAAGGTTCATCTCCAAACATTAAAAGGTGAATTTGAATCCTTACATATGAAAGTATATGAGTCTATTTCGGATTATTTCTCAAGAGTAGTAGTTGTTTCTAATCAATTAAAAAGAAATGGTGAAAAGTTAGAAGATGTGAGGATAATAGAGAAGATACTTCGTTCGTTGGATCCCAAATTTGAGCACATTATCGTGATGATTGAAGAAACTAAAGACTTGGAAGAAATGACGATCGAGCAACTCCAAGGATCATTGCAAGCATACGAAGAGAAGCATAAGAAGAAACAAGGATTTACTGAGCAACTCCTCAAGCTGCAACTCAAGGATATGCATGAAAGTCAAGGCAATGATAGAAACCAACGTGGCCGAGGTAGAGGTAGAGACCATGGACGAGGTGAAAGTCGCGGTCATGGATGAGGTTGGAATTACCACAACAACAATTCCAACAACAACTATGAGAAAGGAGAAAGCTCAACACGAGGCCGTGGGAAAATCAATTTGAACTCAAGGTATGACAAATCTCAAGTTCGATGTTATAATTGTCAGAAGTTTAGGCATTATGCTTCAGAATGTAAAGCTCTCAACAACAAAATTGAGGAGAAGGCCAACTAAATGGAGGAGAAGACAGATGACAAAGAAACTCTTCTTTTAGCACGAAAGGAAATTGATGGTGGCCAAGCAAATTCCTGGTATCTTGACAGTGGTGCAAGCAATCATATGTGTGAAAGGAAAGACATGTTCGTGGAGCTAGATGAGTCAGTAAACGAAAACGTTTCGTTTGGAGATGATTCCATAATAGCAGTGAAAGGGAGAGGTAACATCCTTATCCGTTTAAAAGATGGGAGACATCAGTTTATTTCCAATGTCTACTACGTGCCCAATATGAAAACTACGAACTTGAGTTTAGGACAACTGTTAGAGAAAGGTTATGATATTCATATGAAAGATTATAATCTTTCTATAAAAGATGATAAAAATAACTTCATTGCTAAAGTGCCAATGTCAAATAATAGAATGTTCTTGATCAACATACAAAATGATGTTGCAAAGTGCCTGAAAGCTTGTTACAAAGATGCATTATGGCTTTGGCATCTTCGATTTGGGCATTTAAATTTTGGAGGTCTGGAGCTGCTATCTAAGAAAGAGATGGTAAAAGGACTACCTTGCATCAACCATCCTGATCAGCTTTGTGAAGGGTGTCTATTTGGGAAGCAATTCAGGAAAAGTTTTCCAAATGAGTCAGAGTCAAGAGCCAAGAAGCCACTCGAGCTCATCCATACCGATGTGTGTGGTCCAATCAAGCCAAGCTCTCTCGGTACCAGTAGCTATTTTTTTCTCTTCATTGATGATTTTTCAAGAAAAACCTAGGTATATTTCTTGAAACATAAGTCAGAAGTTTTTGAAGTTTTCAAGAAGTTCAATGCTGCAGTGGAGAGAGAAAGCGGTAGAAAAATCAAAGTCATGAGATCCGACCGAGCTGGAGAATTTACTTTTAGGGAGTTTCAAGAGTTCTGTGAAGCAAATGGAATTCGGTGACCAATGACAGTTTCTAGATCCCCCCAGCAAAATGGTGTGGCAAAAAAAAGAACAGAAAAATCCTCGACATGACACGAAGCATGCTCAAAAGCAAAAAATTACCCAAGGAATTTTGGGCAGAAGCAGTGGCGTGTGCAGTTTACTTGTTAAACCGATCTCCAACAAAAAATTTATGGGGAAAGACACCACAAGAGGCATGGAGTGGAAGAAAGTCTGACATTTTCCACCTGAGAATCTTTGGAAGTATAGCCCATGTTCATGTACCAGATGAGAGAAGAACGAAGCTTGATGATAAAAGCAAGAGTTTTATCTTCATTGGCTATGATGCTAATTCGAAGGGCTACAAGCTATACAATCCAGACAATAAGAAAATTGTGATTAGTCGAAATGTGGTATTCAATGAAAAGGAGAATGAGATTTTAGTTCTCATACAGATGACTTCAATTTCTTTCCTCAATTTGAAGAAGATGAGCTAACACCAATAGAACAACATGGAGAAGCCCAACAAGAGACAACAACTCCACCCACTTCACCAACCACTCAAGGAGACTCATCACCTTCGTCATCATCGAGTGAAAGAGTTGTGTCACGCACACGAAGTCTTAGAGATCTCTATGAGGTAACCGAACGACAAGATAACCTTACATTATTTTGTTTATTTGCTGATTGTGAACCAGTGAGCTTTCAAGAAGCAGTACAAGAGAAAAAGTGGAGAAATGCGATGGACGAAGAAATCAAGGCCATCGAAAAGAATGACACATGGGAACTCACCTCACTTCCTAAGGGACATAAGGCGATAAATGTCAAATGTGTGTACAAAACAAAGCAAAATGCTAAAAGAGAGATTGAAAGGCACAAGGCGAGGCTAGTTGCTAACGGATATAGTCAAAAGGCTGGAATTGACTATGATGAGGTATTTGCTCCTGTTGCTCTATTGGAGACTATTAGACTAATCATTTCTTTAGCAGCTCAAAATGAGTAGAAGATACATCAAATGGATGTAAAGTCTGCCTTTCTAAATGCAGTTCTTGAAGAGGAAATCTACATTCAACAACCATCAGGCTATGAAGTCAAAGGCCACGAAGACAAGGTGTTAAAGTTGAAGAAGGCTCTTTACGGGCTAAAACAAGCACTAAGGGCTTGGAATAACCGAATCGACAAGTACTTTCAAGAGAATGGCTTCAACAAATGTCCCTACGAGCACGATCTATATATCAAGATCAAAGATGGAGATATTTTGATTGTGTGCCTCTACGTGGATGATTTGATCTTCACCGGAAACAACCCAAGCATGTTCAATGAATTCAAGGAAGTGATGATGAAAGAATTCGAGATGACAGACATGGGGCTCATGGCGTACTAACTTGGCATTGAAGTTAAGCAACAAAAGGATGAAATCTTCATTTCACAGGAAAGTTATGTAAAAGAGATCCTGAAGAAGTTCAAGATGGAGAACTGTAAGACGATAAGCACACCAACAGAATATGGAATCAAGATGTCTAAACATGAAGAAGGCGAAAGTGTAGATTCAACATTCTTCAAAAGTTTGGTGGGAAGTCTACGCTATCTAACTTGCACGAGGCATGATATTCTTCATGCAGTAGGATTGGTTAGTCACTACATGGAATCTCCAACAACCACCCATTTTAAAGCTGCAAAGAGAATTCTTTGCTATCTGAAGGGTACAATTGATTTTGTCTTGTTCTATTCAGTTTCTAATAATTATAATCTTGTTGGATATAGCGATAGTGATTGGGGTGGAGACATAGATGATCGAAGGAGTACTACTAGATTTGTATTTTTCATGGGATATATTGCTTTCACATGGATGTCAAAGAAACAACCGATTGTCACATTATTCACTTGTAAAGCGGAATACGTTGTTGCTATCTCATGCGTTTGTCATGCAATTTGGCTTAGAAATCTATTGAAGGAGATAGGTTTAATACAAGAAGAGTCGACCAAGGTTTATGTCGACAACAAGGCAGCCATTGCCTTAGCAAAGAATCTGGTATTCCATAGTCGAAGCAAACATATTGATATTCGCTACCACTATATAAAAGAGTGTGTTACAAGAAATGATGTGCAAGTTGAATATATGAAGTCGTAAGATCAAGTTTCCGATATTTTAACCAAGCCACTGACAAGTGAAGACTTCATAAGATTAAGAAATTTACTATGGGTCACAATATCAAGTTTAAGGGGGGATGTTAGATCATAAACTTGATCCATTATGGGAGCTCAAACCCAAACCCAATCAAATTGGAGTCAAAGTCCATAATAAATGTCCAAAATTATAAGCTATCTACCTAGAATCTTCTAGAGTGTAGTAATTATGCATGTGAATCATTTGGTAACTTAAAATATTATTAGAATGATGGAGAAGAATGAAGAAGAATGAAGTGTATGATTATTATAATTTTGGATTAATTTATTTGTGTGGTGTAGAATTGTTCTTAAGTAGTATAAATACCCCTCCCTATTTTAGTTTTAGACATCAAAAAAAATTAAAAGCTTTTAAGTGAGTGAAGAAACAAAGTTTTATAAGAGTAAGTTGTAGTTTCTTGTTTGTTGAATGAAAGTGTTTTTGTAATATTTGCTTAAATTTGAATAAAAGTTGTTTGCGTTAGTATTTTATTTCCAACAGGCCTATCCCTGGTTACCGGCAAATCTGTTACAGATCGGACGTATTCTTCAATAACAATGTTCTTATCATTTCTCATCAATTCTAATGCAAAACTCTCTGGATTTCTAGAAACTTGTTTTGCACTTGTCGCTACCAACGTTGTCACAAATGCATTACGATAATACCTAGCCGGGACCAAATGATTCTTTAGTTTCCCACGCAAATTAACAATGCATAGTAAATGCATCTCTTCGTAGGATGTGATTGTGGTGCAATCATACACATGCAATTAATATTTCGAAAGTAGAACAATGGCGGAGCTGAAGAGGCACCTATAATTTCCTCAAAGTTGATAATTATATTGGACTAAAGTAGAAACATGGATGACACTAAGTCATTGTCGATATGAAACATCGTGACTCGTCTCTAGGGGCGGTTACTCTGTCGTATTCAGAGTGCGGATATGTGACTTGCGATGGATTTCGGGCTCTAAGAGCTTGCCTTTCCCACACTGGGAGCACCGAGAGGGCATTCTCTCCTTTCCCGATTTCTGCTATAGATGACATAAATTGAAATATACCAGCAGCGTCACTCATCATGTGGTTTACACGGATTCCGAAAATAAAATCACTGCACATCAGTCCAGTCACCTATCAATTTTGAATTACAATATATTTATGAATACAAATAATTAATATTAATTAGAGGATATAGTCATGCACCATATGTTGTGATCGAATTGCCAAGAATTTATTTATCTAGCTATTTATCTGGATAGATAAGAAAGGTTCAAAGGTTAAGGAGTTATCATGATATACATATAGGTAATGTTGGATAACACCAAACTATATTATAATTTAATATGATTATAAAAACTATCTAATTTGTCCAATAAATTGTATTTGATAAAGTAAATTATTTTAAAAAATGTTAGATTATAATTTCAAAAAAAATAGTAGAACTAACGTTCAAAAAAATAGTAGATTATGATTTTTTTTTTCTTTTATTATTTAATTTGTCAAATGACATGTTATATTTTGTAATTCCAAAATTGGATTTTTAATTTTTGACACTGAATGGAATTCTTTTATTATTTTAGATTGATGTTGTTTATATATATATATATATATATATATATATATATATATATATATATATATATATATATATATATATATATCATAATTATTGTAAAATTAATTAGAACTACTAAATTTTTTATTTAGCGGTTGAAAAATAATACACATGGATAGATAAATAATATAGGGAAGTTATACTTCAACAATTAATTTTGGAAGCAATATATTTTTTAGTTCTTGAGCTTGTCAAAATGCTTCTATTGAACCCCTTAGCAAAATTTTATTCTAATTATCCTCTAGACTTTTAATTTTTATTCTATTATGCTTTTAGACTTCTAATTTTTTGTTCTATTGAGAATTTTTATAATAGAAAACGTTATGCATATTAGGCACATGTGAGAGGTGCATGGACACTAAAAATGTATATCTCGGTGGCTCGATAGTTAAAAATTGCTAGTTTAGGGACTCAATAATTGAGAAATTTAACAGAATAAATTCAAAGCAATTCTAGGATAAAAATAACGCTACTTTCAAAGGAAAAATAAGTTAGAGCGCTCAATTAAGCAAATTTTTTAATATTTTAATTAATTCTCTTTGTCAAAAAAATATTAATTAACTTTTCGTCTCATAAATTCTCAATAAAATAATTTGGAAAAATTCAAGGGTTACACAATTATATAATTTATGTTTAATTTATTAATATTATTTTGTCAAAGTTAAAGGATTTAACAAAACAAAACTTAGAACTCGAAGAGCTCAATAACAGAAAAATTAATTGAGGTAATAACCTGAATAAAAACCAAATTAGGGCAGTTGAGTTTGAGTATCTCGCGAGAGTCAGGGACATCAAAAAGGAGCTCATCAATGCATGGAAATGGAGGTGCGCACCTTTTTTATGAGCTGCATTTCCATGCATTGATTGCATTCCAACATCAGCCTCAATGGACGAGATACCCTCACCAGTGCATTCCACTTTAAGCTTGCGATTGGGTCCTTCTCTTAGCCTGCCAGCCAATGGATAATAAAATATAAGTTCTTTTGCAATTGCATCCCCAATCACCTTAGCAGGGTCTACCCTTGCATGGAGGGATTGTGTGGATAGAACACCAACCCAGGAACATTCTAGGACCATCCTGATCATCTATGTCTGATAATGGCTTGAACTCGTGAGCCGGAGTGATCAGTTCAGGTTCACGCCTGTTGACCTTGAAGATTAGGGTGGTTGGTGATTAGATCAGACCCATGGTTCAAAGCTGATTAATTATTTAATGAATTACCCAAACTGAAATTTGCCACCGATCGATAGAGATGGGAGCTAACAAGGAATTTTGGTCATTGTCTGCTTGAGAATTAATAGATTCTTGATGAAGGATATTTAATTTTCAGGAGAAATTCTTGGATTAATTGGGAATATAATATTTTGTCATGAGTAACTCTTAAGATCTATTTGTAGTTTAATATTTGATAGCACCAATCATATGATTGCAAAATACCGTTGTTAATGAAGATACGTATCTCTCTCTCGGTAGCCAAGAGCATATATCTTTCTCTAGTTTTAAAATGATCAAGGAAAGTTTAAGAAACATGCACATTGTGTATGCTCAGTTGGAAATTGTTTTTATGTTTATGTTTATTTTTATTTTGCATCTGATAATCTTTGTCCATGAAGCATGGAAAAAGGAGTGTATTAAGAGATGACGTAACAAGGATATTGCCAAATAAGATGCACAAACTAATAAATAATCAAATCTATGAATATGCCACTTTCATTATATAAATTAATAGTATTAATAGAACTCGTGATATTTTTTGATCTAGGTTTTTGGTTTTGTCAATTCGTGGTAGATGCAATAACAAGACACTTCCATTCAGATCTCGAGGATGCCCACATGGTGCCACCTAGCTAGTAGCCTGATAAATTGGTCATATACAAAAGCTTGATTGCTCGCCATTGCCAAGTTAATTATTTTTCTTTTGGTGTAAATTAACTGTCTGACTTTACAATTTGATCATATGCACTTTCCCTCTCTCTTTCTGACATTATTCTAAAATGCATTTGTTGTCTTAATTAATTAGATATATTTTGTTGGGTCTTGATGTTGTTATTATTAGAATTTGATGGGTTTAGATAATTGGACTAGACAATTATAAATTAACCATTATTTCAAAATAATTTAAGTCAATTTGAAATTAGTTATACTATAATTATAAAATTAATTTTTATTGAGGAGCATATATGCCGAATAGTAAGAAAAATCTCATAATCTTGATGTTATACAATTTATTTGGCTAACATATTTATTTTTTTAATTTATTTATAAAATTGAGAAGCAGAGTTGGGATCCGGGACTAATTTGATTTTTCCAGAAGTGTCACATGAAGAAAAATGATGGTTAGGTCAATGTATGTGTGCAACAAATTAAAGTAAGAATTTCAATGCATATTCATTAACTTCAAAGGAATATAATATTGCGTTGTTTCATAACAACTTCTTTATTAACTGCAAGAACATATTCAATAGATCGTTACCCAGTCAATACAGCCCATTTTCAGAAAGATTAGAGACTTCATTTGACCCTTTGCCTGTAGAGAATCAACATGTGTTAGTAGAATTTGTAAGCCCCTAGCTTAACGATTGTTGTGTTTATGGATTGAGCATTAAGGGTTCATTATTGTTCGCGAACTAAGGATCATCATCTCATTCCACTATTAATTTTGTTGTAAATTCAGAATACTCAATTGGATGAGATGAAAGGGACAATCAAAGAGCATATAGATGAGCAATTTCAAGAGCCCTTTAGACATCGTGATCAAAAGGTCGAGCAGCTCCATCAGCTCATTTGGGATCGAGACCAACAGTTAGAGGAGCTATTGAACCATAAAAAATCATAACATATATGTGAAAGTAGAATTAACAATGGTTCGAATGTATATATATATTCCTACATTTTGGATTTGTTTGGACATCCCAATATGCAACCTGGATAGAGTGCAATCAGCAGGTTATATAGCTCCCATGTTTTAAAGAAGTCGATGTTGGTATAGCACATGCCTTGGAACTTGTTAATTTACAATGTAAAGGCAAATATTAAAACCAAGTTCAAAAAAAAGTCACTTTTTTTTTTAAATCCACTAATTTCCAGATATTTGCTTCCCATATCTAAGAGTTTGTTTTCAAGTGGATCGTACAAATTAGACTTCAGTTCACAAAACTGATTCACAGTATGAAAGTATAAACTATACCAGCTGATGTTCAGACTGATTAAAATCCAATTTCAGCATACCTTGGAGTGGGAATCGGACATTAATTAATTAATTTTCTCTTCACGTAGCAAATTTTCGAGAGCAGTCGGTCTGCTTACAACGCAGAAGACAGAGTGAATTTAGTTTCGCCACCAGTGGGCTGTTCCTTCTTCAACGTGCTATCTAACTGTTTAACAAATCTTTGCAAAGCTAGGCTTGGTAAACAAAGGATAACAAGAATCCCATCCTCGCCATTCTTATTTCTAAATGTTATATGAAAACTAGCAACGTGACCTTTGACAGGTCCACCGTACACTGCTCTACCCCACCCGAGATCCACCTTATCAAACCTCACTTTAGTCGCGCCTGATACAAGAAATGATCTTGCCATTCAATATAGTAGCCTGCCCTTGACAACCGTCAGATCAGCCACCGACCGCATATACTCTTCAGTAACATTAGCCTTAGCCTTCCTTATCAATTCCAATGCATATCCTACTGATTTTTGAGAGAAATCTCCTTGAAAGAGTTTCAAATAAGACACAAATTTGAAAAATGAAAAGTTCACTGATTTCATTAAATTATAACTGATTAAATACAAAAAAATCTCCACCGAACACAATCTCACTAACTTCCTAATAGATAAGAATTAACAAATTATCAGCTATATGCCTAAAGACTAGGACTTCAACAACTAAAATATCAAAAAATATCTAAACCGATAATCTAAAACTTCAAAAACAAATCAGCAGCCTTATAGCAGTTGTGTCATCATGCCAAATCAGCATACTACATCAGTATCATCAGACTTACAGTTCATAAGGCATATATCAACACTCCTCCTTGCATCAAGAGCTGTAAACCCCAAGTTTCTACTTTAAAACTTCAAATCTGCTTCTTGGAAGTGCCTTTGTGAAAATATTAGCTACCTGTTCCTCTGTTCTGCAGTATACCATATTTACTTCACACGTTTTTTGCACTTCTCTTAGAAAATATAGCTTGATATTAAAATGTTTAGTCTTTCCATAAAAGACTGGATTTTGAAAGATGGTTATAGCAACCTGATTATCCACAAATAACTCAGTGCTCTCTTCTTGCTTCATCTGCAAATCCACTAAAAATTTTCTCAGCCATAATGCTTGATTAACAGCTGATGTTGCTGCCATAAACTCAACCTGCACGTATAGTGTTCACGTTGCTGTTTCCCGAAAGGGAAAACTGCTTACAAGCTTTCCTATCGCATCTAATTACAAGCTTTCTTAGGTTGCCATTCATTTGAAGGACAAATTTATTCATGTAAATTCACTCGTTACTCATCAAAACATTATTAATTATTACACTAATTATTAACTATTTGAAAAAGATAAGTAACACTATTTCAACTTACAGAGCAGACAAATTAAAGGAGGATCTAAATCCACCTCTAGGCTGATCCTGCAGCAAATTCTTCAACTCCTTTTCAAATCTTTCCATGGCTTGAGCCGGCAAGCAAAGAGGCACAACAATTCCATTTTGTCCTTTATCATTTTCGTGTGTAACACAAAAACTTGCTATTATAGGAATGCCTTTAAACGGACCACCATAAGTTGCATTGCCCCAACCAAAATCCACCTCTTTATATCCTATATGTTAAAAGTCATAATTAGGTAGCCACAATCTTTGAATCTACTTTGCAAATTTAGCTGGCCACAATTTTTGAATTTGCTTTGCAAATTTAGGTGGTCACAATCTTTGAATTTAAGTTGTATTTTCTTGACTTTTAACCACATATATTTGCCTATAAAAGGCACACAATATTCTTCATATCTACATAGCAAAAAATTGAGAAGCAATTGAGAGTTCTCAAATTTGTGAGAGAAAGGAAAAATAGAGAGATAGAAAAATATTTGTTATTTTTTTTGTTCTCCTAATTTGTAAGAGAAAGTTTATTTGTTCTCTCCTTAATTATTAGAGAGACGTTGTAATCTCATATTTTCTTTCATAGTGAATTCTTTTATTCTTGTCCGTGGTTTTTACCTTGATTTGTTTGAGGGTTTTCCACGTAAAATCTTTGTATTCATTTTGTCTTTAATTTTCTCAATTTATTAGCTGTAACTCTACTCTATTCAGTTCTAATTTTCTCAACAAGTAGTATCAGAGCCTAACTTGGGTATTAATATCTACTTATCGTATGCTCTGTGGTTGTCACTAATTAGTGGTCCTCCACATCAGAATATAAGTTAGATTATTATTTACTCTTCAAAGTTGTTATAGAAGCAATTGCGGAAAAATTTGAGATTGAAAAATTCAATGGGAGCAATTTCTCATTGTGAAAATTAAAGATGAAGGCTATTTTGAGAAAAGATAATTGTCTTGCGACTATCAGTGAAAAGCCGGTGGAATACAAAGATGATGCTAAATGGAACGAGATGGATGAGAATGCTATTGCAAATCTTCATCTTGCATTAGCAGATAGAGTGTTGTCAAGTATTGAGGAGAAGAAAACTGCAAAGGAGATTTGGGATCATCTCACAAAACTGTACGAGGCCAAATCACTTCACAACAAAATTTTCCTTAAAAGGAAATTGTACACTCTGTGGATGTCAGAATCTACTTCGGTGACATAGCACATCAATGTTTTGAATACTCTATTTTCTCAACTCACATCACTAGGTTATAAAATAGAGTCAACTGAATGTGCTGAACTTCTGCTTCAAAGTCTACCTGATTCGTATGATCAACTCATCATCAATCTGACAAATAATATCCTCACAGATCATCTAAATTTTGATGATGTTGCAGCTGTTATTCTTGAAGAAGAAAATCGACGCAAAAACAAAGAGGATAGGTTGGCTAGTTCGCAACAAGCGGAAGCCCTACTGGTGATGAGAGGGAGATCAACGGAACGTGGCTCAAGTGCGAGCCAAGATCAAGGTAGATCAAAGTCAAGAAGTAAGAAGGTGAACCTTAAGTGCTACCACTGTGGCAAAAAGGGTCATTTGAAGAAGGATTGTTGGAGTTTAAACAAGAAAAACTCCAATCCTCAAGGAAATATTGCAAGAACATCCAATGTGGGTGATGTTTTATGTTATGAAGCAGCGACAACTAGTGAAGGCAGAAAGACATTTGCTGATGTGTGGTTTATTGACTCGGAAGCCACATTTCACATGACCTCTCAAAGAAAATGGTTCCATCAATATGAATCTGTCTCTGAGGGATCTGTGTACAGTTGCAATGATTATGCCTTAAAGATTGTTGGTATTGGAACTATCAAGTTGAAGTTCCATGATGGCACAATATGCACTATTCAACAAGTGCGGCATGTGGAAGGCCTGAAAAAGAACTTGATTTCGTTAGGTCAATTGGATGACTTTTGCTGTAAAATTGAAGCCGAAAAAGGAATCATGAAAGTGATTCGAGGTGCTCTTGTACTAATGAAGGGAGAAAAGGTGAATGTCAACTTGTATATGCTAAAGGGAGAGACTTTGCTAAAAGGAGAAGCATCAGTTGCTTCAAGTAGTTCAAGTGAAAGATCTGCAATGGTGTGGCATCAGAAACTTGGACATATGTCTGAGCAAGGAATTAAAATTCTTACGGAGCAAAATCTACTTCCAGGTCTCACTAAGGTGTCCTTACCTTTCTGTGAGCATTGTGTTACAAGTAAGCAGCACAAATTGAAGTTTAACACATCAAATTCTAGAAGTAAAGAAATTCTAGAATTGTTTCACTCTGATGTATGGCAAGCACCAGTTACATCTCTGAGAGGAGCAAAGTATTTTGTATCCTTCACAGATGATTATTCCAGAAGATGTTGGGTGTATCCTATCAAGAAGAAGGCAGATGTGCTTCAAGTCTTCAAAGTATTCAAAGCACGAGTAGAGCTTGATTCTGGAAAGAAGATCAAGTGTCTGAGGACAGATAATGGAGGAGAATATACCAGCCATGAGTTTGCAGAATTTTGCAATCAAGAAGGTATCAAAAGACAGTTCACTACAGTATACACTCCACAGCAAAATGGAGTGGCAGAGCGAATGAATAGAACCTTATTAGAAAAACAAGAGCAATGTTGAGAACTGCAGACTTGGAAAAATCTTTCTGGGCAGAAGCAGTAAATACCGTATGTTATGTGATAAATCGAACCCCATCAACAGCAATTGAGTTGAAGACACCGATGGAGATGTGGACTAGAAAGAAAGCTGATTATTCAAACCTCCATATATTTGGAAGTTATGTGTACGTAATGTACAATGCCCATGAAACTACAAAGCTGGATCCAAAATCCAGAAAATGTTTATTCTTGGGGTATGCTGATGGAGTAAAGGGGTATTGCCTGTGGGATCCCACTACCCACAAGGTTGTAATCAGCAGAGATGTTATCTTTTTAGAAGATAAACAACAAAGAGAAGAAAGGGATAATAGCACGGTGAAAGAAAATTCAGAGACTACGGTAGTACACGTGGAAAATGAAGATGAACAAAATAATTCTTCTGAAGCAGAACCAGAGCACGAGGAGCAAGAACCTATTGTTTCTGAAGCACCAGAACCTCGACGGTCAGATCGCTCCAGAAAACAACCAGGTTGGCACTCAGAGTATGTTATGGAGAGCAATGTTGCATACTGTCTTCTAACAGAGGATGGAGAGCCATCAACTCTTCAAGAAGCACTGAACAATTCAGATGCATCTTAGTGGATGACTGCAATGCAAAAGAAAATAGAAGCTCTTCATAAAAATAAAACTTGAAAACTTGTTCCGCTACCACAAGGAAGAAAGTCTATTGGAAACAAATGGGTGTATAAGATCAAGCGTGATGGCGAAAATCAAGTGGAGCGGTATCGTGCAAGATTGGTGGTGAAAGGATATGCTCAGAAAGAAGGCATTGACTTTAATGAGATATTTTCTCCAGTGGTACGACTAACAACAATCAGAGTAGTCCTGACAATGTGTGCTACATTTGACTTACATCTGGAGCAGTTAGATGTCAAAACTGCTTTTCTTCATGGTGATCTTGAAGAAGAAATTTACATGCTCCAACCAGAAGGATTCGAAGAAAAAGAAAAAGAGAACTTGGTTTGCAAGTTGAACAAATCTCTGTACGGTCTCAAACAGGCGCCCAGGTGCTGGTACAAGAGATTTTATTCCTTCATCATAAGCCTTGGATACAGTAGACTTAATTAAGACCCTTGTGCATATTTCAAGAGGTTTGATGGAAATGACTTCATCATTTTGCTACTGTATGTAGACGACATGTTGCTAGCAGGCCCCAACAAAGATCGTATTGTAGAATTGAAGGCACAGTTGGCTAGGGAGTTTGAAATGAAGGACATGGGACCAGCAAACAAGATTCTAGGGATGCAAATTCACCGAAACAAAAATAACAGGAAGATTTGGCTTTCTCAAAAGAACTATTTGAAGAAAATATTGCAACGCTTCGATATGCAAGATTGTAAGCCAATTTCTACCCCACTTCCTGTTAATTTCAAGTTATCCTCCAGTATGAGTCCTAGCATAGAAGCAGAGAGGAT
The DNA here is from genome assembly GCA_023653625.1 of Triadica sebifera. Lineage (NCBI taxonomy): Eukaryota > Viridiplantae > Streptophyta > Magnoliopsida > Malpighiales > Euphorbiaceae > Triadica > Triadica sebifera. Next base: position 31,011,540 of record CM042897.1, on the reverse strand, counting down.
GGAGATGTCTCGAGTACCGTATGCATCAACAGTGGGAAGTTTAATGTTCGCTATGATTTGTACCAGACCAGACATTGCACAAGCAGTGAGAGTGGTTAGTCGATACATGACAAATCCTGGTAAAGAGCATTGGAATGGAGTAAAAAAAGTCCTAAGATACATTAAGGGGACTACAGATGTTGCATTATGTTATGGGGGATCAGACTTTATTGTTAGAGGATATGTTGATTCAGATTATGCGGGTGATCTTGATAAAAGCAAATCCACCACCGGATATGTGTTTTTACTTGCTAGCGGAGCTGTAAGCTGGGTCTCAAAACTGCAGTCAGTTGTGGCTACCTCAACAACTGAAGCAGAATATGTAACAGCTACACAAACTAATAAAGAAGCAATTTGGTTGAAAATGACATTGGATGAACTCGGGCATGAACAAGAGAAAATTTTTCTTTTTTGTGACAGTCAGAGTGCTTTACATCTTGCAAAGAATCCAGCCTTTCATTCAAGGACAAAACACATTCGAGTCCAGTACCACTTCGTTCGTGAGAAAGTGGAAGAAGGAACAGTGGATATAAAAAAAATTCATACAGAAGACAATCTAGCAGATTTCTTGACTAAAGCGGTCAATGATGACAAGTTTATTTAGTGTCGATCATCTAGCGGCCTAGTAGAAACATAAGCGACATGGAATGACAAGGAAGAAAGAATGGTGTGAAGATATGATTGACGCAATCAAATCTTCAAGTGGGAGATTTGTTAAAAGTCATAATTAGGTACCATAATCTTTGAATTTGCTTTGCAAATTTAGGTGGCCACAATCTTTGAATTTAAGTTGTATTTTCTTGACTTTTAACCACATATATTTGCCTATAAAAGGCACACAATATTCTTCATATCTACATAGCAAAAAATTGAGAAGCAATTGAGAGTTCTCAAATTTGTGAGAGAAAGGAAAAATAGAGATAGAAAAATATTTGTTATTTTTGTTGTTTTCCTAATTTTTAAGAGAGAGTTTATTTGTTCTCTCCTTAATTATTAGAGAGACGTTGTAATCTCATATTTTCTTTCATAGTGAATTCTTCTATTCTTGTCCGTGGTTTTTACCTTGATTTGTTCGGGGGTTTTCCACGTAAAATCTTTGTGTTCATTTTGTCTTTAATTTTCTCAATTTATTAGCTGTAACCCTGCTCTATTCAGTCCTAATTTTTTCAACACTATACGACTATTATCTGACATCATGTAGCTCCCCTCCACTTGAAACAAAGGCCTACCCCTAATCACCAGTGTATCCACAACAGATTGTATGCTCTCTCGCGTCACAATTTCTTTGGTCTTTCTTATTAATCCTATTGCATATCCTACTGGATTTCGAATGAGTTCTTCTGCGGTTGATATCACAATAGAAAATACGAATCCCTTGCCATAATACCCTTCTGGTAATAATGGAGGATCGAATCATTTCCGAACATTTACAGTACATATTATACGCATGTTCTGTGTCGGATTTGGTTGGAGTGCAACAGTAAGACATTTCCATATGCACGCGGTTAATATTTCAAATTTAGAACAGCGATGTATGTGAGGAGGAATGAATTTTTGGATAATTGAAAACTTTTTGGGACAGAAAAAGAATGCTCGATCAACGACATCGTCAAGTGGAAATGGAATTGAGGGATCGTTGATGACTGGTTCTTTCTCGTATTCGAGATGAACACTTGTTGTACGAGGTGGGTTTCTCGCACTAAGTACATGTCTTTCCCATACTGGCATAACGGAAGGGGCTTCTCTCCCTCTCGCAATTTCTCCTATAGCTGACAAGAATTGAACCATACCAAAGCCATCACTCATGGTGTGGTTGCAACGAAGGGCCAAAACAAACCCACCACATTTAAGCCGCGTCACCTATCAATTATTTGTAACAGCAAAATTTTCAATAAGAAAAATATTTACAGTAATTAAGCTGCATACACGACAGTTTATAATTGATTTGGTTTATGAATAAATTTGTAAATCTGAAATGAATTTTATAAGTGTTCTTTTGTGAAAAGTGAGCAGATATATGTTAAGAATCAATGTCAAATTAATTTGTTCAAATATTAGGTACATCTACCATTAATTTGTTGAAAAATTAAGTTTATTGTGTTGAAAAATTAAACAAATATTAGATACACCAATCTTCACCTAATTTGTTGAAAAATTAAGTTCATATTAGGTATACCTACCATACCAAAGATTTGAACAAATGTATGGTGGAGATTTGAACAAATGTACGGTGTGAATTAAACTTTGAGCCTATAAATAGGCACACTTCCAAGGTTTAAACCATCAAAAAGTGAAGACTACAAGTCTTAAGTGTTTGTGAGAGTTGAGAGCTTTTTTGTAATATTTCTACCTTAGTGAAGTTTTTGTTGTGTCTTCAATTTTTGAGTGAATTTCTTCTTTGAGATGTTTAATTTAGAGTTGTGTATTCTAAATTTTTTCTCAACAATTGGTATCAGAGCCTAACTTGAGTGTTAATATTTACTTATCGTATGCTCTGTGGTTGCCACTAATAAGTGGATCCTCCACATCAGAAAATAAGTTAAATTATTATTCACTCTTGAAGATTGGTATCAGAGAGAGACGATCAAATATCGTTCTTAGTAGAGCTATCTTGAGTTGTGAAAAGTTTGGCACACTGAAAGTTTATTGATCAAGCTTGTTCGGTATAGTCAAAATCATATCGATACGATGGGTGACCTTCAAGTAGTCGGAGGAATCAAGAAGCTCAACAACAAAAACTACAACACATGGGCAACATGTATGGAGTCTTACCTACAAGGTCAAGACCTTTGGGAGACTGTTGGTGGTAGTGAAGTTATACAACCAACGACAAAAGATGCCTTGCGAAAGTGAAAGATTAAAGCAGGAAAAACGATGTTTGCTTTAAAAACCACAATTGAAGAAGAAATGTTGGAGCACATTCGAGATGCCAAAACACCAAAGGAAGCATAAGACACTTTTGTAACACTCTTCTCAAAGAAGAATGATACAAGACTGCAACTTTTTGAGAACGATTTGCTATCAATGGTGCAACGTGACATGACGATTGCCCAATATTTTCACAAGGTGAAAGCAATATGCCGCAAAATTTCAGAGCTAGATCCAACAGCTCCTATTGGAGAAACCAGGATAAAAAGAATAATTATCCATGGTTTGAGACCCGAATACCGCGGGTTCATTACCGCTATACAGGGGTGGCAATCATCACTTGTTGAGTTTAAAAATTTGCTTGCAAGTCAGGAAGCTATGACTAAGCAAATGGGAGGAGTCTCGCTAAAGGGTGAGGAGGAAACACTCTTTATCAGCAAAAGCAAAGACACTTTCAAGCGGTACGTTGGCAGTGGATCTAAAAAGAATAATGACAAGGGAGGCTCTCGTCTAGGAGGAGCTTCAAAGAATCGCGGTAATAGTAGAAAGTTCGATGGAAAGTGTTATAATTGCGGGAAGATGGGTCACATGGCGAAAGATTGTTGGATAAAAAAAAATCTATTGAAAGTAACACTGCTACTTTCAGTCCTAAGGAGAATAGCGAAGATGGTTGGGATGCCGAACCATTATTCGCTATGGAGGAAGAAGAATTAGCTCTCACGGTAACAACATCAGAACATATTGACTACAAAAATGACTGGATCGTAGATTTCGATTGGTTAAATCATATGATGGGTGACAAACAAAAGTTGCAAAACTTGTCTGAGTATAAAGGAGGTCGTGTGGTAGTGACAGCCGATAACTCAAAGTTACCGATAGCTCATATCGGTAAGATGATAGTTACACCTCGATATAATTCTAACCAGGTGTCACTTCAAGATGTTTACCATGTCCCTGGAATGAAGAAAAATTTATTGTCTGTGGCTCAATTGACATCATCAGGCCATTATGTCTTGTTTGGTCATCAAGATGTGAAGGTGTATCATGACCTAAAAATCTCAGAAACACCAACAATGGAGGGGCAACGATTGGAATTTGTCTACGTGATATCAATAGAATCTACATATGTAGATAGAACGAGGAAAAATGAGACATCAGATTTATGGCACATGCAGTTAGATCATGTTAGCTATTCCAAGCTAAGTGTGATGATGAAGAAGTCGATGCTTAAGGGGCTTCCTCAACTTGACGTGCGAACAGACACAGTTTGTGCGGGATGTCAATATGGTAAAGCACACCAACTGTCATATGAGGAATCAAAGTTTAGAGCCAAAGAATCATTAGAGTTAGTTCACTCTGATGTATTCGGACCAATTAAGCAACCGTCAATTGGTGGTATGCGATACATGATGACATTCATTGATGACTTCTCAAGGCATGTGTGGGTTTTCTTTATGAAAGAAAAATCTGACACATTCTCAAAATTTAAAGAGTTCAGAGAGTTAGTTGAAGGAGAAGTGGGAAAGAAGATTTGTTGCTTTCGCACAGACAACGAGAGAGAATATAGCTCAAGTGAGTTCTCTCAATACCTAAGGCAAAGTGGAATACGTCATCAATACACTTGTGTCAACACACCGCAACAAAATGTGTAGCTAAGAGAAAGAACCAGCATCTTGCAGAAGTCTGTCGAAGTATGCTACATGCAAAGAATGTACCGGAAAGGTTTTGGGCTGAAGCAATGAGGACTGCAACCTTTGTGATTAACAGACTTCCTCAACCAAGGTTAGAATTTGTTTCTCCCTTTGAGAAACTGTGGAACATGAAACCTACAGTTAGCTACTTTCGAGTATTTGGCTGTGTATGTTATGTATTTGTTCCTAATCATCTACGAAGCAAGTGTGACAAGAAAGCTGTTAGATGTATTTTTGTGGGATACGACAACCAAAGAAAGGGGTGGAAATGTTATGATCCAATGAGTGGAAGATGTTATACTTCACAAGATGTGGCGTTCGATGAAACCTCTTCCTGGTGGTCTTCAGAGAAGGAGGTGTTGTCAGACTCTAGAGAATTTGGAGACAAACTACAACAAAAGATGGAGGAGCATATTGTTCAACTTCAACCAAGTTCGAACGAATCAGGAGATCAAAATAGCGATGATGTCGAACAAAGAGAGACTCAAAGTCCTTGGCAAACTGGTGTGTATCAACAACCAAATGATGAAAGTGAGCCCAATGAAACTGAAGAATCAACTCTGCAATCTCAACTCCGAAGGTCAACATGAACACAAAGGCCAAATCCCAAATACGCTAATGCAGCCATAGTCGCAGAAGATATTATAATAGAACCTGAGACATTTGAAGAAGCATCGCAGAGTTCTGAATGGATGACAGCTATGAAAGAAGAGATTGATGCACTTAAGCAGAATCAAACTTGGGATCTGGTGTCAAAGCCAAAAGATGTGAAACCCATATCCTATAAGTGAGTTTACAAGATAAAACGTCGTCCAGATGGGTCAATCGAGAGGTACAAGGCACGATTGGTAGCTCGTGTTTTCTCTCAACAGTATGGACTAGATTATGATGAAACATTTAGTCCAGTGGCGAAACTTACAATAGTACGGGTTCTATTTGCACTTGCAGCCAACAAAGATTGGAATTTGTGGCAGATGGATGTGAAGAATGCATTTCTTCATGGAGAGTTGGATCGGGAAATCTACATGATCCAACTAATGGGTTTTCAGAGCCAATATCATCCTGAATATGTGTGTAAGCTTCGTAAAATACTCTATGGATTGAAATAAGCACCCAGAGCGTGGTATGGTAAAATTGCTGAATTTCTAACACAAAGTGGTTATTCAGTAACACCAACGGATTCCAGCCTGTTTGTCAAAGCTAATGAAAGAAAGCTAGCTATTGTACTAGTATATGTGGATGACTTAATCATAACCGGTGATGATGAGCCAAAAATTCTTCAGACGAAAGAAAATTTATCAGTTCATTTCCAGATGAAAGAACTTGGACAACTCAAGCACTTCCTTGGTTTAGTGGTTGATCACACACAAAAAGGAATATTTATTTGTCAACAGAAATATTCTAAAGACTTGTTGAAGAGGTTCGGAATGCTCGAATGCAAGCCAATTTCAACACCGATGGAACCAAATGCTAAAATGTGTGCACATGAAGGAAAAGATTTGGAAAATGCGATGATGTATCGACAATTGGTAGGGAGTCTGATTTACTTAACCTTGAATCGTCCTGACATTTCTTATGCAGTTGGCATGATGAGTCGGTACATGCAAAATCCAAAGAAATTTCATTTAGAAGCAGTTCGATGAATACTGAGATATGTAAATAGTACAAATGACTATGGCCTTTTGTACAATAAAGGTGAAGACTGCAAGTTAATTGGTTATTACGATGCTAACTATGCAGGAGATCATAACACAAGGAGATCAACAACTGGGTACGTGTTTAAGTTTGGTTCTGGAACAATTTCTTGGTGTAGCAAGAGACAGCCAACGGTATCATTATCAACCACTGAAGCTGAGTATCGAGCAGCGGCAATGGCAGCTCAAGAGAGTACATGGTTGATACAACTAATGAATAATTTACATCAACAAGTAGATTATGCAGTTCCATTGTACTGTGACAATCAATCAGCAATTCGTTTGGCAGAGAATCCAGTTTTTCATACAAGAACTAAGCATGTTGAAGTGCACTATCATTTTATCAGAGAAAAAGTTCTGCAAGAAGAGATTGAGATGAAACAGATTAAGACGGATGATCAAGTTGCGAACTTACTCACAAAAGGTCTAGGTACAGACAAACTCAAAATGTTTCGTCGATAGCTCGACATAATACAGAGAATGAGAGTTGACATTGAGAGGAAGTGTTAAGAATCAATGTCAAATTAATTTGTTCAAATATTAGGTACATCTCCCATTAATTTGTTGAAAAATTAAGTTTATTGTGTTGAAAAATTAAACAAATATTAGGTACATCAATCTTCACCTAATTTGTTGAAAAATTAAGTCCATATTAAGTATACCTACCATACCAAAGATTTGAACAAATGTCTGGTGGAGATTTGAATAAATGTATGGTGTGGATTAAACTTTGAGCCTATAAATAGGCACACTTCCAAGGTTTAAACCATCCAAAAGTGAAGACTACAAGTCTTAAGTGTTTGTGAGAGTTGAGAGTTTTCTTTGTAATATTTCTAACTTAGTGAAGTTTTTGTTGTGTCTCCAATTTTTGAGTGAATTTCTTCTTTGAGATATTTAATTTAGAGTTGTATATTCTAAATTTTTTCTCAACAATATATACTTGAATAAGTAACAAGGGACAGTTGAGAACTCCACTAGAGCCGGGAACATCAAAAAGGAGATCATCCAAGAAAGGGAATGGAGGTTGAAATGCATTGCCAGATTCTTGGAGAGTAACATCAGCATCAGCCTCAATAAACAATATACCTTCCTCAGTGCATTCCACTATAAGCTTGCGATTAGATCCTCCTCATAGCCTACCAGCAAATGGGTAGTAAAACACAAGCGTTCTAGCAATTGCCTCCCTAATCACCTTAACAGGATCTACCCCTTGCATGGAGGGATTTGATGCATATAAGTTAATGACAGGAATGAGAAATCTAAGACCATCTTGATCATCTAAATCTGACAATGGCTTGAACTCGTGAGGAGTTGGCTTAGCCGGGGCGAGTAGTTCAGGCTCACGCCTGCGCACCATGAACGGTGGGGAGGTGGTTGATGGGTACATGTGTGTCATGAAATGGCCAATGATGCATCAAGAAATATCAAATAATACTGGGACAAATTGCTGCAGTTTTACCTTCCTTTCTTTTGTCAGTGTCAAATGTGGGAAGGGAGAGTTCGTATTTATACAGAGATGACTACAGAGTCCATATATATACGACGGATCTTGAGGAAAAATCGATGAGCTGGGGGTCCCAACTTGATACATCAATGGTCCAACAAACTATGCTTCACACACTCTTTCTTCTTGTTGTTGAGCCATCTGACGCAACTCCAATATGCTCCATTTTTTTTTCATTTTTAATTTTTTATATTTATTTTGTTGGGATTTTTTTCCCTTTTAACTCACATGGCACAGCAGTTTTTTTAATACACAAAAATTTGAAAAATACATACTGAATTATATCAACCAAAAAAATTTATGAATTAAATAAGTGACCATAATATGTTATGTACTTCAAAAAAATTGTGGGTTAATAGATTGTTAATTTTTTTTACTAAACAGATATTAGTATTATTGAAATTCAAAAATTATTAAATATTCAGTAGATTATTTCAAAATAAAATACCCATTCATAATCTCTCAAATCATGTGAATTCTACATTAATGAGTCCAAACTCATTCCTAGTCCTCTTAATAATATTTTCCTTTGAATAAGATTGCTAATTGCTCTCTTTCTATTGCAATTTTAACATTTCTGGCGTCATTTTCTTTGTAAATATTGCTAAATGAGACTCAATAATCCCATTTTAAAAAGAAAATGAGAGAATTAATAAAATAGTGACTATAGTCACTTAAAGAAATTACTGTTTGTAATATTTCTCTTGAAAAAAAAAATATTACCATTCAGCTGGCATAGCAAAAGGATCCAAGAAGGCAGCTGGAATTCCAGTTTAACCTATGTTTTTAATTAATAACGAAGACTAATGCTATAAGGTATTAGACTTTTCGAATTGGATGAATTAAGCCATCAATATTGTGTATACCTTCCCCAGTTAATATACCTTCCACAGTGAATTGGATGTCATCATCATGTTATAGCCCACAAGTTAGGGACATATTGTGTACTTCCCCCCTTAAATAAACTGATTTCTTTTATATCTATTCTAAATTATTTGCCATTTTCTTTTTTGATAATATAATTATTATCTATTAATTTTTATTACACCTCTATTCGATGTGTTTATTATCAATATAAACAAAATCCACGTATGACTTGTATAAAAAGGAGTTAAAGTGCCAATTTAGCCAACAGCTTATAACAAAAAGACTGCCAAACCCCAAAGATTTAATATTGCTTGTGGAACCTGCAGTTAGCCAACAGCTTCCATATTTATATTAAGTTCATTTAAATATCTCAAAATTCCGGAAAAATTCTTAGTCAGTTGTAAATTAGATAAAAAAATTTACAAATTTATGGTAAAAATTCTTAAAATTATAAGTTTATGGTATTTTATGAAATAATTTCTCATTTTAGGGTAATTTTATTGAGTTTGCATGTGAGACAGATTGTGCATCAGTTGGATTGGGGCACAGAATCCAAATTTTTTTTAAAAATTATTTTTTCCAAAAAAATTTTAATTATTTATTTTTTGGGTCACTTTAAGTGACGCATATAGTACAATTTTTTAAAAATTTTGTGCGTCAAACTAATTGGCACACAGACTCCCTGTACAATATGTATGCTAGTTGAATTAGCGCACCTACTTTTCACTTATCTATTTGAATAATAAATTATCCAAAAATCGGAATTTTATGAAAAATAGCCTAAATTGGTAATTTTCTTCTATTTACACTAAACAAATAAATATCCCCAAAATCCCCCATTACTTTATTAATTCGATAATGGGAATCTGCACTAATTACATAAAAAGTTAAAAAAATATTCCTGTATTATTCATTTCAGTTAATAAAATTATCACAGCTAAAGGCAACTGAAAGAAAATGTGTGAATATACCCAAGAGAACAAGTACACCTGAATTAGAGCTATGGTTCAATGCACGGTTGGATCTTCCAGAACCAACTGATGGATCGATTGAACCAAGACGCATGCCCTCGCTGAACTCGGTGCTTAAGGAGCTCACATCCAAACCATCCTCTTGTCGAAGAAGTTCATCATTGGAACATGAACAATAGATGCCACACCAACTAGTTAAATAAGCCTTGGACTTCTAAATCTTTACTTGATTTTTCTAGGTGAATCAGCTATCAGTACCCAAATTATCACTGAGGAACTTCTGGAATTTCTATGATTAATGTCAGTAGAAATATACAGAACCAAAATGCTCTTTGCTTAGTATGCAAACCATCTCCCTCTTAATATATAGTAGTTCCTTTCTTGTATATGCAACATCTGAAAAGTAATTAACATAGCTACTTACTGGACTCTCAAGTTGATTTTATTTTGCTCATCTCTAGGTTTTTCTGAAGCAGCATTTGTTTAAAAAAACAGTAATCCCCAGAAAGCCTTTCACACAAGCTTGAAATACATTTTTTTTTTTCTAAATTAAATGATGTTTCGTCTTGTTTCAATGAGTATCCGTGAAAATAAATTGGCCAAATCAAGAGATCGACTTATATATGATTGATATAAACGGTAAAAAGGTCATGTTCAATCCAAATTTAAATATCAGTTGTGAGGTTTGTTTTTTACTGGAATGCCAATGTTCAGTAACAATGTTTGATTGGATAAATTACATTTTATTTAGGATGGTCTTTGTGCAAATATGAAAGGCATTTGTCCAACACATCTCAATGATGAACTCATCAATGTGTTGCCGGCCCATTCTCACAGTTAATTTGCTTCAACCCTTCACCATGTTAACTTTTTCCTAAACCATCCATTTTCATACAACATGAGAAAGCACTGGATCATCATACATAGCCTAAAACTCTATTAATTGCGTGAAGACCAACTTTTATCAATTATCAAGCAGTTAGCGTTCGCTCCAATTTATTTTTTCATTTCAAGCACCATCCACATAACATGATATCGATAGGATAGGAAATCCATGATTCCAGCAGAAAAAAGAATAGCAATGTCCAAACGATATCTCCTTGTACCATTGCAAGTCTAGACATAGACCAAAGGTAATGATAAGCATAAAACAGATAATAATGCATGACTAGGGAAAAGAAAATATTCACTACCTACGTTAGAGATGGTCAAAGGGATAAAAGTATGCAAGAAAATTCCGGAAAAAATTATTAGTTAGGTGTGAATAGGAAAAAATTACCAATTTTGGGTATTTTTTACAAAATTCCAGATTTAGGGTATCTTATGAAATAATTTTTTTTATCTTAGACTGATTTTGCTGAGTAAGCATGCTAGGTAGGCTATAAGCCAGTCCAGTCCAAATTTTTTAAAGATTATTTTATTTTTTGTGCGCCACTTCATAGTCTAATTTTTTAAATCATTTTTATACATCGGCAGGAGATATTTGATGAAGGGATTGATCTCAGACCTCTATGCCAATTCAGCTAGTGCACTGGCTTTGTGTGCCAATTTAACTAATGCACTGATATTTGGCAGGTCTATTTGAAAGAAAACTATTCCAAAACAAGATTTTTGTGAAAAAAAATCCTAAATTGGTAAATTTTTTCCTATTTATATTAAACTAAGAATTTTTCTGAAAATTCCTTTAAAAGAGATTGGCAGAAGTTGCAGCAATAGCAGGATAAGTATAATGGTAGCGAACTGGTAGCTATCCTTGTATGTTATAGGATGGAATAGCCAGCAGATCACAAGAGAAATGGGGCAGCTTTTAATTTGCAAAAATTGAAATATTTCTTCAAAATGAAAAATCTCTTCTTTGCCTGGTAAGATTTAAATATAGTATCTCATCCTCCAATCAAACCCAATTAACATGAAACGACAAGTTACTATCCATGACATGCATCAATAGATCTGAAAATTTGGGTCTCAACTTATTTGAAAGGATGTAGAGCCTGCCAGACCATATATATATATATATATATATAACTTATTTGAAATGATGTAGAGGCTACTAAATCAGTTTATATATATATGAAAAATACGAGTTTTTTTTTTCTTCCGAACATTTTTTTTAGATGATTTTGTGTGGCTGGCCAATTGCCTAACAATTAATACGAAAGCTTCTTGGAATAGACATGAAGACAAATAATACACATATATGAAAAGTTTGATTAAAAGGAAATTAATGCTTTTCTTTTTGTTATCCTTTACGTTATATGCATTTTTTACATATCTTTCATGTATTTGGACCTGCACGTATAGCGTTCACGTTGCTGTTTCTTGAAAGGGAAAGCTGCTTACAAGCTTTCCTATCGCATCTAATTACAAGCTTTCTTAGGTTGTCATTCATTTGGAGCACAATTTATTCATGTAAATTCACTCCTTACTCATCAAAACATTATTATTTATTACACTAATTATTAACTATTTGAAAAAGATAAGTAACACTATTTCACCTTACAGAGCAGACAAATTAGAGGATGTAAAGCCACCACCACTAGGCTGATCCTGCAACAAATTCTTCAACTCCTTTCCAAATATTTCCATGGCTTGAGCCGGCAAACGAAGAGGCACAACAATTCCATTTCATCCTTTATCATTTTCATTTGTAACCCAAAAACTTGCTATTATAGGAATGCCTTTAAACGGACCACCATAAGTTAAATTTCCCCAACCAAAATCCACCTCTTTATATCCTACACGACTATTATCGGACATCATGTAACTCCCCTCTGTTGGAAATAAAATACTCACACAAACAACTTTTATTCAAACTTAAGCAAATATTACAAAAACACTCTCACTCAACAAACAAGAAACTACAACTCACTCTTATAAAATTTTGCTTCTTCACTCACTTAGAAGCTTTTAATTTTTCTTGATATCTAAAACTAAAATGGGAAGGGATATTTATACTACTTAAGAACAATTCTACACCACACAAATAAAATAATCCAAAATTATAATAACCATACATCTCATTCTTCTCCATCCTTCTCCATCCTTCTAATAATATTTTAAGTTACCAAATGATTCACATGCATAATTACTACACTCTAGAAAATTCTAGGTAGATGGCTTATAATTTTGGACCTTTATTATGGACTTTGACTTCAATTTGGTTGGATTTGGGTTTGGGCTCCAATAATGGATCAAGTTTATGATCCAACACTCCCCCTTAAACTTGATCTTGTAACCCTTAGTAAATTTCTTAATCTTATGAAGTCTTCATTTGTCAGTGGCTTGGTAAAAATATCGGCAACTTGATCTTGTGACTTCACATATTCAACTTGCACATCCTTTCTTGCAACACACTCTCTTATATAATGGTAGCGAATATCAATGTGTTTACTTCGATTATGGAATACTGGATTCTTTGCTAAGGCAATGGCTGACTTGTTGTCGACACAAACCTTGGTCGGCTCTTCTTGTATTAAACCTATCTCCTTCAGTAGATTTCTAAGCCAAATTGCATGACAAACGCATGAGGTAGCAGCAACATATTCCGCTTCACAAGTGGATAATGTGACAATCGGTTGTTTCTTTGACATCCATGTGAAAGCAGTATCTCCCATGAAAAATACGAATCCAGTAGTACTCCTTCGATCATCTATGTCTCCACCCCAATCACTATCGCTATATCCAACAAGATTATAATTATTAGAAACTGAATAGAACAAGCCAAAATCAATTGTACCCTTCAGATAGCGAAGAATTCTCTTTGCAGCTTTAAAATGGCTGGTTGTTGGAGATTCCATGTAGCGACTAACCAATCCAACTGCATAAAGAATATCAGGCCTCGTGCAAGTTAGATAGCGTAGACTTCCCACCAAACTTTTGAAGAATGTTGGATCTACACTTTCGCCTTCTTCATGTTTGGACATCTTGATTCCATATTCCGTTGGTGTGCTTATCGGCTTACAGTTCTCCATCTTGAACTTCTTCAGGATCTCTTTTGCATAGCTTTCTTATGAAATGAAAATTCCATCCTTTTGTTGCTTAACTTCAATACCGAGGTAGTACGCCATGAGCCCCATGTCTGTCATCTCGAATTCTTTCATAATCACTTCCTTGAATTCATTGAACATGCTTGGGTTGTTTCCGGTGAAGATTAAATCATCCACGTAGAGGCACACAATCAAAATATCTCCATCTTTGATCTTGATATATAGAGCGTGCTCGTAGGGACATTTGTTGAAGTCATTCTCTTGGAAGTACTTGTCGATTCGGCTATTCCAAGCCCTTGGTGCTTGTTTTAGCCCGTAAAGAGCCTTCTTCAACTTTAACACTTTGTCTTCGTGGCCTTTGACTTCATAGCCTGATGGTTGTTGAATGTAGACTTCCTCTTCAAGAACTCCATTTAAGAAGGCAGACTTTACATCCATTTGATGTATCTTCCACTTGTTTTGAGCTGCCAAAGAAATGATTAGTCTAATAGTTTCCAATCGTCACGACGATGTGCTCAAATTTGGGATCCAACGAACGAAGTATCTTCTCTATTATCCTCACATCTTCTAACTTTTCACCATTTCTTTTTAATTGATTAGAAACAGCTACTACTCTTGAGAAATAATCAGAAATAGACTCAGATACTTTCATATGTAAGGATTCAAATTCACCTCTTAATGTTTGGAGACGGACCTTCTTCACTTGCTCGGATCCTTTGTAAGAGGTTTGCAGCTTCTCCCACGCTTCCTTAGCAGAGCTTGCACTTGAAATCTTTTCAAATCCATCATCATCTAAAGCTTGATAGATGAGGTAGAGAGCCTTCTTGTCTCTCTTTCTTGAATCCTTCAAAGTAGCCTTTTGATCTGGTGTAAGAGTAGCAAAAACAGTATCATCTACAGGCTCGTTGTAGCCTTTCTCTATGATATCCCACACGTCTTGTGATCCAAGAAGTGCCTTCATTTTGATACTCCAATTGTCGTAGTTGTTGTTGTTGAGTGTCGGGACTTGGAATGGTGTCATACCATTTGTCATATCTCTCAATATAATAAGAATTTGTAAGATCTGATTGTGCGGATGAATCCGGAACGTCGAAAAACTTTGGAAAGGACAGCTCGGTCCACTCGGCTCAAATTTGTGAGTCAACTCAGTTTTCTGGTAGCACTATTCCAGCGGCACGTTTGAACTCCGATCGGGGCAATTCTGACGGTGTCGAATTCCTCTTGTCGAGACTTCTGATTTGATATGCAATAGTATAGATTTTCCAACTAGCTCTGATACCACTTTGTTGGAAATAAAATACTCACACAAACAACTTTTATTCAAACTTAAGCAAATATTACAAAAACACTCTCACTCAACAAACAAGAAACTACAACTCACTCTTATAAAATTTTGCTTCTTCACTCACTTAGAAGCTTTTAATTTTTCTTGATGTCTAAAACTAAAATGGGGAAGGATATTTATACTACTTAAGAACAATTCTACACCACACAAATAAAATAATCCAAAATTATAATAACCATACATCTCATTCTTCTCCATCCTTCTCCATCCTTCTAATAATATTTTAAGTTACCAAATGATTCACATGCATAATTACTACACTCTAGAAAATTTTAGGTAGATGGTTTATAATTTTGGACCTTTATTATGGACTTTGATTTCAATTTGGTTGGATTTGGGCTCCAATAATGGATCAAGTTTATGATCCAACACCCTCCACTTGAAACAGAGGCCTACCCTTAATCACGAGTGTATCCGCCGCTGATTTTATGCTCTCGTTTGGTCTTTCTTATTTATCCTATTGCATATCCTACTAAGTTTCAAACGAGTTCTTTTGTGGTTGATATCGCAGTAGAAAATACGAGTCCGTTGCTATAATACCCTTCCAGCAATAATGGAGGACCGCATCGTTTTTGAGCATTTATAGTACACATCCTACATGTGTTTTGTGTCGGATTTGGTTGGAGTGCAATAGTACGTCATTTTCTACATGCACGCGGTTAATATTTTAAAATTAGAACATCCATGGATGTGAGGAGGAATGAATAAAAAAATTGTTATAAAAAGTGCGTGCAACAGTGGCATATGAGTTTATGCGAGAATCATGAATTTCCTATCTTATCCATTTCATGTTATGTATATCAATTCATCCGTGTTTTTACATTTTCTAATTAATTTGTATGTTAAATCAAATAAAACTGTCTTTCAAATTCAAATATAAAATTGTTTTATAAATGTTTACTAAATTTTGTTCAAAAAGAAAAAAGAAAAATATTTTTGTATTAAATGTATTGTCCCAATGTAAATTTCAGTCCATTCTGCATATAGATCAATTATTACTTTGGAAATATTAGTCGGTGCGATGATATTTTTTTTTTTGTTGGGTACAAGGTACGATGATTTTGTGTGGCTGTGGAATTGCCAATCAATCAATATCAGAGTTTCTTTGTTGCTACCTTGGCCACACATAGGAACACTAGTAATTAGTGGTTACATTAAAGTTATAATTAGTTTGTCGTTTGCGCCGTACCGAAAATATCGAAAAAGGCTAACCGACAAAAAAAAATTACCACATTTGAGTCGCGTCACCTATGAATTATTCTCAACAATGAAATTTTTACGAGAAAAAACTTTAAACAAAACGTACATGACATTTATGAATAAATTCGTATAGATCTGATCTAAATCAGTATTTTTTTTAATGGAAATTGAGCAAATATATATACCTGAATATACCTGAATAAGTAACGAGGGACAGTTGAGAACCCCACTAGAGCCGGGGACATCAAAAAGTAGCTCCTCCAAGTAAGGACATGGAGGTTGAAATGCATCGCCAGATTCTTGGAGAGTAACATCAGCATCTGACTCAATGAACAAGATACCTTCACCACTGCATTCCACTATAAGCTTGCTATTAGGTTCTTCTCTTAGCCTACCAGCAAATGGATCGTAAAACACAAGTGTTTTAGCAATTGACTTTCTAATCACCTTAACTGGATCTACCCCTCCATAGGGGGGGATTGTAGGTGTTGGTCAAACTACACATGCACCATAAAATAAATGACAATAAAGATGGACGGTGCATCTTTTGTTGACAAAATATTTGGTAGGTAAGATGGTAGGTGAAAATTAATCTTGACCATCCATTTGGTGGGTGGAGATTAATCTTGACCATCTATTTGGTTGGTAAGATGGTAAGTGAAAATTAATCTTGACCATACATTTGGTAGGTGAGACGGTAGGTGAGAAATAATCTTAACCATCCATCAAAGTAGGTGAGAATTAATCTTGACCGTCCATTGAGGAGGTGTAGGCCTATATATAGGCTTAGAAATTCATTTGTAATGTATTCCATCAAAAAAAGTGAGAGAGTAGCATTAGTGAGAGGTTGTGAGTTGAGAGTGTTTGTAAACACTCGGTAAATTTCTCTTCTTTCAATAAAAGATCTGCAGCAGTCCGGAGACGTAGGCATAATTGGCCGAACTCCGTTATCAACTTGTCTGTCTTATTAGTTCGCATTTTCTTCGCTTTCTCATAAATCTGACTATAGGGAAATTGGCGTCATTTCCCAACAACTGGTATCAGAGCATTGGTTGCGTTTTTTCTGTCCTTTTTCGGGCGATTACTATTCACATGAATAGTAAATTTTTGTGAATAGTGAAATTTGGTCAGTTGTACCAAATTATCCACGGAGGTGTTCTAATACACAGAGGTTCACAAGAATTGTCAGAAACGATCCAAAGGAAGTCAGATTCGAGTGGGAGCGATGACCACAGATGAAGGAAAGGTAAAAATTGAGAAGTTCGATGGAGCGGACTTTGGCTTTTGGAAAATGCAAATAGAAGATTATTTGTATCAAAGAAATCTGTATCAACCTCTCTCAGGGAAGAAGCCAGAGGCTATGAAGGAAGAAGACTGGAGTCTTCTCGACAGACAAGCTCTCGGAGTTATCCGATTGACATTATCCCGTAATGTTGCTTTCAACATAGCAAAGGAAAAGACCACGGCAGGTCTTATGATGGCTCTCTCTAGTATGTATGAGAAGCCTTCAGCTTCAAACAAAGTGCACCTCATGAGGCACTTGTTCAACTTGCGAATGACAGAAGGTGCATCTGTAGCTCAACATCTCAATGAACTCAATACAGTCACAACCCAATTGAGTTCGGTTGGAATTGAATTTGATGAAGAAGTACGAGCATTAATACTTTTGTCTTCTCTACCAGAAAGCTGGAATGCTACTGTCACTGCTGTGAGTAGTTCGTCGGGAAGCACTAAGTTGAAATTTGATGATGTTCGTGATTTGGTTCTCAGTGAAGAGATCCGACGGAGAGAGTCGGGTGAATCATCAACTTCTTCAGTTTTGCATACAGAGTCAAGAGGAAGAAATTCTACCAGAGGTAATGGACGAGGCAAGTCAAACTACCGAGGTAAATCAAAGGACAGAAGGTCCAAATCCAGGAATCCAAGTAATTTCCATAGTTCAAAAACTGTCGAATGTTGGAATTGTGGAAAGACTGGACACTACAAAAATCAGTGCAAGAGTGCATCGAAGAACCAGGAAGCAAAGGTAGAGGCAAATGTTGCTTCCACCTCTGGAGGCAATGACGCATTGATATGCTCTTTGGAAAGCAAAGAGGAGTCTTGGGTGTTAGACTCTGGAGCATCGTTCCATGCTACTTCACAGAAAGAATTCTTCGAAAGGTATGTCCCTGGAAACCTTGGAAAGGTATATCTTGGTGATGATCAACCTTGTGCTATTATTGGCAAAGGTGTAGTAAAGATTAAGTTGAACGGATCTGTTTGGGAGTTGAAGGATGTCAGACATATTCCCGACCTGAGAAAGAACTTAATCTCAGTAGGGCAATTGGCTAGCGAAGGCTACACTACGATCTTCCATGGTGATAATTGGAAGATTTCAAAGGGAGCAATGACGGTTGCTCGAGGCAAAAAGAATGGCACTCTTTACATGACAGCGGGAGCACGCTGTTCAATCATAGTTGCAGCTAGCAATGAAAATCCCAATCTATGGCACCAGAGACTAGGCCATATGAGTGAAAAAGGAATGAAGATTATGCATTCAAAGGGGAAACTTCCAGGTCTACAGTCAGTGGAGATAGACACATGCGAAGATTGCATACTTGGAAAGCAGAAAAGGGTCAGCTTTCAGACAAGTGGCAGAACCCCAAAGAAAGAAAGGCTAGAGCTTGTTCACTCTGATGTTTGGGGACCAACGACTATCTCATCCATTGGTGGAAAACACTACTTCGTGACTTTCATCGATGATCACTCTCGGAAGGTATGGGTTTACTTTCTAAAACATAAGTCCGAAGTGTTCGAGGCTTTCAGAAGATGGAAAGCTATGGTTGAAAATGAGACAGGTCTGAAGATTAAAAAGCTCAGAACTGACAATGGTGGT